>JAEQBH010002105.1:0-275015 GCA_016808115.1 Tetrastigma voinierianum | reverse complement strand
CATAAGAGATGAGTCAACACGAGGCCCTGTAGAGGACGAGGACGACGAGTATAGACCTGAAGCGGTCGAGTCACGATATCTGTAGGTGGAGAAGGGAAATCGGGAGAGGGTAAAACAAGAGGAATAGATAAGACATCTGGAACATAAGGACGCACTACAGAGGAGAAGAAGGAGGAATCTTCAAAGAAGGTGACATCAACAAAGATAAAGTAATGACAAGATCGTGAGACAACAACGATAACCCCTCACGCAGTTAATAACAAGACACACTTCAAGCTGGGCAGAGTTTATCTCGCTTCAGAGTGGTGAATATGAATAAACAACATAACCAAAGACACGAGGAGGGAGGTAAAAGAGAGGTTGAGAGGTAGTAAGATAGAATGAAGGATCTGATCATGCAAAATAGAGGAGGGCATACGATTGATCAAATAACAAGCAAATCTAAGATAAAGATCCCCTAGAAACGCTCGAGGGAACCTTATGATGGAGGAGGAGAGTGCGAGTCAGTTCTAAATAAAATGACGACTTACGCTCAACCACTCCATTCGCTGGAGCAGTGTAAGCACAAGATGATCGTGAAGAATCCCATGGGAAGACATAGTGTAAGAGAATGGCGAGAAATATTCTTTTTGCATTATCGCTTCTTAAAATACGAATATAAGTATTGAATTGAGTCGAAAGTAATTTCAAAGATGAAATTTCGAATTTGAAAGATAGAAAATAACTCGCCGAAGCTTCTCATTAAAAATAACCAAGACATCGAGAATAATCATCTATAAAAGTAACAGCAACAAAATCCCAAAGCAGAGGTGTACTCCAGAAGGACCCTAAACATTAGTGTGAAGCTCAAAATGAGACTTTATCCGGTGATCTAAACGCTTGGGAACAAGACACTGAGCATTCCTGCTCGACGCACTCAAACTCAAGTCAAGAAAAACTAGAAAATGAGGAACCACTGCCAAAACTCGAGAGGCTTGGATGACCGAGACTAATTGCGGGAGGAGGAGAGAGGAGCTTCCCGTGGAAGTGCAAGCGTGGATCAAAGAGGCGAGCCGAGGTGAGAGGCCTCAGACTCATGTCCGATGCCAATCGCCTCCCTGCATCTCTGGCCCCGCGCGTTGCGTAGCTGCTGGTGGAAAAGTAGCACACAATAAAGGTCACGAAATAACTTACTAATGAAATAAGATTAAAAGAAAATTAGGAACATAAAGTACGTAGGTAAGGGGTATGTTGAGGATTAACTGAGTTAATTTCTTTAGCTATGGCTCGAGAACCATTAGCTAAGGTAATCATGGTAAAGGAGAAGGAAAGGTAAGAGAAGAAAAAGTCTTTATTACCAAAGATATGATCGAGACTCAAAAAGACAAGGATCCAAGGTGTAGATGAATGGGCGCAAGCGTGAGACATTACCGGCCTCGGGGGCAAATGGCTAATGGAGTAAGATTTGGCTGCTTCGAGTGAGACGAAGGTACCTCATATTCAATGGGCGAAGAACGACCCGAGGTGTGGATGAGCTCCTACATTAACTCTAAATATGCCAATGATCGTAAGACTGAGCCAAATGAGCAGCACTGTGGAGGCTCGCTTATAACTGAGTAGCATCAATCACTGTGTCCAAGCCTATGACAATATGTGCATTGAGGACGTTGTCCTCTACCCTAAGAGTCACTGCCCACCCTCCTCGAATCACCTTGGAGAAAGAGACCGGAAACCATCATAGAAGTGTCCTATAATCTCGTGATCGCATGGATTGAGGCAAGGAGATGTGTATGGCAACCGAGCAAGAGCCTCATCAAAGTTTGGAATAACAGCTCTAGTGAGTATCTGTTCCTGGATGTTCTCAAATGTGTACCGGTGTTGCTAAGAATGATCATAAAGACTGATTTATCTGCATAAAGTCTCGTAGATAGTAGACTTTGGCAAAATAGAGATAAGTTCATCCTTAAGGGCAAACATTTGTCCACCATAAGGAGATATATCCATACCGAGCTGTTTCAAATTGGCGATGGAGGATATTATTTGGTAGAGACGCTAAATATCATTAGTGTAAAGTTTCTTTTACTCGATTCTAGAGTGTATAAGTTTTATAAAGTTCCAATATTATATAGAGTCTCGCATCCATAGATTGTCAAGAATATTGCAAAGTAAAACATTGGTTTTTTCCCATCGAGTACTTTTTATCTTCGTGAATACTTGTGTCCGTTAGCACAAGATGATCCTCACATCCATTACCAATAAACCAAAGGTCCACCGAGTCCGCCCATGACTGATAATTTTCACTCCCTGTGAGTTTATCCAAGGTAATCATAAGAGTTCCAGATACAAAAGAATTAAAAGTCTGACCTTTTTCAGCCATAGAGACGTCTTTTTCAGCCATAGAGATGAGAAATCAGTAGGAATCAACATAAACAACTCCCAAGGTCCTGAAAATGTCGTAGAGCTCTAGAAAACACAAAAAAATGGAGATTTCGGCGATAGAAAAACGCAGTAATAGTGGTTGGAGAGAAAAAAGTGAAAGAGAAGGGCTTTTCCTGGCGACTCGCAGTGGTCAGGAGCGGATGGACGGGCTTGTCGGCGCACGCACCTACCGAGGAGTGTGCCCTGTGAAACAAGGTCACACGCGCGCCACGCATGCAGTAGATTTTGGGCCGCTGGACCGGGATTGGCGTGTGAGCGTGTGTAGTTGTTTTCTCTGGGCGAGGTCGACCTGAAGGTAGATTGTGAGGGAGCGTTCTTGTCGTGCTCTTCATCGAATGGAGGTTGTCGAAAATCTCACGCAAGTGAGTTGCTACAAGAAGGTACCCGACGATGGTTTGGCTTCCTGCAGGAGGCTTCAGAAGACTATAGCACGATCGATTGTGACATTTGTCTTTGGATGGGCTATTTAATTGACTACACGGCGAAACTCTAACTCTAGTATTCTCAAACTCTTTAATAGCTTTGATACCATGTTGAGAGAAAAGAAATACATTAATTCTCGTTAATGTACAAAAGGAGGAAACATACATATTTATACTTTAGTGTTAGGGCAAAAAGGAAATAGAGTTAGAGTCTAATTAGGAGACTAAAGAGAGAAGGAAAAGAATCCTAAATGGATTAGGAGACTAAACCTTAACAGCTATGATGTCATTGCAATATTCGTATTTTGTAAGAATGTTTCAATTTTTTTTTCTTTCGTAGAGAATTTTTGGCTCAGGTGATTGAGTTGCTACACTTTAAGTGCAGTCCTGTAGTTCATTTTTTTTTGATAAATCAGTCCTGTAGTTCATTAAACTCATATAACTAAGACATTATAAAAAAATATGATATATTTCTTCCTGTATTAGTTGCTTGCTCACACACTTTCATTTGAATTCTGTTGGGTTGGAATCTGGGTCTGTTTGAAAATTGGGGACCCATTCTTGTATCTGTCAACTTCACATTTATGATAACTGTGGTTCAGTTAGCACAGAGAAGATATAGATTCTGTTCTCTGTTAACATTGTCGTAAAATGGGCTGAATTTGAATTTCTGCCATTATTAGCATATAGCGAATGATCCATATAAAACAACTGAAACTTTGGGTTCCAAACAGTCTCACATAACTTGGATGAGATCACTGCCAGCAATGGAAACACAAGCATGCCAGGAACTTGATGTACTTATGTAATTATAGGGTGATATGTTAGAAAGGAGCAGTGCTTGATGACATGTTATTATAGGATGATATGTTAGAAAGGAGCTCTCTTTTCTATGCATGTATGTATTTTCTTCGTGGGGCCATGGTAGAAGCCTTGACTGGTGACAAACATGACCTTCCCTGCCAGGGGTGGAGCCAGGAAAAAATAGTTCAGGCTGGGGAGGGGGGGCGTGGTTGTGGGGACGCAAAGTAAGCCAAAAACTTCATATTGCACCACTGATTTTTCAGGGAGGCACTTCCCCTTCTAGGCCCTAGCTAAATCTGTTAGTATTCTCTGCCTTATATCCCTGATTCCAGTGTAAAACAAAGCTGAGGTGCAGTAGTAGAATTTACTGAGTGACTGATTCCTTCAGACTGGCAAGGTTCTTAAGGCAGGATTGAGCTGGGCCACAGAGAACAGCTGAATCTCAGGAGCTCAGGACCTGCTGGCTCAGTACAGCTAGTAAAATGAAAAATAGGTCACTGATCTGAAGCTTAGAACTGTTGAGGAGAGATCAACATTCTGAATTTTGTTGACTGACATCCAACATGCACCTGGTATGCAAGTGCCAATGATTGAATGGGAACTCCCAGATAGAGATACTAATAGGTAAGCGGAGAGTGGGCCCGTTTGATGAGAGACCACATGGAAAAAGTCATATGAATGGAAGATGACACCTGCCATTAAAGTGCTAATGATTGAAAGGGAACTCCCAGATAGAGATACAAACATGTAGAGACCACTTAGAAAAAGTCATGTGAAGTATAAAAACCTGAAGATGAAGTAAGAACTAGACAAAATACGACATACTCTTTTGAGGATGAGATTTGCAAATATGTAGCAGCAGAGTCAGAGATAGTAAGATAATTTGCATGAAGATTATGAGACTGACTAGTGATTCAATTTTCTTGTACATTGGTATTGCCTGGATTACTAGATAATTTAAAGAAGATTCAGCTTAGAAGTTGTACATATTTATATAATATGTTTTTCTTGATAGGGTATATATATATATATATATATATATATATATGTTATATTTATGAAGCTAAATTAATGGATGCTGTTGGAGTGGTCTTTGATTCGAATTGGCAGAGTACACAGAACATACTTTTTCTGAGGCATATGTGCTCTTTGTTTGAGCATCATGTTGAAGGATATAGACTGTGGGTTAAAGTCCATTTATATATTTTGGGTTTATATCTCTAAAGCACACTCCACAAAAGTAAAGAAGAATAATTTGCTATGTATTGATTTGTAAAATTAGGTACCATATATAGATTTATGGGCTAAAATAACAGTTGGAAATAAATCACCAAATCAGGAATTAAAAACTCAATAGAGGAAATAATAGAATTCAAACTTATCACCACAAATCACTCCTAAAATCTGCCTAATCAACCAAACCACTCTCAAATCTGGTTAGTCAAATTACGTAAATATACCTAAAATATTTTAATTTTTCCTCAAGCTGTGGTTTGTAGATGTCATACAATCCCAGCTTGCATACTAAAGATTCAAAATCTGTCTTGGCAAGTCCTTTAGTGAAAATATCTGCCCCTTGATCTTTAGATGGCACAAAAGGCATGCACATGGTCCCATTTTCTAGCTTCTCTTTGATGAAATGTCGATCGATTTCAATATGTTTGGTTCCATCATGCTGAATTGGGTTGCTAGAAATGTTGATAGCTGCTTTGTTATCACAATACAGCTTCATAGACCTTTGTAGTAATCTTTAACTCCCTAGCAATCTTTTTAGCCATAATAATCAGAGATATTCCTAGAGCAATTGCTCTATATTTTGCTTCAGTACCGTTTCAGCTTACAACTGACTGTTTCTTACTTATCCAAGTGACTAGGTTCCACCCACAAATGTGCACCCAATCAACATCAGTATAGGCTTCTATAGTTAGATCTCCACCTCCCTTCTTAAACATAAGACCACAACCTGGATTTTTCTTTAAATATCTCAAAATTTGATAAACTGCTTCAAGGTGCTCTTCCATAGGATCATGCATAAATTGGCTTACTACTCCAACAGAAAAGGAGATATCTAGCCTAGTATGTGAGAGATAGATCAGCTTCCCAACTAGCTTTTGATAACGCTTTTTGTCCACTTTCTTCCCCTTTGTGCTCATGCCGGTCTTGTGATTAAAGTCTATTGGAACATTAGTTGGTTTACTTCCAAGCATGCCAACTTCACTCAGAAGATCAAGTGTGTATTTCCTCTGTGAGACAACAATGCCTTCCTTAGATCGTGCCACCTCCATTCCTGTGTGTGGGTTAGCTAATACAATTCATGGGAAGAACTTCCCAGTCCCATCCCAAACTTCATGGGATATAAACCACATTCATTTCAAACCGTTGAATCTAGCTCTATTACTTCTAGTGATGATTATGTCATCCACATAAACTATCAAAATAATGACCCCCCTCCATTTAAATGTCGATAGAACATTGTATGATCAGTTTGCCTTTGTGAGTAACCAGCCATTTGAATTGCTCTAGAGAACCGACCAAACCAAACACGAGGAGACTACTTTAATCTATAAAGAGATTTCAATAGTTTACACACTTTATCCTTGCCAAGATTCTCTTCAAAACCAGGTGGCAGCTGCATCTACACTTCTTCATTCAATTCTCCATTCAAAAAGTCATTCTTCACGTCCATTTGATGTAGGGACCAATCATTTCTTCATTCAATTCTCCATTCAAAAAGTCATTCTTCACGTCCATTTGATGTAGGGACCAATCATTTCTAGCAACTAGAGACAAGAGTACCTTACAGTATTCATTTTTGCCATTAGTGCAAAAGTCTCAAGATAAATAATTCCATAAGTTTGTGTATACTTTTTGCAAACTAATGAGTTTGAACTCTTTCCATCATCCCATCCAATTTGTGCTTTACAAGAAAACTCGCTGGTAACTCCATGTGCATAACACCTTTTAGTAATGAGCAAATTTCCCAAGTTCCATTTTTCTTTAGTGCCTTCATCTCTTCAAACACAGCTTCTCTCCAATCTGAAATTTTCATAGCTTCTTCAATACTCCTTGGCAGATTAAGCTTGGATATATTGACAAGACGCTCTATAGGTTGAGATAGAGCATTATATGACGAAATCTTTCAATTGATGATGTGCATGAGCGGACCTTTTCTTTTGAGCTATTGGTAGATCTAGCTCTTGATTTGCTGATTCTGGCTGGAACCTGTTTCTTGACTCATTATTTTCTGCTGATATGAGTTGCTACTGTTTGATTAGGTGCTGGATTGAGGCTCAAATCTGTCCTGTCACCCCTGGGTTGATCCTGCTGCTGTTGTTAGGTTTGGTGCTGGATTTAGGCTCGGTTCTAGGCTAGAGGCAATGCTAGAGCTTAGAGCTTGTCTTGTATCTTGTTGATGGTGCTGTCTCCTTGAGTAAACATATAATGCTTTTTTTTTCCTTCTTCGGTTCATCATCAACCAATGGCATTGGATTGGGATTAGGAGAGGACTCTATAGGTGGAAGAGAATTAGAAACAATTTCCAAAAAACGAGATTCTCCTATATTCTTCCCCTGAATTGAAGTTTTGGAGAAATAAGGTTGATTTTCAAAAAAGGAGATATCATAGCTAACACACATTTTCCTTGTGAGGGGATCATAGCACTTGTACCCTTTTTGAGTTGGAGAATAACCACGAAAAATTGTTTTCAATGCCCTAGGATCCAATTTAGTTCTATTTTGGGAATGAACATGGACAAAGGAGGTACAACCAAAAACTCTCAAGGGAATGTCAGAAACAAGACAATTATGTGGAAAGACTTGAGAGAACACATGGATTGGGGTGAGAAACCAAGGACTCTAGAGGGCATACGATTGATGAGGAAAGTGGCTGTGAGTATGGCTTCTCCCCAAAAATGTTTTGGAACATTGGATTGAAACATAAGGGTGCGGGCTACTTCTAACAAATGCTGATTTTTCCTTTTGGCTATACCATTTTGCTGTGGGGTATTGACACATGAAGAGTGATGAATGATGCCATTGTCTTTAAAATATGATCCTAAGATGTTAGAGAAATATTTGGTACCATTATTAGTACGAACGATTTTAATCTTTGAGTTGAACTGAGTTTGGACTATCAAATGAAATTGTTTAAAAATGGAAAAAGTTTCAGATTTTTCTTTCATGAGATAGTTCCAACACAACCTAGAGTGGTCATCAATAAAGGAGATAAACCAACGAGTATTAGACAAATTAGGTACACGAGATGGACCCCAAATATCACTATGAATAAGAGTAAAAGGGGCTGATTTTTGATAAGGATAAGCTCGAAAAACAGAACGTTGATGTTTAGCCAACTCACGCACTTCACAATTAAATTGAGACATGTTTATATTCTTAAATAACGAAGGAAATAACCTCTTTAAGTAGGGAAAATTAGGATGCCCTAAACGCCAATGCCGTAGTCTTAATCCGACATAGAAGGAACTTTTTTTGCCACTTGAACTTGTTCCTCTTGAATAGCACCATCATCAAAATAATACAATCCTTTGATTTCTCTATGACCCACTGTCTTCTCGAACCCAAATCCTGAAACTCACAATAGGAAGGGAAAAATTTAGCAACACAATTATTTGTTTGGGTGAACTTGCTGATAGAGAAAAGATTGCAAGACAACTTGGGAACATGCAATACAAAATTAAGAGTCAAAGTTGGGGTAAGGGCAATTTCTCCTTTTCTAGCAATTGGAGAAAATGAGCCATCAGCAATACGAACTTTATTTAGGCCCGAGGAAGGCAAATATGAGTGAAATAATTGTGATTGACCCATCATATGATCAGAAGCACTTGAGTCTATTATCCAAGGAATATAAGTCTGAATGGAAATACCTTGTTGGGCTACGGTACACAGTATTGTTCGAGACAGCAACAAGAGACAAATTGGTAGAGGAGCTTGAATCATGAATTTGCCAGCAAGTATCTATGGTGTGACGAGGTCGTTTACAGTGTTCATACCATAAATGAGTCTTTGGATCAGTCTTGCTTGGATCTGACCATGAATGAAATTGTCTAATTGCGATGGAGGAAGCACTAGACATTGAAGATTCAATGCAGTTTTTTTTTTTTTTTATGGGCAGAGCACGAGTTTTTTTACACAATGAAGCTTGAAGAATAGCTGAAAAAAGGTCAGGTGCAGCAATGAAGGCTGCACAAAAATTCCCAGAAATGAAGGCTATACAACAACGAAGGTTGCACAGAAATTCCCAAAAATGAAGGCTATACAACAATGAAGGCCGCACAGAAATTCCTAGAAAAGGATGCACAGGAAGGTTCCCAGCAATGAAGGCTGGACAGAAAAAGCTCTCAGGAAATAGCAGCAATGAAGGCTGCACAGGAAGGTTCAGCACGAAAGCCGACAGAAAGCCTAGGAAAAACCGCCTTCAGGAAAAACCCGTTGCTTTGATACCATAAAAGCACACCCACTACAAAAGTAAAGAATAATAATTCTGCGGTGTATTGATTTGTAAAATTAGGGTACAATATATAGATTTACAATCTGTACTATAGTTGAAAATAAATCACCAAATCTGGAATTAAAAACACAATAGAGGAAAGAATAGAATTCAAACTTATCACCACAAATCATTCCCTAAAATCTGCCTAATCAACCAAACTAATTCCCTCAAATCTGGTTAGTCAAATTAGGTAAATATACCTAAAATATTTTAACAAATCCTACAAGCTTAGGCTTTTAGGGAAGTTGTTAGTTCAACATATCATGTAGCAAGCATTGTTCAGAATCATCTAAAATTAATAGCTCTCTAGTCTCGGATGCTTAAATTGAAGGTTGAACTGACATGAACATGATGTGAGTCTGCTAATACTTAGCATTGAGATTTGTGCATTTTCTAAACTTTTTTACTGTGGGAAAGGTGTACTTTCCTTTTTTCAGAACTACTTTATTCTATAAATTGGTAGGAGAAATTTTTTCAGAATACTTTGGTCTATACAATTCTAGAGTAAAAATTCATTCAAGGAACCCTATGTTAGCAGTGGGAGAATAAATCAGGTATAATTTTTCCTGAAGTTGATTTCCAAAGGATTTTCACCTTAGAGGTTGGGTAGTATTACTGTTTTTTTCTTCTGAAGATACTTTGAAGTTTGTCAATATTCTCTTAATGCTCCTATATATAGTTTTCATAGTTGAAAATCAAAAGACTGTCTTTGGATTGGTCTTGTTTTCTGCGTAAAGAACGTATTAGCCCCAAGACAATATGACATAGTGGACTTTGGTTTCAAATTGCGATAGGATAAACGGCATATATATCTGTTATATCCTCATACCAGAAGCCATTCCTTTAAATGGTTGCTCAAAATTGTTAGTGAATTTTGAGGCTCATGTTGAAGAGGTTTCTTCAATTGATCTATTATTTTTGTCCCATTATATTTTATTTATATGTTGATCATAAAATTGTTGGGAGTTCTTCTTTCAGGCACATTTAACTGGAAGCCATTGAAGACCAAAGACAAAAAATACAAGGAGGTACACTAGAAAAGAAGCAGAGTCTTCTAAAGAGTAGTATAGAAGGCAGCAGCTTGGTTGTGATGGATGGGATTAAAAATGTAAATGTTGTCTTGACAACTTTGACTGGCAGTTACTCAGAAGCTGGAGAAACATTTCATTTGATTTGTACTATTGATGAAGTAGCACAAGACTTGAGATAGCATGTTGGACAGCTTTACTGTATGTAAACAGTCTACAGCACAATATGTAAGTGTGAGATTTTGAGTTGTGCAAAACATCTTGTATGGTAAGGCATATGGAGCTGTAAGTTTGATGCATATTCTTTTCTTTGCGTGAAAGAGCAGTGGTTTGCTTGAGACAAATATGTATTTAATCCTTAAATTGTTGGACAAAGACTAAAATCAAAGGCAAGTATTTATTGAAAATTGGAAGTCACATTGACCATTGATGGGAAAATTTTTAAACTTACAAACGTGATTTCTTTTGGTTTGAAACTCCATCTCTTGGGGAAAAAAATTATTTAATAGAAAATCAATGTAAAATTATTAATTGAATGTTATAAACACTCTGAGTTTACCTTTTCAGGGTTCAAGGTTTCCATTGGCTTCTGGAACTTCTTCTTTGATCGTCTGTGAACTTCCTATGTGCAAGAAATATTAATTATTCCTCGCGGTATCTTTATTAATCGCTAAATTTCTCAAAACCTTAAGCCTTGCATGGATTCCAAAATTGGAAAATAAACATTCCAAGATCTTCGAATATATCACCTCCTGCTTTACAAAACTTTGGTACTATATTGGATAACCACCCTCCTAAAAGCTTAGGGAAGCGATAAACATGGTAAATTTTGTAATCCTAACATGTTCTCCAATGTTGTTTAATGTATTCAAACTCTCCAACCTCCTACACATCTCGATGTTCTATTTCGCTTGGGGTTACAGGTTTTCTGAAACTTCTTATTGTGGGAAATTCTTCATAAAGGATGTGAGGCAAAAAAAAAGAACACAATAGTAAAAGATAATTATTCTATTTGTTGTTGAAATTATTCAAACCTCAATCACTATCAGTCTTCTTTATTTTACCTTTATTTTTTATTCTTTTTATATGTATGTGTGTAACAAGAAATATATTAAGTTTCAAAAAAGTGCAAGAGAAGGAAGAGAGGTCCTTCCCATATAATATAAAGAACTGAACAAAATAAGACTAAACACCTTCACTATACAAGGAGCACTATGCATTTCATTTTTATTTTATTTTTTATTTTTTTTGATAGATATATGCATTACATTTTTATAGGTGAATGAAGTTTGTATTAAAACGTAAAAGTATCTAAGACATGTATAAAGCAACAAAAAGTAGGGGTGAATATACAAAAACTAGCAACCACCCTATGAAGAGCCTAACCGATCCAAAAAATCTAATTAGCAACATAGACCATTTTAATGTAAGAATAAACTTTATCCATAGAGATAAAATAAAGAAGCTTATTATTTGGTTCAAGCTCTACAATTCTTAAAGGAGTAACTTTTGTGCCTTTTCCTTTTTTAACCAAGTTATTGCCTCTAACTTAGGGTATCCTTCTCACTTGTATTGGCTATCAGACATCGAAAGAACAAAATTAATTAAGTGATATTTTAAGCAATGAAGGAGGTTACAATTCCCCTGCTTTTCTAATGGGCATAAATAGCATTTATTAGGCATCCTTCACCCTTCTTTCTAAGCCGATTCTCGAAATAATATCTAGTCAAAGCTGCTTCCTCGAAAGTTAAACGAATCCTCCTAAAAATGTTTGTAGATTTGATTTTAATATGAATATCATGCTTAACACCCTCTCACGTAGACCTCATCCTCCATGGAGTCAACAAACCAAGAGATCTTCATGACTTGCAAATCAACAAATGAGGAATAAATTACAAAAAGGTGGCTCGAACCTAGAACCTCTTGCCAAATCAGGTTCTGATACCATATTAAACTACCAACTCTCCTAAAAGCTCAAACTTGTAGGATTTGAGTTTAATATAAATATCATGCTTTTAACATTGAGCAAAAAAACTAGCTCCTATAGGAGCTTGCGAGTTTTGGATTATTCTACGAGGGAAAGGCTCTGCTCTCCTACTTGCCAAGGGAGACTAGAAAGACTTAAGTGAAAATCACCACCCTTTGTCTGGTGAAGCATGATATTCATTTTAAATCCAAATCCTACAAGCTCGAACCCTCTCCTTGCAAATTTGAGTATTTGATCCCCATTTGCTAATTTGAAAGTCTATAATGGACTTTGACTTCCATGCATGGTATGAGGCCGTGAGAGATGCTCGTGAGGAGGTGAAGTGTGCGATATTTACATAAATCAAAATCCTACAAGTTTGAAATTTCTGTGAGAGCTGTCATTGAACATTTAATATAATGCTCACGCCTCTAACCATGCCAACTCATCATTAGTACCTGAAGAGATGGAAAATCTGTTATTCTAATTTGTTTTGATTAGTTCAAACCTACAATCACTCATCAATCTTAGTTTGTTTTTTTCAGGTTCAAGGTGTATACTTGCAGGAGATCATCTTCAGCTTCCTCCAACCATCCAGAGTGTTGAGGCCGAGAAGAAAGGCTTAGGAAGAACCCTCTTTGAACGCCTTGCTGATTTTTATGGCGATGAAGTCATGTCTATGCTAACTGTTCAGTATCGCATGCATGAGCTTATTATGAACTGGTCATCTAAAGAGCTATATAACAGTAAGGTGCTCAATTCATGCCTCAGATTAAAACTGCATATTGGTATTTTTAAATTGATAATGTGTGACTAAACTTTAATTTTGGGACTATGACTCTTAATTTTGTGCGTTTTTGCTCTTGACTGCATGTGATATATTACAGATAACAGCCCATCCAAGTGTTGCTGCACATGCTTTCTGATCTTGAGGATGTAAAGAAGTCTTCTTCAACAGAATCAACCCTTCTTGTCATTGACACAGCTGGGTATGCGGCATGCACTCTACTGTTGCTATTTGTTAGGTTTCTCAAAACAATACCTTGAATTAGTTAAGAGGGTGTTTGTAATGGTATGAAATGACCTATCTCCAGTTTTTATTGGATTTGAAATCACAAAGTCATCATTTAGAGCTATATGATAAAGAAATCATCAGCAAGGTAATAGAAATTTGAAATGCTTAGAGGTGCCTTAAGTAATTTTATGAGAATAAGGATTCCTTTCAAATGATAGTAATACATATTTTCACATGGTTTCTGTAATCAAAGATAATTGAATGAAAAATTGTGTATTTCATTGATTACAAACAACCTATTTATATACAAGACAATCCCTAAACCAAACAGGAAAGAATATGAAGTTTCCTAACTCTACACAAGCCTTTTCCCAACCGCTAATTCTATAATAACACCCCTCAAGTTACATACGCGATCATACCCAACTCACATAAGATAACTCACTCATTCCCCCACTCAAAGGTTTTGTGAAGATATCTCCATAATTTTTCCACTTCATATATCTTTTAGAGATCAACCCCAATTGGATCTTCCCACGGACAAAATGACAATCTATCTCAATATGTTTGGTCCGTTCACGAAATATTGTGTTAGAAGCTATATGCACGGCAGCTTGGTTATCACACCACACCAAAGTTTTGTTGGTACTGAAGTTTCGATGCCCACTTCCATCAATAATTAACGTATCCACATGATCTCGCATACAGATTGTGCCATGGTTCTATACTCTGACTTCGCACTAGACCGTGAGACAACACTTTGCTTCTTACTCTTCCATGAGATCAGATTTCCTCCAGTTACACAACACTCGAGGTGATCTCCCATATTCCTTAGATCCTCACAAATCGTTGTCAAAAAGCACTCACCATAAGATACCCACAGTTCTTATACACATTCCACATCTAGGAGCTTCTTTCAAATAGCATAGGATATGCTCTATAGTTGCCCAATGACTAACTATGGAAGATGACATATACTGACTCAAACACTTAACAATATAAATATCTAAAGCAGTTATTGTGTTATAACTAATTTCCCAACCGTATTTTACTTCTTAGGGTCTTCAAATAGGTCTCCTTCCTTAATGATCTTCACATTAGTAGTCATAGGAGTACTACACGATTTGACACTCAATTTCCCTGTCTTAGATAGCAAATTGAGCACATATTTCCGTTGAGATAACAAAATTCCTTGTTTATTTCTCATGACTTCAACATCCAAGAAATACTTCAACATTCCTAAATCCTTTGCATGAAACTCGACCAGCTGTTAATTTAAGAGATAATATACTAAAGCCACTCCTCGATGATTAAATATCATCCACAGACACCATCAAGAGAATAATACTAGAATCGGAATCTCTTACGAAAGACAGAGCTAAGCAGACTTACTTTTCCGCACGCTAATGTCTCACCGTTTGATTGAATTTGTCAAACCAAGCACATGGACTCTGTTTCAAACCATAAAAAGATTTCTAAAGATGACACATCTTTCTTATCTCCCTCTGAGCAACAAAACCCGGACGTCGCTCCATTTAAACTTCTTCCTGAAGATCTCCATGTAGAAAGACATTCTTGATATCAAGCTTATGCAAGTCCCAATCATAATAAGTAGCAAGAGAAATAAATAGACGAACAGATGTCAGTTTAGCTACAGGAGAAAAAGTATTAAGATAATCAATGCTATATGTTTGATCATAGCCCTTAGCAACAAGAAGGGCCTTCAATTTAGCAACAGACCCATCATGATTAAACTTTACTGCAAACATCCAACGACAACCAAACCTTCTTTCTAGTAGGTAAAGGCACCAAGTCCTATGTACCATTGTCATCTAAAGCTTGCATTTCATTCACCCTAGCACTACGCCAACTAGGGTGAGATAAAGCCTCACGGACAGTGTTAGGAAGAGATATAGAATCAAGAGGTGCAATAAAGGAGCAAGAGGAAGACGACAAATGGTTATAGGAAACAAACAAAGAGATTGGGTGAGCACATTGACGTTTACCTTTATAGAGCAATCGAAGATCATCATTTCGATTGGATCTACGGCGGCTAACCGTGTTTGACTAGAGATTGAAGGGTTTTGGTACCGAGAATATACTTGAGTAATGGGAGGTTTAACAAGAACGAGAATTGGAGTAGGAGCCGGTGAGGTAATAGTGTACACTAATAAATCATCATCCTCCCCCTTACTAGTAATAGGAGAAGAAAGGGAAAATAGAGTAGTTTCAAAGAATGTAACATCAGTAGATACAAATTAACGTCGAAGAGTGGGATAATAACACCTATACCTCAACATTTATATCAGCCCACAAAAGATATTAATTTTTATGATTCATCAAGTTCGAGACTTTGATGACTGACATCTCAACAAAAGCATGTGCATCCAAATACTGGATCAATAGCAACAACGAATTATTTGGAACAATCACAGAAGGGAGTAATTCAATTAAGAACCGACGAGCACATCCTATTAATAAAAAAACAAGCTGTGGAGACTGCATCGACTAAAAAATGTTTAGGGCTTGTGCAGTCTCAAGAAGATGTCTATTCTTTCTTTAAGCTACCCCATTCTGAGAGGGTGTATCAACACACCAGGTTCATCGAGAATCCTATGTCAGGAATACGGCGATCTAAAGGTTCCGACAAATATTCCTCACAAGTATCACTCAACGCTTCTCACTGCATACTAATCGTGCTCACTTCCGCATAAAAGGCACCAAAATGAGAAAAGGCTTAACGACTTCTTTCATTAGATAAAGCTAAGTGACACAAGAGAAATCGTTAACAAAGTAATCTAAATACTTAAACTCATCGTGGAGACATAATCGACAAAGACCCAACATCTAATGAACTAACTCAAAGGAGTGAGCTATTTATCGCTTCAGGACTCAAATGCACACGATGAAGTTTAACATATTGACACGATTCACAGTTAAATGAGGATAGATTAAAAAACTAAGAGTATAGCTTCTTCAACAGAGAGATGATGACAAAACTCAGATAGGCTTTAATGATCGTAAATGGATGGCGATACAGTGCTTACAAAGCCCTTCCAGATAGAAAATGATCAGACTCTCTCACAAGAGGACAAAATCCTCTTCAAAGGTTCCAAGAATGATGCTTTTCAGAAAAGTATGTACAGGCTTGATCGCTTCCTCAAGGGCTTCCGCTTTCGCGACAATATGAATCTAGTCATCCCGCCTGCATCGGCTTCTTCGTCGGGAGGCTTCGGGAAAAGTGCTACATTAGACCACTTAAACGTCAGTGGGAGAGTTTCTCGCTAACCGTTGTTTCTTGTGAAGAGGGGAGGAGGAGGACATAATCACTGTTACCACCGCAAAGGCCGTAATGCTGACCTTTTTCCGTCGATAGTCGGGAACAAGCCGTTTTTCCGGATGCCCGCTTCCCCAAACGCCCCTTTCGACAAGGCAGCCCGGCGGTTAAAACGTAAAACATTTGGATTAAAAATTTCTTTATGTTTATTCGGATCAGGTGGCGCACGTAGAACATGCTGGTTTTTGAAAAATAGGCTACTGGATCGTAGGACAAAATTTATCTTTTTTCGGTGCAAGTTATGGTTGCCGCAAATATTCATGCGGTTGATAATACGTAATTTTTGGTGGATTTTTTGGTCCTCGTCAGTAAAACGCTTTTTTTTGTTTAAAGGCTTTCTCTTCACGCTCACGGTGGGCGTAAGGTTTTGTCCCTTGTCTTTTCTGTTCGCCCTTTGAGTTCCTCTTTGTATACTCCCTGTGTATGTTTTGGAACCTTCGTTCTTGGGTTTCTTTATTTATATATTTGCTTTTTATCGATAAAAAAAAAAAAAACAGAGAGAGAAGGATGACCTAGGTGATAATGTAATTCGAATGGGGGTAACAACTCCAGAACAAGCAAGAAACTTTGGCACCTTTTTTGTCAAGGATGGGGGAGACCCCTAGACTAAGGCCTTCACCTATAATCCGTCGAAGATCCCGAATCAAATAATAATCAGAAATAATGAGATACCACTAAGAGGTACGAGTGAGTTATCATTTAAATTAAATTAAAGATAATTGTGGTAAATTCATAACGTAGGTCAAAGTGACAAGAATAAATGAATTGTCTCGACCTATGACACAAGATGTCGACTCCATCTACAAGGGTAACAAGAGGCGGGTGAGACTAAAACGTAGTAAATAAACCGGTTACCGCCGCGTGGTCAGGCTCCGCAGTTAATGGCCCATGTGGAGGAAGAGGAAATAAAACATGTGTTGGTTTTACCCGACTTAACGAGTATAGTGATAGAAGTAGATGCAGACTTAAGTGATTTCTGATAATGAAATGATTGAAATCTTCAATTTTTACTTAGCAACTTCCTACAATTCTGGCGTATATGTCCTGGATTATGACAATAATGATACACAACTTCTCTTGAGGGTTTCTGGTTAGTCATAGAAGCAGATCTAACTTAAAAAGCCTCTAAAAATCTGAAAAATACCAGAAAAATATGATCTTGCAAGGAAAAGAACCTTGCCACGACAAAACACCACACCCGTATTGGTCCCAGAAACCACAAATCACCTCTGAATCTTGAAGGAATCAAGGAAGATATGAAGAAACCCTAGAAAAACATGGTTGTTGGACACAAAATCCATTGAAAAACACTGTTGCAGGCATCGGACAAGGGAGGCAAGTGGTTGGGGAGGATCATCGGCGGCCGGCGATGTTGGAGGAGGAGGCGCATCTCCGGAAAGTGAGTCACTGGTCGCGCGCGTGAGCAACAATGCCGTGATAGTGTATGCGTTTCGGGGCACCTATTATTGAAGCTCCTTCCGATGGATAGGGATCGCGACGGCATTCGAGTGGGGTGGTCACAATGGACGGAGTTGACTAAAGTATGCTGGAGTTTGTAGCCAATCGTGACAGATTCTGCTTGAGATTTTTCCAAAAAATTTGCCTTTTTTCTTCTAAACAAATTAAACCCTAGGCTTTGATACTATGTAATCAAAGATAATTGAGGGAAAAACTGCAGATTTCCATCATCACAAATAACCTATTTATATACGAGACAATCCCTAAACCAAATAGGAAAGAATATGAAGTTTCCTAACTCTACATGTTTCATTTTACCAACTAGTTTCTAATTCGATAGTACTATAATAGTTTCCAAGTACTATGGAGAACTTTTTTCTTGTGTTATTTTACAATTTTTGGATGCTGATATATTTCAGATGTGACATGGAAGAAAAGAAGGATGAAGAAGATAGCACAATGAATGAGGGTGAAGCTGAGGTTGCCATATCTCATGCAAAAAGACTTGTTGATAGTGGAGTCCAAGCTTCTGATATTGGAATCATCACTCCTTATGCTGCGCAGGTACAAGAGTTTCTGTGCTTCATTTAAAATAAATACCTAATTGGCTTGTATCAAACATTATCTAGAATTAATTACACGATTAATGGGATTCTGGGATCTAATTCAATATTTATATGTGCATACAATAGGGTTGGTTGTCAACTTATATTCCAACTGTTTCAGGTTGTCTTGCTGAAGATGATGAAAAATAATGAGGACAAGCTAAAGGACATGGAAATCTCAACAGTTGATGGTTTCCAGGGTCGGGAAAAGGAAGCCATTATCATTTCAATGGCCAGGTCAAACTCAAAGAAAGAGGTATTTCTAGATTCTTGGATAAATTTATTTTCAAAAATCTCGGTCAGCATTGTCTGAAATATAGAGAAGAATTGAATTTTGAATATTTTTTTTCTTGATGTTTTAGGTAGATTTCTGGAGGATCGAGGCTACTAATGAATGGCTGTGACAGCAAGGAGACAGTGTTGTCTAGTCTGTGACACGGAGACAGTGACTAGTGATAAGTTTTTGAAGCGATTGATTGAATATTTTGAGGAGAATGGAGAGTATTTATCTGCTTCAGAGTATGGCCATGCATAAACAGATATCCTGGGAATGAGGTTCTATCTAAATCTGTTGCTTGGCCATCATTTTGTTGCTGCATTTGGTGATAAGGAAGACTTAGATCTGGGAAATGGTTCCTGAATCTTGATACCTTTGGTGAATTATACATGGAGCCACAATTCGTTGATATTCTCCTAAATAGAGGGAAAATTGCGCTTCATTTTGTTTAATTGCCAAGTTATCTGGGAAATTGATGGTTAAACAAACCATTTCATTTGTATCATGTTAATTATCCTCAAACATTGTTTTTACTGGTAATGATAGTATGCTTTGTCAGTGACGCTCTCTTTTCCTTATTTTATTTACTTACAAGGTATGTGCCTACAGTTGTGATTGCTCCCTGTGACTTAGCCTTTCCCTCTTCATGGGAAGTATTATGCACTGAACTTTTTCTAAATGTGGGTGTCCCAGACTTATCCAAATAAGTAAATAAATCAGTGATAATCCTGCCAGTTTTGACTTGCCAGGAACCCTATAGTAAGGTTTGATCCCTGATCAAGGCGCTGGCAGAGATGTCTTAAAAAAAGAAAAAGGTTGAGTCACCTAAACGCCTGTTGTCAAAATGCCAATGTTCCGCGTCATGGTAATTTTTCCTCTGCTGATGGTTTTGCATCTTGGAAACAATGGAACCGGTTCCATGTTATGTGATACACTTCTATTTCATCAGGGGATTTGAACTTCTGTCTTATAATCTTTTTCCTGTCAAATACTGTCATAACTCACTGTTTACTGTTTTTATTTTGTACACGGGCAGGTTTCAGAATGGAAAATTTTATTTTGCCACTACTGGAGAAATTTGGATTCCAGGTAAGATCCTCCATGTCCAGTTCATTTTAATGTGTATAATGAGGGCCAATTATTTTTATTCATCAATGGTTTGCCTTTAAGTTAAGCGGTAATAACAGAGGTACGCTTTGAATGGAGTCTTTTCCCTCAAAAACTCGCCCATATTCTTGTCTCTGCAAGTGAGAAGGGTTTTTGCGAGCTGAATATTGCATTGGTAAAAAAAGAGAAGCACCTTACAACATTCTAGATTCTCACAAGGACTCTGATTCACTTATGCTGCCATTCACTACCTGATTATCTGGATGCGCTTCTTTATCCCATGCCCCATTCCCTCATATATCCAATTACCATATATACTCTTGACACTACATATTACCAAGGGCTACAAATTCATAAATCTTATCATCATGCTCTTTGTATAACAGCAATGTTTGATGATGATGAGGCTACAAGAGGCAATAAGATGAACTTATGTGTCAGGATAATGCATTGGCAATACATGATATTATTCTACTTAAATTTTGTTGAAATAGTGGTAAGAGATAATCTTGTAGTCAAGAAATAGTTATAATTTTATGGGGTTGGCATTATGAAAATGAGAAGCAACCTAAGAGGATGTTATATTGATAGCACGGCTCAGAAAGCTAATGCTGTTTTGACTGTGGATAGGGCCTAATAAACATGTGGTACGGTTTGATACTCACCAAAATGATTGGAGTCTTGGATCTGTGAAATGATTCCTGAATCATATGAGGCCTGCAATGATTTATACCTACAGCCAAAGTTCATTGGGATTTTTTTCTTTCTTTCTTTTTTTTTTTTTTTTGCAACGTAAATATATGTTTTTTCTTTTTTCTTTTTGCATTGAGACTTGAACTTGGAACCTCTGGTAACCAGAGGATCCTTTATTACTTGAGCTTGGCTCATTGATATTCTCTGAAATGGAGGAAAATTTTCTTTCATTTTGATTAATTGCAAGGTCATCTGGAAATAGGCTGGTTATACAAACAATGTTCATTTGTATGATTTTAATAGTATGTTTTGGCATGATGCCCACTTTTCCTGATTTAATGTGTGCCTGTTAGTTATATTACCTCTGTAATTCTTCCATCATGAGAAGTATTATATTTAGACTCATATTAAATGAGGATGAGGCAGCTAGTTTTGACTGTATTGGAAATCTTACTGTGAATTTAAATCTCTTCATTGAGGCTGGCAGGGGATGGAGAAAGAAAGAAAAAGATTGAGCCAACTAAAACAAATCATCACTATTAATGGAGGAATGGTCCTATGTAGGGAGGAAATTTTCCATCAAGGGGTTTTGCATCTGGGAAATAGTAGAAAAGACCCCATGTGCCACACGTGGCACACTGTGGCTTCTCTTGTGTTTGAACTTCATTTTTATAATATTTTTCCTGTGAAATATTGTCATGAGTCATGACTTACTGTCTAACGTTTGTTATTTTGTACATGAGCAGGTTTCAGACTGGGAAATTGGATTAAGCCACTACAGAGAAATCCATGGATCCCAAGTAAAATACTACTTTCTGTCTAATTTGTGTTTAATTTCAATTATTGCACAAGTATATCTGATCTCATCAGTAATGTTTTTTCGGCACAATCCTTAGATGATATGATGGAGACAATATTCTTTATTCATTCAATGGATTGTTGTCAAGTAGACAGCCCCACATGGATAATAAGTAGATTATCAGTGACATGCTTCCTAGCAGGCTGCCTTGTAGAATGAGAAACAAAATTAAAGAGAAAACACTTGATTAAAAACAAAGCCGTTGATAACTATGAAAAAATGACCCTGTTTGCTCAAATCTCCCATAGGCAAATTAACATATTCTATTTGTGTCCTCTGCCACTCTTTAAGATCTATGATGAACTCCACTTTCTGATCCCTCTGCAACCCTAAGTACTCAATCCACTTCTCTGTCATCCTCTGCCACTGTAACTACTATAACTAAGCCTCTCTATCCCGCTCTAGTAGTCAAACTGAAACTGACTCTTTTATGGACTTCCAGGAACTAGACTTAGAACCAACTAATCTACAGCCTATTTAAGTGATGCTAAAATCTCTTCCTTCCACCAAATTTAGTGTCATTGTGGTGTGAAACCTACCATACCAAACTCAGATCCTTCAGTTCATAGATTATGGAGGGAAAGTTGGTTCCTTTTTATACAAACCGTAGCCCTGGAAGCTACTGGAATCTGCTCCCTGATGATTCTCTATCCCACGCATCTCCATGAGTGCATCCCAGTTGAAACTTTCCTCATTAAAACCCACAAGTTCATCGTCATCTTTTAATGAAGATTCAGGTGCGGCAAAACTTTCTGTCACATTGCTTCCTTCTGACTGGCATTCATCCTTCAGTATTCCCAGTTGTTGTAGAAACTCATTAAGATCAATCTGAGGCTTCTCTTCATGTTCCTCTGGTATCCGTTCCGTTGAAAACTCCACGTCTTTGTTGTCGGTTGTGGGGCTTTCTTCATGAGTTTCGTTGTGGGCTTTGTCATTCATGTTTTGAGTATCAGTTTTTGAATCACAGGATGAAGAACTAGAAAAAGAGGATTGATTGAGAATCCCATTCTTCTTAAGCTCTTGGAGCCTCTGGTGAATGACATGAACACTGGGTTGTGCATTTATATTAAGCAACCCACAGGAGGGAAACATAGAAATAAAATTCTTGGAGGGAAACCATTTTAACTTCTGAGATTTGTTTGCAGGGTTGAAGTTAGATTGCAGGTGGGGTAGATTGAGATAAGCATCCGGCCCGTACAATCTCCTCGCAGCTTCATCATAAGCCATGGCAGTTCTCAGCAGTCGCAAAACCCAACCAAAGTCTGGTCTTCTTGGCTCCTTTACTTCTGCAACTCCATTTCCAGGCCTTTGTCAACTCTACGATACTCACACGTAGCATCTCTGAGGCCCCCCCTTGCTCTCCCTCTTAGACCTTTCTCCATGGCTTTAATGGAGATTTTCTGTTGTTCTTATGCTAGTACTGATGAAGTGAAAGGGAAGGGGGATGAGTGAGAGGAGGAGAGTGATGGTGGTGAGTTAGGGAATGCAAAAACTGAGAAGAAAGGCGCGGGATATGTAGTGAGTGAGAGTGGTGTTCATTGCCTTGTTTTAAATGTCGTCACGTTTTGTAGAAAGTTTTCAACCCATGTGACCGTTGGTTTGTTTGTATAATCAGGTAAATTTCAAATTCCTTTTTCATTTCTGATTTTTTCTAAGCCATCTAGTCATGCATGCAAGTATATATATTTATTACCAGGAAGGTATATAATAATATAAACACAAAGAAAATGACTTGTTCTCTTGATTTCACTTTCTTGACCATATATAGTCTTAATAATGTTGGAAGATGGGATCAAGGTTGATCTTTGTTTCTAAAACTATTATCGGGTAAACAGCTTTTAAAAAAAACACATTAAAATCATTTTCATTTATTCATTCTCGTTAAAATCGTTATCGGTATCATTAAAGACAGAACACCAAAACTGCTATCTCAAAACCATTGCTGAATTTAATGCTTTTATGCTTTTTTAGAAAATAAAATAAAAATAAAAAACTAGGAAGTAAAGGTGTTCTCCCTGTTTTCTTTGTTATCTTTGCATTTTAGAATAAAAAACATTTTTCAAAAACAAAAACCAAACATACCCCTTATGTTTTTTGTTTTATGTGTTTTTCATAACAAAATAAAATTGGAACCAATCATGGTTCTCCTTGTTTTTTAAAACAGAAAACAAATTTTAAAAACAGGAAAAAACAATCATGGTTCTCCTTGTTTTTTAAAACAGAAAACAGTTTTTAAAACAGAAACAGGCCCTAGGCCCTACTACTACTAGTCAGTAGATTCATGGCATTTGGGAGAAAGAAACCCTAGTCAGATGACATTATTAAGTGCAAGTGGTGGTGACCAAGATCTTGCGACATGCTTTGAATGGGAGTCTTTTCATTCAAACTCCCTCGGATTCTCTTTTGTTTCTTCAAGAGAGAAGAGTTTTTTTTTTTTGGGAGTTGAATATTAGCATTGGGTAAAAAAGAGGAGCACCTCACAACATTTTGGATTTTCACGAGACCCTCCTAATTCATGTTATGCTGCCATTCACTCACTTGATTCCTGGACTCTTATCACCTATATCCCATGCCCCACTCCCTCATATATCCCACTCTAATATATATATATATAATTTAGACACATTATTATTACTAAAGTCAAGAATGCATAAATCCTGTCACATGATGCTCTTCGTACTATAACAGTGCTGCTGGTGATCTTCATCACGCCAATGAGGGTGATGAATTGGTAGTGCATGCATTATGTATATGACTGTTACCACATTTTTGCTTCGTAAAATACTACTGTTTACTTACTTTTTGTTTGAGATTAGGCATATAATCTATTGGGTTGGCATTATGAATAGGCAATTAGCAACAAAAAAAAAAATCCTGAAGTTTAGAGATTTTTACATTTACTTTCTACTAAAATTTTGATTTATATGTGGTTGTACTATTCCAGTGCACTAATATGAGAATATACTCAAAGGTACATCAAACTTTGCTTTCTTGAATTATTTTCCCCATGGTCGTGAATAGCTCAACAATCTCACGGTTCGGATACTGATTGGCATTTCTGAGACAATTAAACTGAAACATTGCATATTAAAAAATAAAAAATTTTAGCACAGGATATAAATGCAAAGATCGCTCTAAACTAAAAGATTTTTTTTTTGCTATTTTCCCTTATGAAGATGATTATCACCTAAGACATTATTATACCGATGACATGGTCATAATGCAAAATGTGGTATTGCCATTTCTTTGAATTTTTTTTTTTTTTTACTATTTGTTTAGTAGTATGGATTTATAGCCCAGGAATGCGTACATTTGAACAACTCAAAATGAATATACAAAGATCATCAAAAAGCCAAAGAAACAACATTCACTCAATACAAGCAAGCCCCCTCTTACTTTCCAACTTCATCACGCCCACACTTCTTTAGTTCTGGGTTTCAGATCCACCAATAAAGTTCAGCTGCAACAGTTAGAAAGAAATATTCTTCAGAATTAGTTTTCAACTTCGGGAAGCCGCTAATGTTTTAAGCGAACCAGTAGTATGTAATGCAATCGAATCTTACTGCCAACTAACAAAATGGTAATCTGTGGGAAAAGCAAAGTGAAAGAAAATCCACTGTGTTTTCCAAGACTTTCTTGAATCTAAAATCAAGACAATATGGCAGATAGTCCACAGATCCAATAGAGAGATATATTACCAATAAAAGTGACCGCGAGAATTTTGAGAAAATAACAGGAAGTAAGGGAAATAGCTATAGTTGATTGGCTTATTCCAGGAAGGAAAAAGGAAAAAAGGAAAAAAGGAAAAGAAATAGACAAGACTTAAGGCATAACAAAATATATGTTTTATGTAGATCTGAATGACAAGAAAAGATCCATAAATTTTATTCCATGAAGTTAGGAAGCTTTGCTACCACTTTTAAACCCTCTTGTTGGCCAAGGAACCAGGGTTTAATACATCTGCAACTGACTTGTTCCACAGATGTTGAACCATTTCTTCTCGTGTCAAAATTAAATTTATTTCCCATAGGCAAACATTCCAAAACAACCAGCATGTTGTTCTTGGATTCAAAACATATATATCTATATATATATGTACAATACACACACATATAGCAAAATGAACATATTTTATGTATCGATGAAAAAAGGGCAGACACCTGGTAGACAGTAAATATAAATCTAAAGAGCAAAAAGAAACAGCCAAACACAATTAACTAATCTAAACACTTAGAGGATAAACATTGAATGAAGTTTGTCAAGGACAGGAAACCAGAACATCATCTTGAAGAGATCTGTGAGACCAGATGTGTTTATTAGATAGAAATAAGGGAATCCTTAAGAGATTGGTTTGTGCATTGCATAATTTGAAAGGCGTTTTTAGTTACTTTGCGTCCAAAACGTTGAGAATAGGCAAAGAGGAGCTGTTTCCAAGCCTTTATTCTCATCTTTCCCACAAAGCTCTCGTTCCAGCCTATTAACAATCATTGACAGGATAAAGGAGAACCAAAAATGATAAATAAAGAAATAATGGAAAGTGTCACAGCCCACTAGCTTTCCCCCAATAGACTAGTAGATTGCTTATTGTTTTGTATTAGTTGGTCCATGGTTATAATCCTTTTTCATGCTGCTAATCAGGTGAAGAAACCCACTTTGGCGGAAGCCTAAGAACCTCACACCATCTTTTGAGAGGAAAGACACTTCTCTTCTTCGAACTCTAAGGTCGAGTAGAAAGACTTCACTAAGAATTCCTCACACTTACTAAGCCTTCCACACTATTTTGTCCTCTATCCTGCTATCCCTTCCAACAAGTATAGCTTCTGAAATAGTTCCGCAACATTATCCATCTCCTAATCTTGGAAATGTCCTAAGAAGCATGAGTGAGTTCTACATAACCGACTTGTCCCTAACAACCAAACATCTCCCAGCCGAACTTTCCTGGAAGCTGATAGTAGAATAAAGCTAGGAAAGAGTTCTTTGAAGGAACATCACCATACATCTTGGCCCTACTTGGTCTTAGCCTCAAAACTACAATCCCTTTATTATCATCCTCCACAAGCCAACACCATAGCCTACCCTTCCTACTTTAGCTATTCTCTAGAGATTCTCACTATGACTTTCTTTCTAAACTCCCATGACATTCAATAAGGCCTCACCAACACCTTGATGCCTAGGAACCCCACACACCCACCCACCACCACCAACCACCAACCACCAACCACACCCTTCCAAACCCCACTATTTATCTTTGCAAATCGAAGTTAATTTCACTAGATGGGGTTTCTTCTTACGAGCCCCTCCTCCTATAAGAACCCTTTGAATTCTATATAGTATTTGAGCCATTCACTTAAGAATAAGAAAAACGAACATGAAGTAAATTGATAGGCTGCCAAGAGTATCATTTTTTTTTATGAAAGCTGCTAAAGAGCACTTTCGAGAGATATTGTAGAGTCCAATTTAAGTAAATAGTGCATAATTTAAATACAGTTGACATTTTACCGTTATCAGAGAGTTCAACAAAGCTTCACTTCCTAGGGCTTCCTTTGCAAATGTTTCTCCATTTATCCTTGAGGTCAATTACTGCATCGACCTTCTGAAATACAGTACCACCAAATTCCAAAATCTTCTTCCATGGAATGCTTTATCATGATCACTGAAAATTTCTGTATTCTACCTGGCAACAGAAAGCAATTATTCATATAAAAATAAATCTGAAAACTAAATAATGAAAGAAAAATCAGCATCAAGAACATTAGATAATCCAATGAACAAAGTACAATCAGAACAAAAGATCTGAGAAACTGAATTTTTGATCATGTCTAAAAGAAGTTTTATCAACCATCATATATAAATAACAAAATAAATAAATGTGTAATAAAAAAATGAACTTGCACTGAACAACATAGAATGGACTGAACATCAACACTGAATATTAGAATAATATAATAATATAACGCTAGCACTACATCATCAAACAAGCACACGCACCTTACATCTCTTCCCCTATTGTCCGGTTACTTTCTTCTCAATCAGAACGTTGAATAATGCAAAGAGAGGTGTCATAATCTTTAATCATTGACAGAAACAAAGCAAATTTACTGCTGTCCAACCATCGGTTATAAATAAAGAAAACATAAACAACACAAAATGTTACTGTATGAAGTTGCCTGGATGATATCGAATTGAGCCTCTGGATATTCTCAGAATGAGAAATAGGTGTACTTTCTTTCTTTCCATCCTGAGGAGAACACGGTCTCAATGCATCTTTGAAAGGGCTTACTCCCAAGGCAAACCAAACTGCACCTTTCCTAAGTTTGAATGGAGTAAAATTATATTACCTAGTAGTGCATGCATACAAGCAGAGCACTACTTACCACAATGAATTGACGATGACAAGTACAATGATGCAATGGACATCTAGCAATGTGCCTAATATCATAAGGTATAGAAAAACTTACTACTGCTGTTGTTGCCTTCTGAATCTTATATGGTAAGTAGAACTGGAAGGCTTATCATTTTCATCTCCAGAAGTTCCTTCTGCATCAATATTAGGTACAGAAGCAGGATCCTCTGGTGGAACACCAATCTGCAGTTGTGAAGCTTCCTGCTGAGCTCCTGCTTTTGCAAGTCCCTGCTCCTTGATGCCATCATGTTTATCATTGATTCGGGAGTGGTTCTGTAGCTCATCAAGCCCTCTGGACAGGCACCTTTACTGGGTCTCTCTCTTCTTCTGTATTTTGTTTTCTTCAGTAGACCATTAAGGTCCCATTGATTCGAAGGTTCTTCTTCTCTGGAGTAGGCTATCAGTTACACATGGTGCTGAAGACTTTGCTTCTTGCTTCTCTAAATCACCATGGTTTGCTTGAGTATGTTTTTTCTCTTTTACATGCCCATTTTCATGAACCTTGACAAGATTAACACTGTCATTAAGCCTTTTATTCTGCTTTTTTTTATGTTTCTTCTTCAGTCTGCCAGGCCCATGCTTCATCCCCGCATTGATAAATGAAGTCAGTTCTTTCTTTGCCAAGGAGGCTTTTTTCTTGGACTCAAGGTATTCAGAAACAGCACGGGAAAATGCACAAAAGGGGCAGTAAAAGTTTCCCATGTTGTCAAAACCAGCAGGGCAGCCCAAGCAGTTCTCATGAACCACCAATGGACAGCCACTGGAACTACAAACCAACAACTGGCCATCTTTGTTACACTTCATACAAAGATTTTGCTCTGTCCAGCTTGCTATGGACAAGGAATCATGATCGAGTGTACATTGATTACTCAGGAAAATTTTCTTCTCCCTGGCAACATCCTCCTCATCATGATACTCAGTGCTATCACTCAGCATTTCTTCTTCACAGCGATGCTGAGTGCCATCTTTGGCTTCACCTACAAAAGCCTTATGATGAAGTTTGTCATTTGATGCCTTTGGTTGAGAACTATGATCACCATCATCTTTGGTTTCATCAACAGAAGTCTTTTCTTGGCTTTCATCTGAGGGCCCACTTGATTTAGTTGGTTCAACCCAATGCTTGCCGTGATCCTTGGCTTCACCAACAGCAGTTTTTTGCTGGCTTCCATCTGAGGCTACACCCATTGATTTGTTTGGTTCAGCACAATCCCCAGCATCATCTCTGGTCTCATCAACAGAAATATCAGGGTAGACCCATCTCTAGGCATATTTGGATGCATTTCATTGCTGTGAAAAGGGTGCATTTGGTAATGCTGAAATTCTTCATGTTCAATATCCAGTGATCTGGTCGGTCCTCTTTGAAACAATATACTTATCATGATCATCCTCAGAAACCGTTGTGCTTCCGTCCAGGTCTACCCTGCAGATTCTTTTAGCCAAGTCACACTCATCACTTGGTTGAGATGAACCATTTAACAATTTCTTTTCAGGCCAAGAACTATTTGGATCTATAGGATGTAATGGAGCAAAAGGCGTCATGCTTAAGCCTCTTGGCATTTAAATGGGGATCACCACCAAATTTCACACTGTCTACATTAGCATTCGATTGCCGCATCAAATTTTTGGCAGCCAAGTCACCCTGACCCCTTTTATGGGGCAATAAAATCCTATCAGTTGTATCTGAGGGCAAGGGATTGTTCTGATTTTCAGCACTCAGAGGAATTAAGTCAGCTTTTGCTGCCTCAACTTGATCACGAGCAGAACTCTTGTCAACCCTTGGTGGAACTGCAGCAGAATCACCACCACCATTAGGTGTTCTAGTGTCACATTGAGCTCAAATTTCAATTCACTTTCCCTTCAAGGATGCAGCATGGGTGAGTGCCCTCAAGAATTGCATTTTTCAGCTGTTTATAAGAAAAAATAAAAATAAGATTTGAGCAGATTTTACCACAACCCCTCGAATGGAGAAAAACAGAAGACGATTCCCCTACCTCTTGCAAAGCACACTTAGGTAGACATGCTCTTTTATGTGCAATGAAAGGCTGAACATCCCATTTCAATAGCTCTGGTCCTCCCTTTCTAAGTTTTGATGCTGACACCTGAAATCAGATGTATGTTCAGTCAACATAAGAAAAAAAAAATCTCCAGCTAATGAGTTGCACCGAATTCCAACTTCAGTTACACAAGCAAATAACTTACTAAATCAAACCAAAACTGATGTATGTCACCTTATGCAAAATGCATTGGAGAACATCTTCACAACTTCTGATAGGCTGAACTCCCATTTTGAATGCACAATGGGATGAGCATCATGTGTGATTCCATTACCATGACCAAACAAAGCCTCCAAACATCTTAAGGCAATCATTTCTTTGGCATTCCCCCCCAAATTATTAGAGACTTCTGGAACTTTATTCATCAAATCTGTAAGAAGAAATCATGAATTGCCACATCCACACTCACAAGGACTAACATAGTAAGCAGTAAATACGTACCCTTCAAAAGAGAGATGTCTACTTGCTCATAGCTTGCCACGTTTCTATTACCCAATGCCATGGAAGGCTTGAAACAGAGGGCGACTTTTCAGCCATGAAACGGGTAAAATTAGTACTAAATTTCTGAAACCACAGCTTCGTTGAGCTTGCTTGTTCTATTGTTTCATAATGAGAAAGAAAGGTTTCAACTTTAGCTGAAAATGCAAGCCAGCGTCAAAAGATACAAAATCATAAGCGATAGCATAAAATCAGAGCCCCAATTTCAAATCAGTTTTCCTGCTTAATTCAACTTGAATTTAAATCGAATTTAAACGAGGCAACATCTAGTCCACCGAAATGATTCCATTGTTGGCAGGAATATTTTCAAATTCAATGGAATTTGAAGTTTTCCAAATTAAATGAAATTTCCAGCATTAAGAAAAAAGAAAAAAAAAAGAAATAAGAAAAAAGAGCCATATTTCTTTTCGTAATTGAATCCAAACTTAGGTTACACAGAGAGAATGCCCCAGAAAATGACAAAATAAAAAAATAAAAATAAAGGAAGAAGACGAAGAAGGATGAATGAAAACCCTAATGCTGTGTTTAGTTTCCAAGAAACACTTCAGGAAAAAATTATTAATGTGATAATAACTATTCCAAGCAACGAATCAAAATGTTGTGATTTCATTAATTTATAAGGAAAAATGAATCAGTAATTACAACGGGTGCCTTAAACCCCCGAGAAACGAGGAATAAAAAACTCAGAGAATACCGGATCCCAGGTCTGAAACGACGACGACGACATTGAGGTGCCACTGCCACTGCAAGAGCGAGAGAGAGAGATGTCTGTTCAAAACGGAAACGACATCGTTTTGAGAAAAATCAAACCGCCAATTCTACTTGGACCAGCTTTCTGGCTGGCTCTAAAATAAACTGGGCTCAATAAGGTCCAGGTCCAATATGCTAAGGTCCGTTTCCAGTGGTTTATAAAAGTTTTTGTTAAATATAAAAATCATTTTTCATATCTAATATTTTACTAATCTTCGTATTGAATTTTGTTTAAATCACAAGTTCTTTTTTATTTTTAGAAAAAATTACTCAAATATGTATTAAGACTTTTTGGCTTCTGTTTTTTTCCGGAAATTAATAACATTAAAAGTTTGGATTTAATTTCGGAAGATAAAAACCCTAATTACCATTAGATTTAGGGAAAACAATTCTTCTTCATCTCCCTCGTCTTCCTCAATACTCATTCCTTCAAATGAGACAACCCCCTCATCCTTATCAAGTTGGTCTCTTGGTCAACTCCTTCCGTAGAACCCTAACTATTAAATACATCGAATTAAACACTTTAGTTATAACATAGTAATTGTCAAATTAAGATCTGATTTCTTATTCTAATAATTTATTTATTTTTGACAGTTAAAACACTGTACATACTAATTTTAAAAATTTATTAAGAACCTTGAGTAAGAGGAGAAATAAGAATAAGATTTGGATATGAACATGGGTGAAGAAGATGTCATGTTTGTGAGCGTCATAATCTTTAGACCCCATTACTAGTCTCAATAGCCTAGGACATATCCTACTATAAACTACCCAAACTCATTTATCGATTAAAAATCAAAAGACTTGCCTAGACCTATAACTTCTTAACCCCGATGTTTTCTCATAACCAACTTTAAGATCGTCTGTCTGTGATTTTTGACCCTCCAACCGACCATTCTATCAAAGATAAGAGCTCATATGGAATATACGAAGATGGTAAATACAAAAGCACATTTATCGCCAGATTTCCATTTCTAAATCTCTTATTTTTCTTTGGCCGAGAGAAAAGATATTTTATCCATAAAATAAAAGATGGTCCTTAAAATTATAAGATTTGCTTAAACACGACCTATAAATTATAAAAAGATCTCCCACGTGATAAAGAATTGAATCGGAGTAACTTTCTATTTCTTTTCTTCATCTTTATCGACTTAATCAATAAGAAATACGATCGACATTCCATCGTTAAAACACTTTTTTACATATCCATATTACGTTACCGATGCTCAAAGACTTCGACGATGTCCTAACAGTGTCATTCTAGACATTTCACATTATTAAGTTTATTTTTCAACAAACTATTGGTGGGTATGTCAATAGATTTGATGAAATCATGTAAAATGTAAAATGTCAAATGTCAAATGTAATGGAGAAGGAAGTTTCCTTCTTCACACAAAACAACTACCCTATCCTATCCTATCCTATCCTATCCTATAATTTAATTAATTGTAGAAAATTACCAAATTTATAGTTTTATGCCAGAAGAGGTCTCAATTTTCAAGACGAATGTACCAACAAATGGTCCACTAAAATAATTATTGACAAGACGCCTCTTAATTAATTATTCTCATAAATCAAACTTTATTATTGTATTTTGGTCTTCAACTATTCGAGTAAATTTGTTCTCCTCTGTAAGGTATTATTATATACTTACGACCAATCTCAAATAATTATTTCGATTTCTTTAATTGTTTCTTAACATGGTTTACACAGAAATCACAACTTCTTTTTTTTTTCAAAATTAATTATTAAAAGCGCAAAGAACAACTCTGTAGTCGTTGTAGTCTGTAGTGTGTACACATCACTACATCTCAACATTTTCCCAAACGCCCATAATATTTTCTCAGTCAATAATGATAAAATAAAAAAAGACAGCCAAAAATAGGCATAAAAAAGTGGTAAACCAAGAATAGTATGGATTGGTTGGGATTGGTGGAGGAAATTAGATTAAGGGAGACACCCAACTCCATTAAAGTGGCAAATAAAAGTTTTATTTTATTTTAATTACCTTATAATTATGCTTATTATATCTAACTCATGAGATATAACTTTCAATTTTCTAAAAATGTAAGGCATATGAATGAAAGAAATCCCGGATTAAGGTATGAGAAAGTTTATTACATTATAACTAAAATATTTAAATTTTATAATAATAATAATAATTATTATTATTAAATATAAGTCAACTCCATTTTCGAATAAAGTTATGCTTCTTAAAAAAATACTCATGTCCAGATACTTTTAGGAGAACTTCAATAAATTCGTAATATTCCACAAATAAATACAACGTACCACTTAATACTTTCCAAGATTCATTATTTATACCTATTATTGATTTCAAAAAACAAATTCAATCATTCAATGCATGGTACCACAGATTAATAAAATAAAAACAGTATCAATTGATTATTATTCACATTATTTTCCAGCATCATTTCTTTTCTGTTCTTTTTTTTTTTTTTGGTGAGAAAAAAGAATAAAAAGTTTGATTCTGTTGGATAATAATATTGTGAATTTGTGATTTAATGTTAACATCGGAGGGAGACCCACCCACCAATAATTGGCGCATGAATCTAGTGACTACAGAGGATTATTTATTTATTTATTTTTTTAAGTAATCTTGAAGAAAAAAACATAGCATTCTCTCACTGGAGTATGTACACAATCTGATGAATATTAAAGAAAAATACAAAACCTTAAGATCCTATACAGTTCTTCATAAAGTTTCTTTTCTCAGCCACCAAACTGGAAAAAATTGCTTTTACTTTTATTGAATTCAAATTACATCTAGGGGGAAGAAATTCAGAACCTACATGACAAGTAATCTAATGGTCTATTTGATTGCTGAGAAAAAGTCAGACCGGAAGTTAAAAGATTGATTCTATCATTACAATTATTCGTCTCTCAACTACTTTTCTATACGTTTTCTCAGAAACCGAACAGAAGCAAAGAAAAAGATTCAACAATCCAAATCTCATCCTCAAATCACATTATCATTCCTCTGGTACAGTCCACGCACATAAAAAATAGACTCCGATTTCCGTGCTTGAATCGATTCATCATTCAGCCCAACCATCAGCAGAAACAACAAGAAACCACATGATCTGACACCTAAAAACTCAGAAAGGAAGAAGGAAAAAAAAAAAAAAAAAGCAAAGATGTACAGATCTTTATGAAAAATACAGAACTGGATGGGAGACCTATCGTCGAGGTGGACGAAGGAGGAGAAGATCCTGGAAAAGGCGAGGCGAACGCGAGGAAAGGCGCCGATGGTGTAGAGGGCGGTTTGGCGAAAAATGGTCTCGACGGTTTCGATGAAGAGATTGAAGCTTCGGATCGGAGGAATGTAGAGCGTTAGAGGCACCGCCGAGAAGGCCACGGCGAATAGCAGTTGAAGCATTTGCACAATCACAATCACAATCCCCCACTACTTCTTCTTCTTTCTACTTCTTCTTCTTCTTCCTTCCAAAGGCAAAATGTAATTTTCTGGTATCTCAATTTTCTTATTTACCACCTGTAGCCCTCTATATTTATACCAGAAGATTTCTCATTGGCCACACAGTCCCTCCCGCCCGCCCACTGACTTTTTATTTTTATTTTATTTTTTATTTTTATTTATTTTTCATTTTCCTTTTTCAAAATAAATAAAACGTTAGAAATTGGAGACTTCTACGATAGCAGAGTTGACTCCAACTCTGTTTGGGCTGTTTTGGAGTTCAATAATAAATTAATAATAATTATAAACCACAACCATCTCGACACGTGTCCTTTGATTTTAGTTGAATGTTGGAACGTTAGAGACGAAGGTTGGTTGTAACTTGTAAGACGTTTGACAGTTGGGTCGGGATTCGAATTTTTAGACATATTTAGTTTTTTTTTATTATTAAAATAAAATAATATCTAATATAGTGAATAAATAGCACAACACAATGATGACTTTGGTATTTACTTAAAAAATTTGTAATATCTTAGTTAATAAATATGATATTAACTTAAAATTTTTTAATATCCTTATTATTATTATTCACGTACTAATTTATGTATTATTTTAATTTTTAAACTATTTTAATAATTAAAAAATAAAAAATAAACTAAATCCATCCAAAACTCTTATTTTTACACAATCATAATGGGAGTGATTTTTCTGTGTCACCATCGATCGTACCATATCCACTTTTTATTCACATTCAAAAAGTGAATCAATACATTTCAACAACTTTTTTTGATGGTACAACTTAAACGTTACAAGGGAATTTGAAAAATAGATGGTTTTTCAAAGCAGATTTTAAAAAACAATTACAAGAAACGAGTAAATGATTTATAACGTCAGGGGTAGCCCACTTCAGAAGTACACTTATAAAAAAACGTAAATGATTTAGAATGATGTTTACAATACAATTTTATTTATTCTCATACTCATATACAATGCTTATCTCAAAATATTTTTGTTACCTCCAATCACCCTGCCATTAACACTTGAAATTGGTTCTTTAAAACTTGCTTCTAAAAGAGGGTTCAACCATTAAATAAATGGGATTTAGGGAAAGAAAAAGAGGGATTTCTAATCCGAGTCTCAATAAAAAAGACAATCTATTACATAATAACTAAAAATAAACTTGGCTTCTAAAATAATTTTCTAACCAAAAAATGAAAAAAAATGGTCTTATCAAATGCATAATTTTGGAGTTACAAAACTAATTATTTTTTCTAAAAAAAGAAATTATCAAATTGACAATTCCTAAAATGCACCCCACAAGTCACAAACTGACTTGTCTCTTTCTCCTAAATGGAATCTTAGCAGTTTGAGAACTGCAAGTCAACTACCGGTCTTCTCTCCGGTTTTTCAATTCGAATTGTTATTGGCCTAACGGTCGGTCTTCTGTGATCCTGTGGAGAAGAAGCAGACACAAAGCAACAGCTAACACTCTCGTTCTCAATTTAAGTCAAGCCTATCATCAACACAACACTTGTTTTAATTTAGTACTTACTATATATATATATATATATATATATATATATATATATATATATATATATGAAAGAGCAAAATATTTGTCTATTTTCTTTTTCTAAAATAAACTACTTTCAATTAATTATTGAGGAATTGGTTTAAAGGGGGAACACAAGTTATTTGTAAAACTAATCCCTTACTTTTATAATCTTAAAATATCTTCACTTTGGGGCAAAATTACCCTTTAATGTGTTAAAACCTCAAAAATATTACAAATCTAATCCTTTATACGTGACGGGATTTAATCATCGTTGCTTAAGATTCGAACAAACTCGCATGCCCACGCTTTTAACACAACTTATATATTTCCACCCACCATCGCAGTTTATATTCAACAAACTCAGCGAAGCTGTTTCGTGATTCAGATCCCACTTTAAACTAATTCCTCAATAATTAATTGAAAGTACTTTATTTTAGAAAAAGAAAGTAGACAAATTACGAGTGACACTAGCTGGAAGAAGGGATGGCACGGGTTTAGTGGTAGAATTAGGTGACTCAAGTGTGATTGGTTCGGATGACTCAAGTTCTTCATCACCATGGGTTGAGACATGAGAAAGGTAAAGGGGTTCAAATGACTCACAATGACTATATTCCATCATTGAAATCCCCCCCTGAAGAGAGGATTTGGGGAAAAAATGTATGTTTTCGGTGAAGGTGACATCTGCAAAGATGTAAAATTTTTTGATTGAGCTGGCCAGAATATTTGCGAACCTTTCGGAATTAATGAGGCAACCAAGAAGACACATTTTATGGCTTTAGGTCTAAATTGTCTCTACGTTGGTTGATACGAACAAACGTAGCTAAGACCAAAATACCCTAAGAGCAGTTCCCCATCTGGCGCTCTAAAGTCATGATAAACTTTAAGTACCTTTACGTAATTTTGTCAGTTTTAACAATCATGAGTGAATTTAATATCAGGCGCGTGGTAGTAAAGCAATAGCTTTCCCCACAAGCATTTCTGTGAATATTCCCTTAAAAGAGCAGTCGGCCATATAAGAACGCCCATTTTTCCTCTCACCACCCATTTCAGTGCTGGCTGAGTCATAAAATGCCCTATGATTGGAAAATAAAAATGACAAAATCTTGTTGAAGACCAAAGATTGCTCATTTTAAAGTTTTTATTTTAACCCCAAATTAGCTTTCAACCATCGAGCGGAAATTTTCAGATAACAACGCTTACATCGATTATAAGAAAGATCTATGTAACTCGAGCAGAATATCAATTGCCGATACAAACCAGCGAGTCTCAAAAACATTAGGTATAGTCCGAAAGACCCCATATGTCACTATGAATCAAATGAAAAGGACGAGAAATTCTTTTATTCCTAATAGGAAAAGATACATGAGTATGTTTTGCCAATTTACAAGTTTCGCAATGAAACTCTTAAATATTTGATCCTTGGAACAAATAAAAAAACATGACCTTTAAAACCCAAAAAGATAGATGACCTAGACGTAAGTGCTACAACTAAATGGTATCTTTATTTGAGAAACTGAGAAAAGACAGACAAATTATTACTAGTCTTTTGAGATGATTCAAGGTGGTAAAAACCGTTCATTTCCTTAGCAAGTCCAATCCTCCTCCTTGAGCCATGTTCCTAAAAAACACAATAAAAAGGGAAAAAAATAGCGTAACATTTAAGATCATGAGTAAGCTTTTGAATGGAAACAAGGTTGGTCGACAATTTTGGTACATGGAGGACATTTTTAAGGATAATGGTAGGTGTGATGTATATGTCTCCAAAACCTGCAATAGTAGCTAAAGTGACATTGGCCACTGCAATTTTCTTCTTCTTACTTAAGCCATATTGTGCATGGACAAGTCGTAGATTTTGATGTCATATGGTCTGTAGCACCGGAGCCTATTACCCAAGAATCATCATAAACCCTCTTTAAGACATTTATGCAAAAAGATAATAAAGATGTACCTGAAAGAGCCAAAGAACAACAAGAAACATATCATCCTCCACAACCTTATGTGGAATCGTATCATTTCTCTAGCTAGCATTCACTTAAGTCTCACCTTTAGTGCATCAGATAGCTCTCCCCCGTTACGTATTGGTTCTCAATAAAAGCACTAATAATAAGGTCTCAAGCCCAACCCATCAAGTTTAAGTACCTCTTCACAACCTTATGTGGAACCGATGGAGGATCGTATCACCCACCCGAGACACTTCATGGTATTAAAAGAAAAAGCAATTAAAAAAAGAGAAATTGGTTTAAAGGGAAAAAAAACAAAAGTTATTTGCAAAATGATGAGTGCTTAAAACACTGATTATATCAAGGCGCCTTGCATTTTCATGTCGATGGCATTATTTATATAATTTTAGTGTTAGATTCCTTATTTATTTTTGTTTCGGGAATACGTAAATGATGAGGCGTAAGTTAACAACTCTCTCGAAGCCATTTTTGGAGGAAATGAGAGTGCATGTGCTGAAGTCATCGCCACGCCGCGACGCCCACGTCGCGACGCCACCGTCACGACGGGGTCAACAAATGCGTGGTCAACTGGGGCCACCACGCCGGGCGACGTCACCACGCCGCGACGTCACCATCGCCGCCACATCAAAAATCGTGATCTCATCATTAAAAATGCGAGGGCTCCTGGATTTTGGGATTATTAAAGAACGGGCGCCGTGAGATACTTAATCGAGAACCCGCAATACGCACTTCAAGGATCTCCTCGATTTTTGTATTGGTTTTTCCTTATCGTTTTGATTATTCGATCACATGAGGATGTTCTTCATATTAGATATTTTATTTCTTCCTTCAAGGATGTCTTAAACTTATTTCTCAGGTTACATTTAACTCCCCGTCACGACAATGGATTAGAATTTAACCTTTCATGTTAATCAATTGTTGTTAATTTATCACATCGGGGCTTCTATACCGCATGTTAATTATATGATAATATCTCGCCAATATTAACATACTTACACTCAAGATCCGAGATTCGGCATTTAGGTATTCAGTATCCGTAGAGTAAACTTTTAGTCGATTCGTGTAATAGAGATATTCAACTCAAGGTGGTTTTGGGGTTGAACATTAAGCATTTCGAATATCGAATGGATAGAGATATACTTTGATTCTATTCCTACGAACAAAGAATATACCTCGAGAGAGGATATTCGTAGGCACGATCACCGTAGCTTACTGGAGCATGTTATAAACAATCGAATAACAACATTCCTAAAGAGAATAATCCATCATCGACAGGGCATTTAACCTCAGTTCCCACATTATCAATTCACCAAACCACAGCTTAGTTAAGGCACATTTAAATTCTCTCCAGAACCATTTATTCAGATATTGCTCCAAAAGGACTCGTAGTCAATCCATTTTCCTCGCGGATCGATACTGCATACCCAAGACACTATATTACTCAAATACGCGTACCCGCGCACTTAGCATTCATTTTATACACCGCGCTACCGCCAAGTTTTGCGCTACGTCGTGGGAAAGGCTTAAATTGATATAGAATAGTGTTGTTATAGATAATATTCTGAATTTTTCTTTTATTTTTGTTATTTTTACAAGTACTGCACTGTTTTGTTAGCTGGGTGTTATCAGCATGTGCTTTAAAAGTGGAGTACATGCGACAGTGAAACCGACTGACCAACACTTGTGGTGATCCTGAGCCGTAAAGACTCTACACAGACATGCCGTGAATGTGAGAATGTATCAGAGTAGAACTCAAAGAGTCATGGAAAACAATTTAAGAATAAGATTGCGTGGAACAAATCAAACCACAAGAGAAGCCGAACCAGAAATCAAGCATTTAGGCTATCTATACAAATTTCTGACGAGATCCATACATGCTATTGTATGAGTTTGTTCTATCTAACAAGCTTGTTCAGACAAATGATCGACTCGCCGCCAATTCAAGCAAACAATTTCAATTGAAGTCACTACGTGACAAATGTCAGAACATATTGTTCAATGGACTACCCCATGAGAACCCGAACATGCATTTGACTAACTTCCTCGAAGCTCATGATACCATCAAATACAACTGGTCACCGGCCAGCCCTAAGATCGCGCTATTCCCACCTCACCTTCTGGGATAGCCAAACATCATAACCGGGCCACCACCGCATTCCATTACTACATGGAAACGACCGTACAAAAGTTTCACCAAGTTCTTCCACCTTCGAAGATTGCACAACCCGGTGCAAGAGATCAATACGTTCTCACACACTGAGGAGAGAACCCGGCGTAAGCATCGGGACAGTTCCATGAATTATCATGAAGTGTCCTCACCATCGACCAACCGTATGGATGCAAGTCCACACCTTTTACAATGGTCCGAAATACAACCTAACAATGATAGATGCCCCACTGAGGATCATTGATGAAGAAACCACATCAGCGCATGAGATACTGGAAGATGCCGCAACCAACACTAATCGCTGGCCTAGAGAGAAGGCTGACCAAGAACACTTCCGTAAGTGGCATGCATGTCGAAGTCCTCAACAACTGTAATCATGTGGCTCAAATTACTAAATGCCTAAATAGGGCAAAGCAGGAACAAAGACATGCTATACTGCACTCACTCCATGGGAGTCAGGTGAATTTCCGTGGGAGGACAAAGACAAAGAGGGGAATGTCACCAAGGAACTCCACAAAGTGGAGCAAAGCTCCAAGACGCATCGAGGTTTAATCGTAATCAATCACAAGCAAAGAAGGACCGATGGGGTAATAACTATCGTAATCGACCGTGGACAAGGATGGCGAATAACGTAACTGTAACAATCAAAACAACTGCAGGCGGATGGAGGAACAATCGTAACAATACGCAATCGAACTGAAATAATGAACCAACCCCTCGAAAAGAAGCTGATTTCAGAAAGCGTTTTCTTCTAAAGATGGGCGCAAAGCACTTCATTCGCTGCAGGAATGAGACTAAGGCGAACATGCAAAGAAACAACCCAAACGAATAACTGCTGAAAGATACCGAAGGAGTTTGAAGACAAACGGGGCTAAATGGTGCTTACGATCAAAGGTAACCTGTTCTCGAGCAATCTCGTGAGGTAACCCAAGAAGAGACGGAATGAGCACGTTAGCGCCACGCCGAGAAGTGGAGAGAATTGAATCACAAGTGCAACCCCCACTGCAGCGCTAGGAACCGAGGATGTCACATACCATGCACGTGAAGGTGATGCGCCAAAGAATGGGCCACAGAGAACAAATTGGCAGAGACTCTAGTAAAACAAAGGCTAAAGATACCAATTTTTATCCACAACGCCTCAAGAAACATAACCGGACAAGCACGACGGTTCATGGATGTTTTCAAAAGCTACATATAAACATCCCACTCACGATGCCCCCAGAGCAAATGCCCGCTATGTAAAGTTCATGAAAGACATTTTGTCTCGTAAGAGAAGATTAGCGCAAGACTTCGAGATCAGAACTTAACCAAGAATGCAAGTACACTTCGCAGGAAGCAATGCCAGGCTCAAAGACCCAGCGCTTCACTATCCCGTGCACAATTGGAAATGCGCTATTTTTTGAGAGCGATGGATCTGGGTGCGCATTAATCTTATGCCCTTATCCATCTTTAAGCCGCTGATTGGGGGAGAAGCCCGTCCGACCACAAATACCGCAACTTGCGCACGCATCTTTGAAACAATTCGAGAGGGATAATAGAAGATGTCTAGTAAAGGCCGACAAGTTTATCTTCCAGATTTCATAGTTTTAGCTATGGAGGAAGATAAAGAAATACCGACATTCGAAAGATCTTTCTAGCAACCGGCGTGGCAATGATTGATGCGAGGGGCGAACTGAACTAAGAGTACAAGAAGAACATAAATAAAATTCAATGTATTCGAAAGTGCTGAGACACCCAAAGAGTAAAAGTGATACCGTGCTTAATGGTTGATATAGTAACAGGAGGTTCAGCCAAAGCGGTCTCACCGACTTTCGAGACTAGCCTAGTGGCAATGCATCTGAGAACCGAGGACGAGGTAAGAATACGTGTATGGATGGATTCTTGGGCACCATATGAAATACTAATCGCCAGCGCAGGGCTAAACAAAATCGATTCCATCAATCGAGCAACCACCTCCAAGATGGAACAAAACCCTACCACCCATTTGAAGTACGTGATACCCTGGGGTAGAATCTACGCCACTGTAATTATCTCATCATCCCTAACTAAATGGAGGAAGAGAAGTTATTGAGGGTTCTTCACATCACAAACAAGCACTCCTGATGGTCTCTAGCCGACCTAAAAGCATCCTCGCCTTCTACGTATGCACCGTATTTTTATTAGAAGATACTACAAGCCCCTGGAAGTCACAGAGGCCGAATCCGACAATGAAGGAGGTAGTTCGAAAGAAGTTCTAAATGGCTAGATATCGGGTGATTTACCCCATTTCGTGACAACAGCATGGGTAAGCCCCGCTCGTGCAGTACCAAAGAAAGGGGGATAATCGCGTATCAAGACCGAAACACATTCCACGCCATCTGTAGTCATGTTGGACCGGTGGAGAATTTGTATTGACATAGAAAATCGAACAAGGCGCCACTTAAAGATCACTTTCCTCCGCCATTTCTAGATCGGCGTTCGATCGATTAGCCGGCATGAATATTATCGCTGGATGGATATTCCTAAGCATAAACCAAATCATTATCACAATACCAAGATCAGAGAAGACAACATTCACTATTCCGCATGGTACATTCGCTTCCTACGATGCCCTTCTGACCATGTAATGCTCCGTATCGCTTTCGATGCATGATGGCCATATTTTCTAACATGGTGGAAAAGACGACCGAGATCTTCACGGACGATTTTCTCGCACTGGAGATTCATTTGACAAGTGTCTATTAATTCGAGGTCGCATTTCAGCAAGATGAAGAGACCAACTTAGTACTAATCGGGAAAAGTGCCATTTCATGGTACAAGAGGTATTGTCCTGGACATTCTGGATATCGCCAAGAGGGATATAGACGTATGTAAGATTGAAGCAATTGAAAAGTTGCCTCCACCCTCTTCGCAAAAGGGATTCGCAGCTTTCAGTGCCACGCTGGTTCTATTGTGTGACGGCTTATCAAGGATTTCTGACAGACATAAGCCATTATCTGAATTTGTTAGTCCAGGATCCCATTTGAGTTTTACCCAATGTTTGAAGGCTTTACAAGATTGGAAGATAAATTGATCTCGCCTCCTATCGCTGCGGGTCTGTGACAATTCTTCCATTCGAACCGATGCGATGCAAGCTTAATTATGCAATCAGCGCTGGTGCGTAAACGGAGAAGATCTTTTCAGGTGATCTACTACGTTAGCGTGACTTTGAATGATGCTCAACTAATTCATGCCACTACCGAGAAGAGCCGCCACATCGCTTTCGCTGACAAGTTCAAAGCATATTTGATTGGCAACAGTCGTATTATGATACCGATCATTCTACCATTAAGTACCATGACCAAGAAAGATGCAAACCCCGACACCAGGTCTCATAAGAATTCGACGAGAAATAAAGATAAAAGGGTAATCAAAATTTAGTGGCGCATTCATCTATCGCGTACCGAAGGGCCAGGATGATATTCCAGTTGAACTACTTAATTTCCGATGAGAAACTCATGACAGGATAAGAAGGCAGCTCGGGTTCGGCAGATTATGTGAACTATTTAAGGGCTAAGGTGATTCCACTGCACTTAACTATCGAAGAAAAAAAGGTTTTTCGCACACCTAAGTACTACTATTGGGAAAGAAGCCTATTCTCTACAAAAGTAATCGCAGGTCGATCGTGTGATAAGAAGATGTGTGTGCTCACATGAAATGCATAGTATTTTGAACCATTGTCACACTTATCGTAGGGCGGACACTTCGTGGCCAGAGTCGTACCAAGGTTCCTAATCGGCTTATCGGGCCTTCTTATTTAAAAGAGCGCTTCATCACCCGCTTCCACTTGTGACAAGTGTCAACTAACGGGAACATCTCTGTAAAGCGACTCCAGCCACCTATGCATCCATTCGAAGTGGAGTCGTCGATCTACGGGGATCGATTTCATGGGACCATTCCTACATCGCATAACCATTTGTACATCTTGTCGCGCGGACTATGTTTCAGCGGTAGAAGCGATTCCTACACGCACAAATGATGCCAAGGTTGTGGCCCACCCTTCGCCAAAGAATATCTTCTCACGCTTGAACTCTCGAGCTTTGATCAAGGATAATGGCACATTTCTCGCAACAAGGTAATTGATAAGGTTTGCAAAAGTATGGAGGCGCCATCGCACATCCTCGCATAAACACTCCACAACAAATGGACAAAGGTGAGGTATCCAACCCGTGAAATCAAATACATTCTCGAGAAGACAAGAAATGTACTCCGTAGCTGATTGGTTCAAAGATAAATGATGCACTGGGCATATCGTGACCGCATTTAAGACCCTCGTATGTCCCCGTTCTCAGACTTGTGTATGGTGTAGCTTGTCATCTTTCCGGGGACCGAGCATCGAGCTTATCAATACTGACAACCAAACATGGACAAGACATCGTCGGGTGGAAACGACTACTTCCAACTCATGAGCTTGATGAGTTCAGAACGACATACGAGAACGCCCGCATTTATAAGGAGAAGACTAAGGTCTGCATGACAAGACATCACCCGAAAAGAGTTCACACCGGACAACAGTTCTTTTATTCACTCCCGCCTAAAGCTCTTCCCAGAAATTGAAGTCTCACATGGTCCCACCTTTACAAGGACTAAAGTCTTTCCAACGGAGGAGCGAAGTTTCACACCCCGAGAAAGGCACATTCACAAATGCGATCCAACGTTTGAAGTCGTGACTATGGAGGCGAGGTAAGGCAGACAAGCAAGCCTATTCCTCTATCACCCGCAGGCGCGTATAATCAACAATTATCCGAAGCCATTTGCTCTACACTGGTGATCCGTGATTGTCGAAAGCAACGACATTAAACATACGCTTCGGGGGAGGCAACCCAAGTGTTCTAAATTTCGTAGTTTTAAATTCTATGTTCTTTTCAAAGAATTTTTGGTTTCAGTTGTGTTCATGATCAATGTTTTTGCTCGTTGCCGCACTGGCAGACCGGCCGCAGCAGGTCTTACACAGGTCCAATGACCTAATGAAGTTCACACCGCGCAGAGTTCTCAAAAAAGTAAAGGTATAATGTATCGAAATTTCTTGGAGACTTTTCTCATTCACGCCGCTGACACGTGGATTTCACGCCGCGACGTGGACTTTTTTACCGCCGCGACGCCACTTTATACACGCCGCGATCGCCAAATTGTAAGGTCGCCGCGACGTGATTCTCACGCCGCTATCAGCCAAATTGTAAGGTTTCGCCACGCCGCTGACGTGGGATCACGCCGCGACGTTGTCTTTCACGTCAGCGACGCCATTTTTACACGTCGCGACGTCATTTGGTCACCTCCTCTGTCACGTCGCGACGTGAATATCCACGTCGCGACGTCATTTTGACATGCGTCTCGGGCCACGTCGCCGACGCTGTTCCACGTCAGCGACGCCGCCGTTCAGCTCCCGTCACGTCGCGACGTGGCCTCGCACGTCGCGACGTGAGACTGGTTTTAAACCAAGAATAGGCCATTTTTGGCCTTTCACCGCACCATCTCCTCCCCGAAACCCTAGCCTCCTCTGCACGCCGGAGCTCACTGGACCGGAGATCTCCTTGCTCGCGACCACCGTAAGTCGCTCACATTTGCCTAGCTGGGACCATATAGTGGCTTCACCACCACGTGTGCCCGCGATTCTAGCCTCGGGTATAAGAAGTTGTGGTTTCTTTTTTGTGTTTTTGTGTAGCCTAGAGGTCTTTAGGAGGCCATTTCTGGGGTAACTAGATTCATTAGGTTTTAGAGTCCTCCTCTTAGGTCTCGCTGAAGTCTTAGGTAGTGTTGAGTTAATTTCGCTGCCGCATATTAAAAAGCCTATCGGGGTTTAATTTAGGATGTCCGCAACCGCAAAAAGTTGTCGTTGTCGTGAGTTCCGCCAACAGGTCTCCGATCTACACATGCCTCGCTTGTAAACGATGTCAGCGGACGGCTAAAGATAACTTGAAACCGATCCTTCAGAGAAGGGGCTTCCACCACCCCGACGCATTTGAAACTATCGCGCCAAGGGTCAGCGTGAGCTTGCGCCAACCCCCTCGCCCCCCGCCATGACCGTGGTTCACCACGCCAACCTTGCCTCACGCCCTCAAAAAGGCTCGTGGAACAGGTGTATTGGTCGACTTCAGCGCTATCGATCAATGGCTACTTATGGCCTCGAGCATATTCCACTGCCCCTACATCACCAAGACGCACCTCGACTACCATGAGGTCATCCGAGTGTCACCAAAGGTCGCAGGAGCGCGATCAATAGCGGCCACGCCAGCACTTCAAGGCCAAGCATTCGCCTACATTCCTAAGTGCGTGGCATCACTTTTATCACTTCGCCTTATACCGACGACACGTGTGTGAGGATCGCCAGCCGCTCCTTGCTCAACTACGTATTCACAGATATACCATTCGACGTCAAGTGTTATCGAGATGCCATCCTCCAACCTAGATGCGAAATGAACCTGGGCACTTTTCGATCTTCTACAGTAAAGCAAGCCTGGGTGCCCTGATCACAAATGAGGCTCACAGCCACCCAATTAAGACCATATCTGGCCAAGTCATGACACACCCGTGTCCCAACCCGAGGTTTTATGACTGCGCCACGAGCCTCCGACGAGGACGAGCTTCCAGACATCTGCCTCGGCTATGGACCCTGGTGACACCCGTGATGACATCGCCGCCCCTCGTCCCGACCTCCTCCACTCCACCCTGCCAGCCTCGCGACGCTCCCTCCTAGTCCTTCGATATCGAGGACCCTGCTCTCTCACCGAGCCGCTGACGCATTCTCGACGACCCAGAGCATCGAGTCCATGTTACTCAAAGATTACGGAGGCGCCGCGTACGACATGCGCACCGCCCGGCCAATCGCCATCATTCTACGCCAGCCAGCCAGCGCTGGCGTGTGCTCACCGCGCAGCCCTCGCTTCCACCACCACCGCCACCGCCACCGCAGTGATCTACAGGGGAGTCCCTTACCCTATGTTTTATTTTACCAAAGGTGGACACCGGTCTTTGTTCAAAGTATTTTGTTCGGATACTATGTTTTGCTTATCGCTTATTTGGAGTTGTTTTAGTTTTAGTAGTTTATAGTATTGCTAGTTGTTCGCAGATTGGGCTTGTGTTTTGTTTGGTGACGCATGCGCCGTAGGTAGTGTTAGTATTTGTCTAGGTTATCGTGTACTCTATATTTTGCTTATGTTTGTGAGTTAGTTGTTAGTTGTTTGTTGTTTTAGGATATTCATGCATAATGTAGTAATTGCATTCAGTTTCGTGCTATGTTGAAAATTGAGGATCGGGATTTAGATTGGAGTTCACTATAGACTTGTTCAGATACATACATTTGTTCGATGTTCAGAATTAGATTGAATAGGTGAAAAGGCTAGTGGAACCAATCCTCGTAGTCAAGAAACCAAAATTCTCAAAAATCCCTATCACACTCACACACTAAATAAGATCGTAGCATGCATAAGTACCGAACTAACTACTAAAGTCAACCAACCTAGGGAGATTCGAACTATTCGAGTGACGGGCACCTAAACAAAAGAGGATTGCCATCAGCCCCAACCAAAAAGAGAAAAATACAAAAACATGAGAAAAGAGAAAAAAAAAAAAAAATAGGCATATGCATAAGAATAAGCGGGATCATCCAACCCAACTCCGCACGCCCGAGGGGCCTATCAAAGCCTAATGCCCCGAGCCAACCGGGCCGGAGTCACTGACCCCCACGCCCGCTACATGCGATGTAAGATGGATCATTCACGAACCTAGGGCCATCGAGTTTGGTCAGAGTGTTCAAAGCTAAGCTCAAGTAACTTAATGCCCGGTGCCCTTAACTAACTCGGTGGGGAGTCACCAATGGATCTCCCGCTACAGAACACTCGCTAAAACTTCTCGCACCAGTCTTCTTGTTTCGTACATAGGAAATTCTGTATATGAAGACAAATAATCTGGTGCTCCTATCCTCGTTTCCAGTTCGATTCTTCCTAATCGTGGGTTGAACTTAAGTTTGGGGCATCTAACCGCATATTCTCGGAGGTCACCTACCATAGGCACATGTACTTTGGGAACGGCCATCAATTATGGGAGGATGCACCGCTGGCCACATACCAATCGGTCACCGGTAAAGTCAAGTATCCGTATGCCTTCAATAACATCGAGCAAAACAAGGTATGTGAATCACCCAAATTGATCCCTATTTTTCAAAGATGGTAATACTGCCTTAAGCAGGAGTCTGCAGCAGTGTCTGTGTGTGTCCCTGCTTAGAGCCTGGCTTCGCTGGTGCGCGCAAGAAATTGTCGGGGTGTGATGGAGGCTTAAAACACTCCGATTATACTCGCCGCCTTGCATTTTCATGTTGATTTGGCATTATTTATATAATTTTAGTGTTAGATTCCTTAATAGTTTTTGTTTTGGAATACGTGCATGATGCAGGCGAAAAGAACAACTTCGGAAGCCATTTTGGAGAAATGAGGGAGCATGCAAGGGAAGTCACCGCCACGCGACGCCCCCATCGCCGCGACGCCACCGTCGACGCGTGGGGGCCAACAAATGCGTATCAACTACCACCACTGCCGCGACGCCACCACGCCAGCGATACCACCACCGCCGCGACGCCACCACGCCGCGACGCCGCGATCAAAAAATCTGCATCTCATCATTAAATGCGAGGGGCCTTGGATTGGGATTATGAAAGAACGTATGCCGTAGATAATGAATTGAGAACCTCGCAACATTACTTCAAGGATCTCCTTGGATTTTTGTATTGGTTTTTCCTATTGTTTTATTTATTTTCGATCACAAGGAGGATGTCTTTCTATATTAGATATTTTATTTCTTTCCTTCATGATGTTCTAAAACTTATTTCTGTGGTTACACGAACCCCGGCCAATGCATAAATGGATTAGAATTTAACCTTTCATGTTAATCAATTATTGTTAATTTATCACATCTCGTTTATACCAGATGTTAATTATATGATAATATCTCGCCAATATTAACATGCTACTTACAATCAAGATCCGAGATCTCGAGAGATGAGGGTATTCATGGATCCGGGGGGCAGAGTAGGCCTTTAGTCGATTCGGTAATAGAGATATTCAACCTGAAGGTGGTTTTGGGGGCTGAACATTGCCATTTCGAATACCGAGCCGAGATAGAGATATACTGATTCTATTCACGAAATAGGCGAATATACTCCTCTAGAGAGGATATCTCGTAGGCACGATCACTCGCCATTGATATGTTATAAAACAATCGAATAACAAATATCTTTAGAGAATAATCCATCGAATGTGACAGGGGAGATTTAACCCTAGGGCTCCCACATTATCAATTCACCAAACCACACAGCTTAGTTACAGTTAGTACTTAAATTTCTCTTAGAACCATTTATCTCGTATATTGTCTAAAAAGGTAACTTCAGAGTCAATTCATCTTTCCCCAGGATCGATACTGCACACTAGTACACTATATTACTGGGGCTACGCGCACTCGCGCACTTGAAAGATTCATTTTATACACCGCGTTTCTGGCCATCACAAAAACTAACTCCTTACTTTTATAACCTTAAAATATCCTCACTTTAAAAAAAATTACCCCTTAATGAGTTAAAACCCAAAAAAATATTGCAAATCTAACTCTTTTCTATATACTTTGGACTTAAGCATCATTAAGTTAGCATTTGAACAAACTTGAAGGGTGTTAAGTTCAGGTTTTTAACACAACTTCTATATATGTTGGACTTAACTATTGTTAAGTTATTCGAACAAAGTCGGGGCTGGGTTGTTTCAAGTTTGTAACAAGCATAACACTATTTAGCTGACTCTAACCATCGCTATTATACTCGAACAAACTCAAGAGCGTTAAGTCCAAGTTTGTATGGTGATTAGAGGGGTAATTTGTAACACCTCTAAAATACCCTTAAAAATTTTTATAATAAAATTATTATATATTCCGTGATAATCGGTGCCCAACTTTATTTTCCTGAAATTTTTTTATATATTAGATGATTGTTGAATCCATAAATGAACCCAAGTGAAAAAGAGAAAATATAGAAATTGTAAAATGGGGGCCCAAAGGTCAATTGTAAATAAGTTTATATGTCTAAGTGATATTAGGAGAAATAAATGAGTAAAGGAAAAAATCAAGGTAAATGACATGTGGCATGTAGAGCAGGAGGAAGCTCTCCTTTTTAAAAATACGATTAAGAGTGATCCATAAGAAAAGAAAAATAGAGAAAAGGAGTTAGAGAGAGAGGCTCCACCCTCTCTCTAGATTTTCCACGATCTGGACCATAGGTCTCCTACAAGACGGGCTTTAAGTCCTTCCTAAAAGGACAAGAGCTACAAGTGAGACCTAACCGGACTTTCGACAACTCCATGAGGTAGGTCTTCCTACTTGTCTTTCTACCCTAAGGATTGTTGGGTAGTTATCCGTCTTAGGGGAAAGTTTGGTTGCATTTTTAAACTATGGGAAGCTGCCACATTGTGGTAAATAAAGGCACAAATTCGAACCTTAGAGCTGATTGGGTACCGAAGTAAAGGGGATTTGCAGTGTGTCCTTCTAGTAATTGTGGCCACATCAATTTACTTGATGTTAGGCTTTGAATTTCTCAATTTGGGACCTCTCAGACTGGGTTATAGTCCTTTTACTGAGGCCACCCCAACTAAACTGTCGGGTCAGCCACCCAGTTCTGGGTCAACTACCTAAAATTCAGGAATGGGCCTTTGATCAGAAATGCAGAGAATTTTGCAGTAAGTCCTTCTGTGAAATTGTAGCCACACTAATGTGAACTTGATGTTAGGCTTTTGAATTTCTTAATTCGACTTTGTAGACCAAGTTATGGTCTTTTTTACTCAATACCAAAACGGGTCGTCGCCAAATCGAGGTCGCCAAACCGAGGTCGCCAAATGTTGGTCGCTAAACAAAGGTCACAAACAGTGGCCGTCGCCAGGTCGTCCAACAAGGGTCGCCAAACGCTGTCACCAAACAAAGGTTTCGCCGGGCCTGTCGGGCCACAAAGTCGATACGCACGACCTCCAACTCGGCGCTATATCTCCTTCGCTCAACTCCGATTGCGGTGTTCTTTAATTTGGCTGAAAAGTTCTTATCGAAATGTTAATACATTAATATTCCTGAGGAGTATAGAAGATGTTTGACCTTGAGGTGGTAGACGAGCTCGTCCAGTTCGGGTCTGCTCACAGCTCAGATTTGATCAGGTATGACCCCTCCAACTAAGCGTCCTAACTCCTACGTCCGAACTCCGATTCGAGTGTTCTTGCACTCTATGGAAAGCCCATTGAGTCAAGAATCCATCTACATATAGAATGTTTAAATTGGAACTCATATTAAACTCCGAAAATCAATCATAACCAAAACTACTAGTACGCATGAATAATATTATTCTTTAATGGTTTGAATAGTGGACTAAGAGTGAGGAAAAGACAAATCGTGATCAGATTCCAAGGATCGAATCAAAGTAAAATATTTTTTGGTTTGTTCTACCAACCTCTATTCCTCGCTTCAAGTTTTTGCATGTTTGTTCTAAAAGTATATTGAATTGATTTAATTGATTTGAGAAAGTGATCGTGGAAATGCTCGTGATATAAAAATTGTAATGATTATTGAAAATAAATCGTTTATACAAGCGCATATCGTACTATATTTTGCTATAAAGGATTTGAAACGCCCCATTAGAATGTTAACCGTTTATTTCGTGATTAAGGATAGATTGGTATACCAATAGGCCAAATAGCAAAGATCGCTGAACTATCGATGTGTCACTCCGACGCAGCCCCTACGGATCGCACGGCAGTTGTTCACTATTTGATTGTTTTATAATCCGTCAGCAGCCCAAAGGGACCGTATCGTGTTATAAACCATTTGATACCGCCCTGCAGCTCAGAGGGACCGTGCCGGTGACTCGATATCCCGTGAGACTAAGACATAGGTTAAATTCAAGTAAGGGCATAATCGAATCGACCGGGCATAACCTAAGTGATCGATGTAACCGAATTGATCGGGCATAATCGAATTTATTTTCAGAACCGAATTGATTTGAGATTGTGAAATATTGATTATGAAAAATGTATTTATGGATGATCAATGAACTATAATTTATTGTATATATATAACAAAGTATATGTAATGTATTTATATTGATCATCCAAATGATTGAAAGTTCTGAATTATTAAATTGCATGAATTGATTTAAGCTGGAACTGAGGAATGGATTTGTATAGAGCCACTAAGCATGAAAATGCTTAACAGATTGCTTACCAATGCACAGTACCGAAAGTGATAGGATAGTGATCGATAGCGGACCCAAGATCAGGAGCTGAAATACAAAGAAAAGAAACTCGAAAGCTCCGACATGTGCACTCATTTCATGTGTTCTTTTTGATATGGATATTTTGTATAAACAATTTGAATACTGAACATCTATTTTGTAAATCATTTTGAAAAGGCTTGGATGCCTACATTGTAAAACGGATTTTGTTAAATGTAAATGTTTACGGGGCTTGCCTAATTTAACGCTCGCAAAGATAAGGGATTTCGAGTGATTTTAAGTGGTATCCTCGACTCGGCTCCGATCCGCCCAAGCTGCCTGCCCAAAAGGCCACAATTTTATTGGCATTTATTCAGTTTAGGCTTGCCTACAAAATGATTTTTAAATTGTTTGTAAATGATTTTGAAATTGTGGCAGTTTAACATGCATTTCATTTGCATTTAAAGGATGACATGACTCCACGCGATCTTGCTGGTCTTAATAGGATGTGCATGGACGATCTCGCCTTCCCTTGTGGTCGAGGATGACCAGTGGACTCGCCAAACAAATTCATAGTAAAGGTGGCAAGCATCCCATGCCCCACTCATCGAATGAACCGTATCGCGATGCAGGTACTTTCTCGTATCCTCCCAACAAATCTCAGTTCAGCATCGCAAAGAGCCGGCAACCAGCTGCGCTGCTCCAAAGCGATCACCAATGAGAGAATGGCAAGGTACCGACCGTAGATTTTATGGGAAAGAAAGAGGATGAGCCGGCGGCGTAAAATCGTCGCGAGAATCGAAAATGCTTGCGTAAAATGCATTGCACAACCGGCGAAAGTTTGAATGTGCGACCATTACTACGTGATTTAGGCTGACGCTGGTGGGTTTTCGTGACTGTGACCGCACTATCGTAGAGAGCATACGGAGTTCTTCTCGATGAGTTCAAGAAACACATGTGGGTCGATGGTCTAATAACATGAGACGAGTTTCATAATCTCGGGCAAAGATGCATGAGTGTGACTGAATATCAAAGAGAATTCATGACTGGACAGCAAGTATGCTCTCGAGATACTTCAGAGTGAGGGAAGAAAAGCAGCCAGAGGCTCTGAAGACGGCCTTAATGACTATATTCGAGGCCATGTCACAAAGATTTTGCCATGAGGATTTCTCCAAAATCAGGATATGTGCATCGAATGGAAAGAGTGAAGAAAGAGGAAAAGAGAGAAAGGATAAAAAGACAGGAAAGAAAATCCGTGTCCCAAACGCAGAACAAATGTTGCTGAAGAAATTAAGGGACCAGGTTCAACTACCCCATAAAGACAAAGCTACCCAGAGGGAATACTACTCTACCAAAGACCATCAATATGAGTACACCAGAGGTCCTTCTAGAGGATGAGATTACTCCCCATTGCCTCATCAGGGGAGAAATCATAAAGGAGAATGGCTGAGACTTATTGTGTGCTTGTTTGATTTGGTGGATCCAAGAAAGCATGTAGAGCAAGAGATCGGCTCCCAGAGCTCGCTCATTTACTATAACCACGTGACTGGGGTACAACTTTAGTGTTACAAAGGGCAATAAGAGCGTTGCATCACCGAAAGGTTCCGAGACAAGGGACACAAACTTGGTAGGCAAGATGGTCATGTTCCAGCCCAGAGCATATGCAATGAAAGAAACAAGATATCTGACGTCTGTGATGTGATAGCCTGTAATTTTACTTATCTTTGGATAATCGTTATGCATGCATCGATAGATCCGTGATTCACTATTCATACATGTACCGACATACCCAACTTAGTAAATTGCCGAAATGAAACTGGAGTATGACATCTTTGGTGACGAACCCGCTCGTCATAGTGTTATCAGGAACAGAGTCTATAAAGATCAAGCCCATCAAAATACGAGTATGAATTTTTGGGAGATTTGATCGAAGTTATCCTTCGTGGAGTTTCATGATATCGGGATTGGATCGTCATTCCGACATCAAGCAATAATGATTGTAGAATGAAAAGAGTAACATTGTAAAGACAATCGAATGAAGATGAAGCAATCATCTGGTGAGAGTCAAATCATCTATATCTAATGCAGATATTCGTCGCCACCGCTGTAACAATGGTACGGAAGGATGTGAAGCCTACTAGCTTACGCGTGGATTGATATGGTGAAGGCAAGGCCTAGTGTATCCGATATCCCTACGCAAGTAGCGACTTTCCTGATGTGTTTCGAAAGAGTTACCGTGGATTGCCCCCACACAGTGAGACTGAGTTTGCTATCGACGCTGCACTGTGCCACAATCGGCATCCATTACACCGCATTTAATGGCTCCACTGTGAGCTAAAGGAATTGAAATTGCGCTTGCAAGAACTACTAGAAAAGTAATGATAACAAGTGTATCACCATGGGAGCTCCGTGTTTTCGTTAAAAGAAGATAAACACTCTTGGCCATGTATTGATTACGTATTAACCTAATGCTAATAAAAAGAAGAAACAAGTATCCGTTACCCGTAATTACGATTCGCTTGACCACTAAAAGGTGCAAGTATCTTTTCAAAGATTGACTTGCGATCCGGGCAACCACCATTGAGAATTAAAGATGTCGAGCAAGTATAAGACGGCGTTTAGACGCTGATATGGACATTATGAGTTCCTAATGCCGCTTGATTGACAAATGCTCCAGCGGCGCTCATGGACCTAATGGAATCGCGGTTTTCCGATCGTATGTGGACCGCCTTTGTCGAGTGTTCTATGCATCTACATTTTGTGCATTCAAATGATCAGATAGTCGCGACAATACACCTTAGAGTAGTGTTAGAGACTTCGAGAAAAGAGTAGCCTGTATGCAAATCGAGCAAGTGTGAGTTTTGGAAGAATGAAGTGTCCTTTCAAGTATATAGTATCGAAAGAAGGAATCCGAGTAGAATCCAAAAGAAAATGTATGGTCAAGCGAATGGAAGACACCTAGAAATAAACATATAGAAGTGCGTAGTTTCCCGACTCAGTGTGATACTACGTAAGATTCGTTAAGGGTTTTCTATGACCAAGTGTACTCATGACGAGATCGCTCCGCAAAGTATGAATGGAGTGAAAAAATGTCAAAGAAGTTTCGATAAGTTGAAAGCATTCTAACCGAGGTTCTGTCTACCAACCGATCAAGGTAGAGAATATGTGGGATTTTTAGTGATGCTAGTCGCTTAAATGGACTCTGGATGTGTCCTAATGCAAGAGGGTAAAGTGGCAGCCTATGCTTCAAGACACCAAGCCGCATGAAAGGAACTACCTAATGCATGATTCGAATCAATCACAATAGTATTTGCGCTAAAATTGGAGACATTATTTATATGGGAGAGAAGTGTTTCATCTACACTGATCATAAGAGTCTTAAGTATTTGCCCTCACAAATGAGAGCTTAACTCGAGGCAAATCAAGCATGGATGGAACCGATAAAAGATTAAGTGACTGTGAATTGATTATCACCCTGAAAGCGCCAATGTAGTGGCCGACGCAGTGTAAAGTCAAATACGAACGCTCGAGCGTTGAATGCCCATTTGTCGCTTATATGACGAAAATCGTAGTGTGAACTGGAGTAGCGAACGGGAAGTTTGTTGAATCAATAGAGGCACAAAGGGCATGAGAAAATTGTCGCATAATAAACTGGTCATTAGAAATGGTATGTCCTGAGTCTGGAACGAAAATGGAGTGTCAGATATAAGGATCTGCTCAGGTAATTCGACTCGTAATGATTTGAGGAAATCCATACTTGAAGAGGCACATATGGATCTTACTATCCATCCCAGAGCACAAAGATACCAGATTTAAAACGCCATTCTGGGTGGTCCGGATGAAAAGAGATGTGTCACTCAGCCAAGTGTTTGGTGTCAAAGAGTAAAGGCAGAGCATCAAGTTCCTTCTGATTATCATAATTTTATTAGAATACCGGAGTGGAAATGGGACCACCACTCAGCGGATTTGTGGTCGTCACTGATCACAGAGAAGGGCATGACTCGGGCCAGGGTCGAGTAGATCGACATCCAAGTCACCACTTCCTACTGCTGAGAACGGACTATTCACTCGACTGCCAGCGTGAGCCGTATATCAAGGAAATAGTTCGGTTACACGGGATTCCTATATCCATTATTTCAAACCGAGATCCCGAGGTTTACTTTAGATTTTGGGAAAATCGCAGAGGCCTCGGGCACGCGACCTAATTTCGCATTGCCTCCAATCTAATAAACGGATGGACAATCCGAGAGAGTGATCCAGATTCAAAGATATGTTAAGGAGCTGCGGTGATCGACCTGGTGGTAGTCGATCAACACATTGCTTTAGCCGACTCAGGTAATACAACAGCTCTAATCAAGATCGGAATGCCTCATGAGGCTTTATATGGGAGAAAATGTAGAACACTACTGGTAATGGGACGGAATCGAAAGTGAAAAGAAAGTGATCGGGTCCCGACTTGATATGAGACCAAGAAAAAGTAAAAATGATTAGAGAGGAGATTGGAAGTGTGGCCACCGATGTATTGTGAATCATATGCCGACATGAAAAGAAAAGATATTCATATGAGATCTGGCGAAAAGGTGTTTTCAGCATCGCCTCGAGAAGGTGATGAGATTCGGGTGCGGCAGCCGAGTCTAGGATTTATCGCTCCCTATGAAGTGATTGAGAAAGTGGGACCAAGTGGCATACAGATCGCTTTACCTCCTGACTTGGAAAAGATCCATGATGTGTTTCACGTGTCCATCCCACGGAGGTACCGATCGTGACTGGCCACATGTAGTCTCTGAGACAATTGAGCCAGGCCGCATTCACGTGATGCTGCAGCCCAAGAAGATTTTGGCTCATTATGGAAGGAATTACTTTAATAAAGATTCCGTTAGTCAGCTGGAGAAACCATAAGACTCGAAGAAGCCACTTGGGAAAGTGAGGAACGATACAAAGCAGTGATCCGCAACCTGCTTGACTAAGGTAATTTCGAGGATCTAAATTTTATTAAGTGGGGAGAGTTGTATCATCTCAAAAATAATAAGTTCAAATTTTTATAATAAAATTATTATATATTCGTATAATTGAGCCAACTTGGGTATTTTTCTGGAAATTTTTTTTTATATATATTAGATGATTGTTGAATCCATAATGAACCTATGAAAAAGAGAAAATATAGAAATTGTAAATGGGGGTCCAAAGGTCAATCAGAAATAAGTTTATATGTCTAAGTGATATTAGGAGAAATAAATGAGTAAAAGGAAAAAATCAAGGAAATGACATGTGGCATGTAGGAAAGAGGGAGGAAGCTTCCTCCTTTTTAAAAATACGATTAAGAGTGATCCATAAGAAAAGAAAAATAGAGAAAAGGGAAAGTTAGAGAGAGAGGCTCCACCTTCTCTCTAGATTTTTCGACGATCGGACCATAGGTCTCCTAGCGAAGCACTAAAGGGAAGTCCTTCCTAAAGGACAAGAGCTACAAGTAGAGACCGAACCTGGACTTCGACAAAACTCCATGAGGTGAAGTCTTCCTACTGTCTTCTTCTAAATTCCTGCTGATTGGCTGTGGTGATATCCGGCCTTAGGGAAAGTTTGGCTGCATTTTAAACCATGGGAAGCTGCCATTATCAGGGTAGCTACGCAAATAAATTAACCTAGAGCTGATTTTTGGGTACGAAGTGAAGGGATTGGTAGTGTGTCCTTCTAGTAAATTGTAGCCACATCAATTTACTTGATTTTAGGCCAATTTCAATTCGACCTCCTCGTAGACTGGTTATAGTCCTTTACCGAAGTACTCTAACTAACCGGCCGAAATGCTTGTCCAGTCGGTCAACTAAATTGCACTTTTAACAAGTGCTTTGATCGTAAATAAAGAGACTTTTTGTAGTAAGTCCTTCAGAAATTGTGTTTCACATCAACGAACTCATAAACAGGCTTTGAATTTCTTAATTCGACTGTGAGACCGTTATGGTCTTTTTACTCCGAATACCAAACGGGTCTGGTCGCCAACCGAGGTCGCCAAACAAAGGGTCGCCAACAATGTCGCCAAACAATGGGTCGTCAAACAAATATTGCCAAATCGTCGCCCAATGTTTGGCCAAACAAGGTTTCGCTACGTCAGCTCAAGCTGACATACACCTCCAACTTCTAAGGCCATATCTCCTTCTGCTTCAACTCCGATTGGGCGTTTCGACTCTACAGTTTCTATCAGCCGTTAATACATTAATATTCTGAGGAGTATAGAAGATGTTTGACCGAGGTAGACGAGCCTCGTCCAGTTCGGGTCTCGCTTCGCCGGGCCTCAAGATTTGACTGGTATGACCTCCAATCCCCAAGGTCCAACTCCTACGTCCGAACTCCGATTCTCCGAAAGTGTTCGCACTTCATGAAAGTCATCGGTCAAGAATCCATCTACATATAGAATGTTTAAATTGGTAATTATATTAAACCCTAAATCAATCCTAACCAAAACTACTAGCACGCATGAATAATATTATTCTTTAAATTCGCTTTGGAATAGTGGACCAAGAGTGAGGAAGATTAATCAAGGACAGATTCCAAGATTGGAATCAAAGTGCAAATATTCGGGGGTTCGTTTCTACCAACTCCTATTCCTCGCTTCAAGTTTTCAGACATTATCTTAAAAGCATATCAATTGATTTAATCGATTTGAGAAAATTGATCAGAAATGTTTGCATATAAAAATTGCATGATTATTGAAAATAAACTGCTTATACAAGTCAGACATATTTGTACTATATTTTGCTATAAAGGATTTGAACGCCTAATAGAATGTTAACCGCTTATTTCGTGACATGATAGATTGGTATACCAATAGTGGTCAGCCAGCTAGTGATCGCGAACTATTGATGTCATCCGAATGCCAGCCTGGGCGTGGACCGTATCAGAGGTTCTACTATTTGATCGCTTATAACCGCCGCAGCCCCAAAGGACCGTGATCAGGTTATAAACCATTTGATACCGGCCTCGCAGCCTCTGCAGGGACCGTGCCTGACTCGATATCCTCGTATATCGGGGCATGCGCTAAATTCGCGCGGCATAACCGAATTGATCGCATAATCAAGCGATCGATGTAACTCGAATTGACTGCATAATCACTTATTTTAACCGAATTGATTTTCGTGGACCGAATTGAATGTCAATTAAATTGAATTTGTGAGCAAATTTGAATTGATTTGAGATTGTGAAATATCAGATTATGAAAATGTATTTATGGGATGATCAATGAACTATAATTTATCAGATATATATAATAAAGATATGTAATGTATTTATATTGATCATCCAAATGATTGAAAGCTCAATTATTAAATCGCATTTAACGACGGTTCGAATCGGCGAATTGATTTAGATAGAACCACTAAGCATGAAAATGCTTAGCGCATGTTTTACCACGCGTTGCGTGACCGAGCCGATGATAAGCGACGACAATGAACAAGATCGAGGAAATACGAGTCATAAAGAAGTTAAATCTCTGAGTATGTCTGACATGTGCACTCATTTCATGTGTTCTGATACTGGATATTTCAGATAAACAATTCAATACTCGAATATCTATTTTGTAAATCGCTTGGGGTGCCACAGCCACATTGTAAAAGGATTTTGTTAAACGAATGCTTACGGGCCACTCAATTTGTAATCGCTTCCGCAAAGATACGATTTCGAATATTTGCCAAGATCCTGACCGGTTTGATCCACTGCCGGCTCTGGTCGGTAAGGGCGCTACAAAATTTGTTAAAATGATGTAAAAATATTCTTCCTATTTTGGTTTTAAGAAAATTGGTTAGTTTTATAATTTTTTTTTGCTTTTTATCCCTTTAAATGGTTACCCCTTAATTATTTGTCAAATCTTTTTCTTTCTCTAAAATACCCTCTTAATCTTGACTATACCCGTTTGAGTACTTTTAATTAATATTTAAAATTTTAGAAATAACAAATATTAATTCGTTTCAATAATATTTAGATAATCCATATTTTAGAATAATAAAAATTATAAATTTATGGGTAATACGTTCCATATTTTTCAACATCGTTTTATTTAATTAATTAAGATAGCTTTTTTTTTTTTTTGAATTACCAATAGATTGGTTTACTTTAGACCATAATTCTCCTTTTAAAAAATATCGTTATTCAATAAAAATTATTTAAGACATGGATAATGATTTCTTATCTCATTCATATGGATGATCTACGCAACCTACAAATAGATTTAAATAATGTTATTCTCTAAAGAAAAAATTACCAAAAAAGAATATCATCATTCAATAAAAATTATTTTAAATGATTTTAAGACATGGATTTATTCAATAATAATTCTTCTTTTTTTTATTTATTTTTATTTTTTTATAACTAAGCACTTTTGTTATAATATAGTAAAGTGTTCCTAGGACTCGAACCTAGAATCCCTCCCATCCCTAAATGTCATACCTTTTAAATTTTGAGCACTATACCAACTAAATTAGGGGCATGTAGGCAATAATACTCGTTATTTACATAAATGTTATCTAAATTTTTTCATTTTTTTCTATTTTTCTATTTTGGGTGTCTCAACTTTTTATTCTTATTCAATTAAATATATAAAGTTTTTTATTTTTTCTATTTTGGTGTCTTAACTTATTTTTGTTCAATTAAATGTTTAAACTTTTATTTTAGTATCTCAACTTTATTTTTATTAAATCAAATGTCGAAACTTTTTGATTTTTTCTATTTTGATGTCGTGTTTAAACTTTTAATTCTTGTTCAATTAAGTATTTATTGACTAATAAAACTTATTAAGATATTTGAATTAGGAAAATTGAATCTAAATGATATTCCACATCATATAAAAATAATAAAATGACAATAAATGAGGGTGAATGACAATATTATTCTTTCCACATTAGAGGTTTTACTATCTATTTAATAAAAAATAAATTGGTAAAATTGGCTACTATAAAATTGAGATAAAAATTAAAAAAAAATTCTTAAAAAAGAAAATATAACAATTTAAAAAAACAACTTTGAATTATCTTCTATTATATTTACTTATTTTTTAAGTATTATGTGAAATTTATATATGAATAATTAAAAATAAAATATTAGATATTAAATTTATTTTAAAACTAATTAGAATATTTAATTTTATTCATAATATCCAATTTAAACAATTTCTTTTGTACGATAACCTATAAATAGCAAAAACCCTAACATGGAAATGATGTTATTGTTTTTTCACCTCGTTAGAGATCATTTAAATAATTTCATTATTTTTATATGATAAGAATATTATTTGAATACGATTTTTTTCTAATTCAAATATCATAATAAGCTTTTGATTAGTTAGGAAACACTTGATTGAACAAAAATAAAATTGATATATAAAAATAGAAAAAATCGAAAATTTGGACACTTAATTAAAAATAAATAAAGTTGAGATACAAAAATAAAAAAATCACAAAGTTTAGGCGCTTAGTTGAACAAAAATAAAATTAAGACACGAAAACAGAAAAAATGAAAAAATTAAGACACCATTTATATAATTAACCCATAATAATTCTCCTTTCAAAAATATCATTCTTAAAAAAATTATTTTAAGACATGATAATGATTTCTTATCTTATTCATATAATGATCTTAGATAACCTACAAATAGATTTAAATAATGTTACCCTCTAAAGAAAATTTACCATAATCTAACCTACACATGGATAAAAGTTCTCCTTAGAAAAAAAAAACCCTCGTCGTGTTTTAGGTTTTCATTAAAAATAATTGTTTGAATTTATTTATTTTTTAATCCAAATTTCAAGTAGGGAACGTCAAATTAATTTGTTTTTTCTAAATCTAAATTTCAAGCATGAATTTTTATTTAATATGTGCATTGAATTCCTACAATAATAATAACTTGTATTAAAAATAATATTTAAATAAAAAATGGTAAACTACAAAAGCAGTAAATATAACCCCCGAGTCCTCACGTATTTTACTACTGTTTGAAAGTAGTAAATCTCAGAACATTCGTTATAAATGAAACCTAGCTTCGGAAATTTTATCTCTAAGGGAAAGTATGAGTATAAGAAAAAAACAAATGAAAATAATAAATAAACTTCCGTTTTCTTGAATGATCTCCAATAATTGTTCCCAACCGGTGTCGTTTTTCTGATCCAAGCGGACCCATAGCATTTATTATAAGCATGTTCTGAACATGATATTTAGCAAATTTTCATTGCAACATTCTCTCGGATAAGGTCCACAAATTTTTCATTGCAACATTCTCTCGGATAAGGTCCACAAATGACATGATGTTTGGCTATGTCTATCTAGCCCTTAAAACTTTTTTTTCGAAATTAATATTACTTATAATATTTCAGTTTGCAATCAATATACCCTTATTACTGACAACAAATAAAAGAAATGCATATCTAACACAAAGTAACACACACATTTGATATAATTATTGACGTTGCCACAATTATCGATGGGTCAACACACGTCAACGCATATTGACATCCGTTACTCCATCTCGTTTACTCATTTAACGATATAAGCGACATTATTTCAGCCTATAAATGCTTATTGACTACATTAGATCCAAAAAGTGTTGGAAGGACAAGTCGACCAATCATATCCCAACGTTATCTAGTAAATCATGAATAAGAAAATGAGGCATCCATATTGTACTCTAGAAAGTAAAAAGTTACTAGGAAAGAAAAAAGGAGAACCAACAGTTACTCTTTCAAATTTTTACATTGCTCAACATTAGATATACATGTACGGGCCTGTATAATAAGGAAACTATATCTATGCCAAAAGGAGTATAATTTAGGATTGAGTTAAACATGCTAGCAATTTCTGGCACATTTGTCTTACCTCCAGTGAAGGATCAGCCATAGAAATACTTAAAAGTACTGATCTTGCTTCTAGTAGCCCTGCCGAGATGTTCTCCACGACTGCATCTTCACTTGCCATGAGAGATGCCATTAGCTTCACACCCGCCATTTTTTCCTGATGAAAAAGTAAACATACTTTCAGTTGTTGCTTAACACACTAAAAAAAACAATGGAAAGCCCCTCAGATTTGTTTTAAAAATCAACCTATGTTCAGAACAAATTCTCAAAAAATAGTTTTCTGTCAAAGGTTTGTCACATTTGTATGTTAGAAACTGTTTTCTGTAATAAAGCTGTAGACAGCAAGACAAAAGAATTGGAGGAATAAATTCTGTACTCTTTCATTGATCCATTATGAATATATATATACAAAAACCAATATAACCTTCCTAATAGATTCCAACTCTATAAGACAAGTTTCCTAATAGGACACAAATCTATATGTAAAGTAGATATATGCTATAACAAAAGCCGAGAACTATTTCCAAACAAGGCAATAGCTTCTATTTTTTCATTAGGAGTCCTCAAGCTACCCCCTTACTCCTCCCTTGCTCACAGATTTCTGCAGAAAAAGCCTAGTTGTTTCTCTTCTGAAATACCTTGCAGGTATGAAATCATTTGTGTCGCACATTTGAGTATTTTAAATATTTGCTACACTATTTCTAGTCTAAGCCAAGCCAGTTTAAATGGCACTCTCATGACAGCAGTGGCTTTTGCAAATTAGAGATTACAGGTGAAGTCCTATGGACCAGGTAAGTAGATATCCGTCTACCCTTTCCGTAGTTATTGTCTTTTATACTGCTCAAAACATAGAATCCAATAATTGACTGAATGATGCTGTTGAATAAGCTAGTAGGATTTAGGCTCTCACTGTTTGTCATGCACTCCAACAGATACTAATGTCATAACAGGATATATAAGTAATAAATGCTTCATACATTACTTCTGTTGGACAGGGTTTAGTACCTTTTCTGAATTTCCTTCAAGAGACTTTAGAGAGAGTTTGAGAAGCTCAGATGAGTAAGGAAGAGCTATAGACTTCAGATGGTACACAGCCGAGAACAGAACCTGAATGCATGCAACTCTGATCTCTGGGTCCTTTATCACCTGAGAGCAACAAGAAACATAAAGTAGGAATTAGATATTTTAATTTGTACCTCTTTCATCCTCTTTTTCCTTTCTTTTGATAAAATCTATCAAGTCCAAATATCAATACACATGGGAACCTATTTAAAATATCATCAATACCAGCACCAGCATACCTGAACAAAATGAATGAGATATGGAAGAATTCTCTTAGCAAAAGCCTTCTTCCCAGAATCTGTGATCTTTTGGCAAGCACTTATGAGGACATTAGCCATGCACAAACGAACAGAGAGGGGGGCTGATGGCTCAGATGCACAATTATCACTGCACAATGTGGAGGTGGAAGCAGCTTCAACAGCATCAAGAGACAATTGCTGGATAACGTATGTGACAACTGAGTCTCCCATGACAGAATGCCCTAGCATTTTGAGCCACAGAAGTCAAATAAGCCTCCAGTTAGAAACACTAATGCACCAATGAGATCAGGATACCAACCAGGATGAAAGTTCTTTCTAATGATGCTAGTCTTGTCTGAGATGTTGAAGGATTTTGGAGCTTGTAGTTCGGTACAAATCATCAGTGCTAAACAATCAATGCAGCCATGCTGTGCCTTGGAAACTGAGGCATAGGAACAAAATTGCAGCCATCAGATGTCAGTAGTAGTAGGACGAAATATATATTGGGGAAATCAAGTAATTATTTACCTTCCCCATCCATGGAAGGCCATAACAGTATGGTTTTGATTGTTTTTTGAATTTTGAGCATAGCAGGCTGTGACAATGAATCCCTGCCTCTAGCCTATGGAGCAGAAGATGCCACTAATACTAAGTTACAGCATAAAGGGAAGAGTTTAATTAAAGAATAAGAAGAAAAATAGATGGAAAAAGAAAAACTTATACCACAAGGGAAGTGCAGACTGAAAATAAACAAGCTTTTATCTTCAAAATATCCAGAGAGTCTGCAGCAAGTTCTAAATGAGCTGAAATGACTGGAAGGAGCACCTACATGAGTACAGGGCAAGTGTAAATAGATTGGCAAACAAATTTTAGAGACAAAGGCACATAGCACACCTGAATGAACAAAAATAGTGTCAGAAATTGAGAAAGCAACCGCCATGTAAAAAGCCAAACAGTGGAACGACACTATTGTTAAAAATATAAAAATGGAAATTTCATGACTATTCTATAATTGTTTTTTTATAGGTAAATATTTTTTTCCCACATTGGGACTTGAACTTGGAACCTTCCATAAACCCATCCCATCCCTTTACCACTTTAGGCACACTTCAAGGGCATGAGTATCTATAATTGTTATTGAACATGAGATTTGACTCTGCCAACTGAAACCAAAGAGATTCGCTATTTTGCATCTCTGAAATGCAGTTCCATAATGCAGTCAGAATATGAAGATATCAACACCAAGTGGAAGAACAATAGGATAGTAACCAAAACTCCACAATATAGCATTTTCCGCTGAAAGAATTTTGCAATGATATTTTCATTCGATTCAAGAAAATGGAGAGCAGGACAAGTGACTGGTGAGTCCTAGGTTGAATTCAAGGCCCCCAACATTCATATATGGGCTGATGGTGAACTGAGTAACTTAGTAGGGTAGTTTAAAGGGGACATTTTCATGGGAAAATGTAGCTCGAAGTACAAAGCCCAATACATATTTGCCCACAAGCTACAAAGATGTGTTACTTGTCTCTTCTAAAACAAATCTTGTGTCTGAAAATAATGAGTGTTTCAAACGTGCTACTATATAAATGTAGCTCGAAGTACAAAGCCCAATACATATTTGCCCACAAGCTACAAATATGTGTTACTTGTCTCTTCTGAAACAAATCTTCTGTGTCTGAAAATAATGAGCGTTTCAAGCGTGTTACTATATATATATATACTCATTTGGGGTGTCTCCAACACATGTCTAGCCATGTTGGGATCATCTTGTGCCCAGCAAGTCACAGCTCCAGTTTTTGAGGGTTGTGCCTACCTATCACTTCAGTCATACGATCTTTTCATCATTAGCTCACCATAAAAGACATCATTTGTGGTTCCATATAGATGAAAAATCCATAAAATTGCAATTGATACATTGAACGGTGAACATGCCCAATTGCATGCTCAATGATCAGATATGAATCGCTCATAATGAAAATGGAAAACCAAAGGTATTTCAAATACCAAATATGCTTAAAGATAATAATTGTTTGAACAAGGACTGAACAGAAAATGTGCGCACTTATCCATTGAATTTCTTGTACATTCAACAATGCACCTCTAGAATATGAGCATCCAAGGCTGTATGTCTTGAAGTATCCTTAGTCATACTTCAAGAAGTATTGCCTCAAACAGCTCATTAACCATGAACCAGAAGTTCAAGCAAAAGCTAATACATACATACATACATACATACATACATACATACATACATATATATATATATTGCCATAAACAGAGACCCTAATCAGCGAATCAGAATGTGCTGAGAAGCTGCATATTCTAAGAAATATGTTGAAGCACTACATAGCCCAAAATAAAGTAAATTCCTTCTTCAGAAGGCTATATACTGATTGTTATAACAAAATAAAATGTGTAAAACTTTATCCACCTGGGGATGGATGTCCACATAGCTCTGATGCAAGTTTCCGGAACATCTCCAAATTCAATTCTTAAACAATGCCTGAAAAATATAGCAATAGACATGAGTTTTTTTTTTTTTTTTTAATGGATAGGTGATAAGACATGAGATTAGTATCAGAGATGAGCTTGGTGTTATGCTTCTGGTGGTACCTGTTCAGTAGCAGTGAGGCAACACACTCATGATCATTTATGTTAATGGATCCACAGCCTGGAATTGCCAATAAAGAAAAGCAAATTTTACCCGTATCAATACAAAAACAGTCCAAGTCCATGAGAACTACTAATCAAAGATAAGTCAAGAGTCCAGTAAGACATATTTTCTTCTTATAAAATGGCTTCAAGATGCATAAGTAGAACTAAAGGGTTAATGAATCTGAAAGGCTACAGGAAGCAGGTCATTAGAGGGAAATATGGGGAGGATGGAGAAGGGTTACACTCTTGTGAAGATGGTGAGGTTAGATTATGGGAAAAAAAACTCCTACAAAATATCGAGATCTCTTTAATAGTAAAGCCTTTTACTCTATGAGTAAGGGGAGGAAGGTGAAGTTTGGAAAGGATAAATGCTGATGGAATAAACGTTTATGTAGACATTCTCTTCTCTTGAAATATTTAGTTTTTAATAAAAGAATGGTGAGGAGCAGATCTATGGAATTAGACAAGAGAAGGCTCACAGAAATTGTTGTTTCTCTACAAATTTGAATGATTGAGAGTTAGATGATGTAGAGCTTTTCTTCTCTAGACTTCAAGGGAAGGTGGTGAGGAAGGAAAAAGAGGATCAACTGATAGATTCAAGGAATGGAAATTTCTCCATCAAAGTTTAATATTCTATCTTGAAGCCAGGTGTTAGAGAAGTGCTCTAAAGGCAATAGCCATTAGTACTTATTGTACGCACAACGTATTATTTAATATGAAAGGCTTCTTCGTTAATTTGATGTTCATACGTTGAATTGATACAGATCTTTAATCCAATTAATGAAGTCCATGATACATAACATAGCATGAAGGAAATCATGATGGGATCATGATAATAAGATTCCTATCATGTGCAATTATGTTAGTGTCTAAATTATCTCTTAGTCATAGGATCAACAAGACTGACATTGCTAATCCGGGATGACTAGCATATGTCATACTCCTTGATTGACTGCGTAGGATCTTATAAACCTGTGATCAAGAGCGATCGAAGTCATACGCGGATGCTTGCTAAGAGTAGCTACATTCTGAGACCCATAATGAGACAATCATGTGGATCATCTGGCTTTAAAACTTCGCATGATCGTCTCATCATAGCAAATGGTGCAAATATCCTTAGACTTGAGGTGCTCAAGGATATCTCTGATGCTAATCCTATACTTTGACCTTAATCCACGTCATTCTTAAGGGTCGCCATCGATGAGGATTGGGTATAGTTTGAGGTGTTCGGAGGTAATTGAGTAGCTAACAAACAATTTGCCACTCCCAATAAAGGGAAAGTATGCCTAAGGCCTCTTGTTGGAATCATTACTCAGGAATCTCTAGCCAGAGTGAGAATGCCTTGAGGAGTGTCTTCGAGTGCATAACAGTTGAGTGATGAATCTGGGGACAAGATAAATATCACTTGGGCTAGGTGTGGCATAGCCGCCTTAGTGGAGCTACACAATTGTCCATGCTCCGAACCAAGTGGTATAGTTAGATGAAATGAGGAATTGCACTGCATTTGTCTATGCAGAAGGTATGCAAATGACCACCGACTCCGATCAATTGGGGGTCAGTGATGTGCTGCGATACCAATCTGACTTAGTTAATTCAATAGTTGAATCAAGTGGGCTAACATAACCTAATCCACGGGTCACACACTTAGAAGAGTAACATATGAAACGGATTTGGATGTGATCCATATATGAGGGAGTTAATTTTCATGAATGAAATGTCACCGATTAGTGGAACTCTGATCGAAAAGCACCACTTAGAGATAATAGGCTCGGGCTTGTACTCTGGCCATACGTGACTCGCCATAACTAATGTGGATGCGTGTTTCCTATCATCACTTAGAGTGAGGGGCATTTCGGGTCATTAGATTGATGACGGGGGTTTTCCCTATAAATAGAATGTTATAAACCCTAAAAATGATGATGACCTTTGAGAGAAAAGGAGTTCATGAGAAAGCCAAAGTATTAATTCCAAGAAAGTGTTCTAGAGATCGAGAGACCCGTTTTGGCTTCCTCTTCTGATCAGACTCGCTAGCACTGACCCTTCAGACCGTTGCCTCGAGGTCGGGGCCTTTCTGGCCACTCTTCGTGTGGATACTGCTAGAGGCGAACCCAGGGACTTGGTTCGGGCCTTTGGCCTAAAGTCGCCTTAACCACCAACTCCTAAGAAGAACCGACACAAGGTAATCCTACACCCTTCTCTTTGTTGTAGAACCGGTTTTGATGCTACTAGGTCCCGATGGGTTTTTGGGCTGATTTTTTGTATTTCCGCGTTATCGGGGCAAGTGTTGCCTCCTACGAAACCCTTTCTACCAGTGGGAGATCACTCATTTTTCCACTTAAGTAATTTGAAATTTAAGGTCAGCCTAAATCAAGCTTCTTCACTGTGAGCCTGGGGACATTTACAGAAGCTGTCACCTAAGTTCAAATTTAGAGGAGATGGTGCTTTTTGGTAGATAGATGCTTTTTGTGTAAAGTTGAAAAATCCATTGATCACATCCTCCATTATGGCAACACGAGTTCTATGAAAATTATCGTTCCTGCTGGCATAATCTTAGGTGATATCTCAAGAAATATAAGAAAATGTGATGTTTTTCTTATCGATTTGATAAATTCAACAAAGACAAGTCCACTTACTTATATTATCGTGAAGACATAAAAGGGAGGCTTTTTTATCAGATACTTTGTTAGTGTCGTAGTCAATACATGCCTCTCCAACAATTTCGATTATCACAACAGAGAATGACTCTATGTTACTTGAAAGGAGTCTCTTGACGTGGTGTTTACAATAATGGGGTATAATAGATGATGATCAAGGTGATATAAGGAAGATAATGTATATCCACTTTAGGTTTGTTAACATATAGAGTTGTAACTAGTTCGTGAAACTTAACATATGTGAGTTGCAACCAAATATATAAAACTTAACATAGAGTTGTAAATCAGCTAGGAATCCTAACATGTAGAGTTGCAAATATTATCAGAAATATGGGATTTTATCCTCCTGTGATATATACACATGTTAATTCAATGCAAACACAGTGAGCAAATTCTTTCCTCCACTCCTCTCTTTGGTTGTTTCTACATGGTATCACAAAGATGTGGCTTCGAGTTTGAGAATTTTTCAAGAATTTGTGTATCGTCTGAGGGGTGACTTTTTGAAACACCTTACCCAGAGGGAGATAGAGTCTCACCGCATAGAGGGCTCATCGGCCGCCGATGAGCCAAGCCGCAAAACCGATGGCCTGATTCCAAGCGCGCACAAGCTCACGCGACCGCTACAAAGCCAGGCACTCCACACACGCCGCCGTAGGCGCTGTGATATCGTTTCCACTCCTGCCTTCTCCAGTAGTCGTACGACGCCGATGCGGCCTCAGAAGATCTGTTTCCTTTGTTCGTTCCCCGGATCCGTAGTTTTAGTGCTTTTTGTGTCGACAACCCCTTTCCCTAGGGTTTTCCCAAAACTGAAGTTCGGGGAAAGGTTTCTCGCTTCTGATCTTCCCGTGGTATCATAATGAGTGATTCAAAGGGGAGAAGAAACCGACACCAAAGCCCGGCGGTCCCGATGATGTCCAAAATCACTAAGACAACCGACCGGGTCCTAACTATTTCTGAACGGAGCAAAACAATTCAATATACGTGAAAGATACGATGGGCGCCACCTCACTAAAGATCCGCCAATCGATGATTCGAAAGAGCAATGGATGGAGGAGGATGCTCGTCTGTTCATCCAAATCCGTAATTCCATCGATAGCATGGTACTGGGCCTTGTTAATCATTGTGAATTTGTTAAAGAGCTAATGGATTATTTGGGTTTGTGTTTTCTGGAAAGGGGAATGTTTTCGTGATATCGATGTGTAAAGCATTCTATGATCCAGAAACATGATCGCCTCTCACATAATTTTTTACGGACTACAAAGATATATGAAGGGCTTAGTTATGCTTACGCCTTAGTCCGTATGTCAAAGCTCAAGAAAGTCAATGAGAACAGATGGCATTTACGGGATTTCACACTCTTCCTTCGAAGATGATTCGAATCAAGCCCGTATTCTATCCAAATTCCAAGATATCATCTCTCCAAAGAGACTCCTTACTAGGATCTTCAGATTGAGTGTCATCATTTAACACAATAAGTACAATATTTATACTTGCTTTTAGCCTTTCTAGCTCATATTTTGCCTTTAGTTTGTGTAAAATAGGTGCTTTTGACTTTCTTTTCTATTTTATTCTCTCAAGTTGTTCAATGTTCCTGCACCCTTGAAGTGTCTTCGATGCTAGAGGATACCATGTTTTGAAGGAAGCACTTATGAACGTTTTCACTTCCAAGCGGAGCCAAATTTCGAAGCAATTCGCCAAAGCCTACTCAATTCTTGTTCTTCCTCTCTCCTCAACCTAAGGAATGGTTCCCCAATGTGATTAAGGACTTTCAAAGTTGCAGGGATGGTCACTCGAGGTTTTATACGTCAACAGGAGGTTCCATGCATCAAAGGAGTGAAATTATGCAGAAATGGAAGGTGAGTACTGGTACTGGAAATATGAGTAATCGGTACTAAAGTCGTTTAAAAAGTGAGTACTACCCCAAAGCTCAAGACTAACCGCGAACTAAATGTGATATTTGTGCAAGGGCACCCAGAGTCTTTTGCTCCCTCGCTCGTATAACTGCTTTTTTCGGGGGTGGTGCATTTAAGCCTCTTTATACCTGTTGAAACACACACAACTCCTGGGTTAGGGTTTCCTTAGTTTTAGTTAGATTTTCTTTCTGTGTGGTTTCTGCAATTTCTATTTTGCATAGCTTAGATCTTGTTTGCTTTTAGTTAATCACTTGTAATACTTAGTCTAAGTCTTTTAATCGTAGTTTCATCTCTAAATCATCATTCTATTGACATCAAAATCTATAGCCTTTATTTCTCTTCTACTTGCATTTATGTTGGATGTTCTTGCATTTATTAGTCATTTCCTAACTTTAATGGAGTTCTAAACCTCCAAGGTAGGATTCGAACGGTGGAAACTCATCACCAACAAAGGTAACAACATTCACTACCCCTCAGGCTTCAATGGAAGTCAGACATATTAAATACTTACTACATTCTCTAAATGCTCAATTTGGCATATTCTCACAATATGTGAACAAGAGAATCTTGGTACACATTGTGCTTGAACCTAAAATGCATGCTAAGTGTTTGTATAAAACTCTTTGTATGAGCATTTGACATCATTCTCCTATCCTTCTTTTGTAAAAGCTTTAAAGTTACATCTTCCATCAAACACCATTCTCAAAATGGATCCTGATGAGAATATAAGTAAGAGATGCTTGTTACCTAAGTCAGGATAAGTGGAAACTCCTAGAACCCATTCCAATCTATTATCTTTCTTCAATGCCCGTAAAGTGTGTCTTACAGTGATCCGCTTTTTTGGGAGGACTTGATAAAGAAAATCTCTTCGTGAGCTGGCACGTGTGCTTATCAAGAGTAAAGGAGGCGTGGGATTAAGAGCTTCCAAGATGAATAAGGCTCGCTGGTAAATGGAGTCAAGCGGTTTGCCAACGAGAAATGCTCTGGGCCGGAGAAAGGTTATTCGCTGCAAATTTGTGAATTGGCTTCTGAGGCCGGGTACACTCCTGTGACCTCAAAGGTGGCTATGACTAGCTTATGGAAGGAAATCGAAAAGAGCTGGGTTCTGGGCTTATCCAGAACGCGCCTTTGCCTCTCGGGGACTGCAGTAGGAGGATCAACTTCTTCGGGAATGACATTTGGTGCAGGATGAGTCGCCGAGTTCTAGTTTCCCTTTTAGAAGGCTCGGTCAGAACAAAGAGGCCAAGGTTACATATATGTGGGAGAGTAGAGAGGGGGCTAGATGTTGGTCCCCAACTTTCATAAGACTAATTAATGACTGGGAGCTTGAAGAGATGATAAGATTCCTACAAACTCTTAATGATCAAAATTTCCGGCCCATGGGAGAGGACAAGCTGTTGTTGAAGAATGCCAAAGAAAAAGGTTTCATTATGCTGCGTATAAAAAAGTTTTTCCGAGATTCATTGTGGAGTTTCCATACCACTGTGTGGATCCGTTGTTCCCAAAATTGGAGTCTTTGCTCGGGAAGTCGCCGGTAATGTTCTCACGCTGATCAACTCAAACGCCTATGGATTGAATCTGTGAAATGTATGTTTTATGTGCGAAGAGGAAGAGTGGCACCATGCATCACTTATTGAATCACCGCAATGCGCAAAAATGTCAGGACTTCTTTTGTCAATTGTCCTGGATTAGTCAGGTCTTCCCAGAATCACCCACACCCTATTAGCTTGGCAAGGAGCCGCTGTGGGCAAGAAACGCAAAAATTTGGTTACGTACTCTTTGTGCCTGCTGCAATCTCTCGGCATTAGGAATAGGTCGCGTTCGAGAACGAGGTTTTATTCTCCCAAAGGATTAAAGCTAATTTTTGTATCCAATTTGGTGGACATACACCAGATAAAGGATGCTAACTCACATGTCGCTCTAGACTTCACTGGACGGGAGTAGGTAGGTATTCGGGGTTTTCTTTTGTTGCTTTGGCCTCTTTGTTCACGACCCATGTACACATTTGCAGTTTTCATTCAGATCTATAATATTTGCTTTTTACTGATAAATAAAATAAAATAAAATAAATCTTAAATCAATCGATTACCAAATCAAACAATCAAAACCCCCCATGATTTACTTTATTTGCACATTCATTGGATATCAATCCATAAGGATCCTTTTAGAACCCCACTCTCTATGGAGATGACCTGTGGACTTCCCATAGAATTATTATGTTTGGCGATATTGAGTTCCTACGCTTGGGAACATATTGAGCACACCGCAGAGTGATAAGCAGTCATCCTCTTAAGTCTCTTCACCTACTTTGTATCCGCTGCATGTGCCAGCGTTTTTGGCTGATGTGCACTATCGAGCCAGAAGCAATGAAATAGGAAACAATGGTCCAGCGATAACACTAGAGTGGCCCGGTTCGGAGGCGTTTGTCATATTACTGTCATAAGCCTGACCATGTGATACGAGATTGTAAGAAACAATAGACTCGAAATCAAAAATTTTAGTCTACTCATATAGCTTCTACTACTGAGGCATCAGATCAGTCAATTCAGTTCTCAGCTGTAGAATTAGCCAGGTTCCAATTGTATCAAGACTCATTGAGATCTCCATCCACTCCGATTATTGCTATTGCTGAGTCAGGTAACCCGAATAAATGCCTTGTATCTTCTTTATCTTCCGAATGGGTCATTGACTCTAGAGCCACATATCACATGACAAGTAACTCTAGTCTTTTCTCTACCTTTCAATCACAACCTTCACCTTCCACTCATTACCGCGCATGGATCATACTATGTGTGTTCGGCCTGCACAATTGTGTCCATTCCATCTATTCCTTTCGATACATCGCCTCCCTTTGAGTTTACCAAATTTCTCTTTTAATTTGATGTCTGTTAGCAAGTTAACTCGAGCACTTAAGTGTTATATCTCATTCTTCCTTGATTTTTGTCTCTTTCAGGATCTTATGATGAAACAAATTCTGGGGGTTTATACATCCTTGATCCTACAGTCTCAAAACCTATTGCTTGTTCTAGGGTCACTACATCATTTGAGACACATTGCCGATTGGGTCATCCTTCGCTTCCATTATTAAAGAAATTGTGTCCAGTGGTTTTGGGAGTCAACATCCTTAGATCACAGCCTCACACTCAGAAAACATCGCCTTAGTTATAGTCTTAGAGTCAATAAACGAGCTAGTGCTCTTTTGAGTTGTTCATTCGTATGTGTGTGGGGTCCATGCCCAAGCCAGGTCCCCTTAATCTAAGCCTAATACTTTGTCACTTGGTTGATGATTATTCACAAACCACTGCTATGGATTTAATGCGAAAAACCGCCTCAGTCGTTTTCTCATTTCCGCGTTTTTATACCGAGATTTTGTTTTCTCTACGTGCCTTTGGCGCCGAGATTCATACCAATTTCATGTTTCGTTCTCAAAACTGAGAAGTGATAATGCAAAGTATCATGTTTCACAACAATTTCAATCCTTCGCTTCAAATGGCATCTTTCATCGACTTCGTGGTGTTGACACTCGGGCCGTATCGGAGTTGTTGAGAGGAAAGACACACACCTCCTCAAACCAAGTAAACCTCTATTATTTCGTATGCATGGCTGCATTTCGGGCCGATGCTTGTTTCCTTTGGGCCAACTTGTTTTTATTAACCTGATGCCATCATCAACCACCGGGGACACCCGTATCACATCAAGCTTCCTATCAAACCTCTATTCCCTATCGAGCCTGACATTTGGATGTACCGCTTTGTTCCCGAGATCTTCATTCTCAAGTACGTGAACTCACCATAAATCTTTAAAATGTATCTTTTCGGGTTATTCCCGTTCGTATGTACTCTGGGTGTTATCGCCTAACTCGTAGGTACTGGGTTTCCCCTCGTGGGATGTCAAGTTTTCTGAGAATGTCCCTTCTCTTCACCGACCACAGTCTAGTCGTGGGAAGCGTGCATAACCCGCTTAGTGATACTATTGCCTCCCGTCGCCTCCTTTTCCCGCTCCAAAGAAGCCTCCTATCACCGTGTTTACACTCAACGCTGTAACTCCACCAGCCTCTAGTCTCCACCGACTACTCGACATCAAATCCGCTTCCCGATAATGATCTCCTATTGCTCTTCAGAAGGTGGTGACATCACAGGGTCATCCACTCTCATTTCGCACCTATAACTAGTCAGTTTTCTCGCCATGTTCCTCATTACTTTTTTAGACTCTAATTTGTCAGCCTAACACTTTGAGAAGCCTTGTCTCACCCCTATTGCATAAGGCGATGTAGGAGATGGATGCTCAATGGGAATGGTACTTAGAACTTGGTACGCTTACCTACCAGAAGAAAACCATCGAAAGTGTCGGGTCTTTACACCAAAGTTAATTCGAATGGTTTAGTCATTGAAAGCACATCGACTATGGTTAAAGGGTACGCCTTCATACCGGCTGCGGCGACTATTACTTTATACCTTTTCCCCCGTTGCTAAGATGACATATGTTCGGCTTTTTACTTCCATAGCTACCACTCATAATTGGGATCTTCATCAACTTGATATTAAGAACGCCTTTCTTCATGGTGGCGGCATCTTCAAGAGAGGTGATATACGAAAGAACCTCCGCAAGCTGTTGGATAAGGGGGAGATTAGGAAGGCTCACGCTTCTAAGTCGCTATATGCATCAGTTATAGCCCTACGCTGTTCTAGAATTAACAAGGCTTGAGAATTGGCTTGTGTAAGAAAGAATCTGAACTATCTGCCTTCTACCAAACTCCAACTGTGTATCATTTGTTTGGCAGGCATGCGGGATGATATTAAAGTATTACTGGAGTGACTCTCACAGAATCTCATCCCTTAAGTCCTTTCTTCACCCGCCAATTCCATGAAGGACTTGGTGGATGCTGGATATTTCAGTTGAAGTTATGCTGAAAAAAACATGGAATCTTCTTATCTCAAAGGAAATATGTACTTGATTTATTGTCTGAGACTAGAAAATTAGGAGCAATGCCACAGCTCCCCATTGGCCCGGCCAAGTATTAATCTTCATCAGAATACAGTTGTTCGAGGATCTCGAGAGATATACAAGACTAATGTAGTTCGAACTACCTTACGCAACTCAGATCGATATTCCACACTTAATCCAAGTTGGTTGTAAAAACAATACATCGCCTTTCCCGACAGCTTGACACCGCGCCAGAACATAACGCGGCATTTCAGCGAGCTCCGGACGAGGTATTCTATATAGTAATCATGGGCATAACAGTGGTCGAGTGTTTCGCATGCTTTCAAGTGTGGTCAAAGGAAGATAGAGATCCACATTCGTTACCGGTTTTTGTCTGGGTAGAATTCCATTTCGGGCCAAGCAGCAAGGCGCGAGCTGCTTTCCCTGCTCAAGTAGTCGTAATATAGAGCAATGACGCAGTCAGTGTGTGAAATCATGTGGCTTCATCAACTCTTGATGGAAGTTGGCATTAAGACTATGGTCCCAACAAAACTTTGGTGTGATAACCAGGTTGTCCTTCATATTGCCTCGAATCCTATATTCTATGAACGAACTAAGCATATCGGTATTTGATCGCCACTTTATTCGCGGTAGTATCACAACCTTGCCGATTTCTACAAAAGATATTTCAAGACGGAAACAAATGGGCATATTTTCATAAAGCGCCTTAAGTGGGGACCAAAGTTAGTTATTTATGTAACAAGTCAGCATGATTGACACCTACGCCCAACTCGGCGGAGGAGTGTTAACATATAACTGTAACTAGTTAGAATCTTAACATATGGGAATGTAACTGGGCTAGGGAATCCTAACATGTAGAGTTGTAATAGATTAGGAAATATAGATTATCCCTCCAGTATATATACACATGTTAATTCAATGCAAATAACAAAATGAATTCTTTCCTCCAATTCTCTCTTAGTTGTTTTTACAAGGTTACTGTGTGTTTGTTGGAAGGAATATAGTCTCATGGAAGAGTAAGAAACTGAGTGTTGTCTCTCGATCTAGTGCAAAGTCTAAATATAGAGCAATGACACAGTCTGCGTGCGAGATTATGTAGCTTTATCAACTTTTGGTGGAAGTCAGTATTAAAACCTCAGTCTCAGCAAAGCTCTAGTGCGACAACCATAATGCCCTTCATATTGCATCTAATCCTGTTTTCCATTAACGAACTAAACACATAGAGATAGATTGTCATTTCATTTGTGAGAAAATACAACTAGGTTTGATTTCTACAGGATATATGAAGACTGGAGAACAATTAGGTGATATCTTCACAAAGGCCCTAAGTAGAGATCGGGTTAGTTACCTATGTAACAAGTTAAACATGATTAACATCTATGCTCCAACTCGAGGGGAAGTGTTATAATATGTATCATACTTTACATATTGGTTTGTATCTCATTAGGATACTTTCCTTGTAGGGTTATATTTTCTTGCCAGGAGAAAATACAACTGTGCTTGATTTCTACAAGATACGTGGGCATCTTTATGAAAAGAAGAGTTATATTCTCACAAAAGGCCCCAAGAGAGATCTAAGTTAGTTACCTATGTAACAAGTTAGACATGATTAACATCTATACTCCAACTCGAGGTGGTGTTATAATATGTATTATACTTACATATTGGCTCAGATCTCACAGATACTTTCCTCGTAGGGTTGTGAACTACTTAGAAGAATGGGGATTGATTTACCTAATGTATAGTCTAACCTTCTGGTATATATATGTATTATGAATCAATGAAAAACAAAAAGAATTCATTCCTCCAACTCTTCTCCTCTTGGTTTCTACAGAGAGGATGTAAGGATCGGTTGGTATGAAAGGATGGCAAAGAACAAGGTCTTCTCAACTAAATTTGTCAAAGAATCATGATTAGGAGCAGAAAAGCCCTCATCTCTTTTGCTCCCCTTTATGCAAAGATGGCCCATTTGGAGATTGGTTTCTTTGCTTGAGAGGCGAGGCACAAAGGATGAGTCCTCTATGCGCATGCAAATATGCCAGTTTAAAATATGGAGGATGGTTCTTTCATTCTTTCAAACTTAAGGCATAGGACAACAGAATTTTGAAGAGTTGATCATCTTTACTATGCATAAAAAGACCTCCAAATCTTGCTAAAGTCATTGAAACATCATTTGGGACAACCAACCTACCTCTTGTGACTCTTTGATAGTTCCTAAATAAATATTTGAAATTTTCACTAGCTTGAAAACCTTAAGAGAAGAGGATCAAACTCATTTAATTGCATATTTCAAACCATGTAGTGAAGGAAGCATAGCCAAGATAGAAGATAAATGAGTCCTACACATATACACAAAGAAATAAAATTAAAGCAATGACAACCTCAACATCTAACAACTTGATAAAAAGAGTTAAGAAAAGGATTAACAAATGAAATATTTGTCGTACAAGGTTTTCGGAAGGCATCGCGGCATGCACTCTTGAGGCAGGGCAAGCCAAATCGCTCAAGGCATCGAGAAAAGGCTTAAAACACAAAAAGCTTGCGCCTCAAACGAAAGCGTCTAAGACGCTCGCCTAGGTACGCTTTTAACGCTTCAGACAATGAAGCGTATGCTTTTACATGGATTTATCTTCCCCCTCTCTTCCCATCTTCGTTTATGCTCTTTGACGATTTCTTCTCTTGCGGCGTGGATTTCTCTTTCCCCTCTCCGATTTCTCCTCTGGTGACGTGGATATTTCTCTTCCCCCTCTCTTCCCATCTTTGTCTCTGGCGTGGATTTCTTCCATCCGTCGCGATTTCTCCTTGTTACTGAAGGTTTTCTACTTCATCCCATATTCGCATTATGCAAGAAAATGAATGTTTATTATGTGTTATTAATATTATATTTTTTTTGAAATCTTAATAATATTATAGTTAATTAATTTAAATAGTAATTCTTAAATGGTAATTTTTAATTATTATAGTTAGTTCTTTTCAAAAAAAAAATATTTAGTTACTTTATAATTTGAAAACACTGTTAATACTTAAATGATAATTCTTAAATATTACTTGATATCTTATATTTAAGATGGTCTAAATATTAATTTTAAATAGGTAATTAGGTACTAATTTTAAGTATAAGATTATATTAATTATAACAAATATTATTTGATAGCTGTATTTTGATTTAAGATAAATATTAATTTTAAATAGGTAATTATAAATCACTTTAAACATAATTACTTATTAAATTTGTATAGGTATTATTACCGTATTCTTTTTTGTGAAGCATGGAAGTAGTTTTATTTTTATGACTGATTACAATGCATTGTCAGAATGTTTGTATTTATGCTATTTTATTTTATTTTTTATAATATATTATAAAAATATTTATGTATCACAAATAAAGCTTACACTCAACGCCGCTTACGCCTCGCCACAAACATGAAACCCTCGTGTTACGCTGCCTTTAAAAACACTGCTGTGTTTACAAACACATAGCATAAAATCTACAAATTCTTTTGTCAAAGTAGACCTGGTAGTAAAAATTTACCCAAAAAATAAATAAGCTTCACATCTGTTGATAATTATAGGATATTCTTTGGTTTATCTCCTTCCTTTCTTGTACATTATTTTACTTCCTTTTTGTACTTTATTTGTTTCCTTTTTGTGTCTTCCTATTTATAGGATAAATATCGTTTTCATCATCCATTCAATAAAGAAAAACACTATTTTCTTCTCTCCTTTCACATGGTATCAAAGCCATGAAGGCTTAGGTTGGGGCTCAAGCATGTCCTCACTGAAAACCACTCTGTGGGTTATGTCTCATTCTAGCCACCCCACCTTCATCACAAGAAGCTCCAGAACCCATTTGCCGCCGTCAGACCTCTTCACTGCCGGAAAAAATCTCCAATGAACTTTTCCGAAGATTGCTCCTTATTCGACCAATGACTCTAGCATTGGGTTCGTGGTCGCCTGATCTACACGTTGACTGAAACCTCAGTGACAACCAATCTCTCATGTGCCTCGATGCACGAGACCTTCCACCGTGGGTAGCTACCACTAGAAGCAACATTATGGGTGCATGGATCTGCGTCACCAACTTTTCGGCAACCTCCTTCTACCAGCTAGGTCATCGAACCGACAAATACCCTAGCACTTCTGCTTTCTCCCATTTAAGGGCTTGCATATGTGCCTTTGCCATTTTTCTTCCAATCCGCCTCTTAAAACCCTAGGTTTTTGCAAGCCGTGGCTTTCCCCGCTTCCCATGATCGACACCTCCAATGTGCATCCCTCACCTTCTAGATGCTGCTACTTTAGTACTTTGTTCTTTCTTGTTGATTTTACACCACTATGGTTGACAAAGCTCTGAGCTTTTCTTCATATATGTTTGGAACTCCTATGATAACTGTGAATAGTGTTGCTAAAGATAAACGTCCTCAGTGGCGGAAACAAGACACTTTACTCTGTAACATTCTCTAGAGCCCAAAACCCTTGAAAACCTTAGGGATTATAGACTTGTCAACCTCTTTGGACCTAGGAAAAGAATTTGTATACTAACGATATTTAGCGCCTCTACCGAGTTATCTCCTCCCTTGATAGTTTTGAGCAGTCTGGTATTGAATTATCTTTCTTTGTTGGGTGAATGTTTGCATTGAAAAATGAGCTCTCATCTATCCTGGCCAAAGCTACTGATGCCAAGACCTACATGTCCAACATGGACAAAATCTTTATGATTCTCACTCTTATTAAATTTGGCACAGAGTTTGATAACATCTGCAAACAAATCCTCACTGGCTCAGTCATCCCAACCTTTGATGACATTTTTGCTCGGTTATTGCATCATTCATCCACTACGACTTGGTCTCGGCACTCTAAGGTTCCCATAGACACTTCGATGATGCTTTCTCAATCTCACCCTCGCTGTGATTCCCGGAGTATTTGTGGTGGCAACTGTGACAGAGGACAACGACCTTTTTTTTTTTTTGATCAGTAAAAAACAAGAAGTTCCCAGAAGTACACAGAATGTGAACAAAAGGGGACCAAAAAAAGCAAGCACAACAATCGCAAGCAAGAAACATATAAGAACAACCTGCCCAGAAACAATACCAAAAACCTTACCTACTCATCCAAGTCAGAAAATCCAAAACAGAGTTCGTATTATCAACACTATACAGGTTAGCCCAAGTCCTCAAATTGGTCACGAAGTTAGCTTTAATTCTTTGAACAGAGGTGACATCATTCTCGAACACCACCCTATTCTTCACACATGTAGTCTAAAACAAACACAAAGGTGCTAACCATATTTTATGCTTTTACTCCAATCGCGCCTTGCCAAGCTGTAAGGGTAAGGAAGGGATCGAACTTCAAGAAAACTCCAAACCTAGTCCCTACAACCGACAAAAAAAGGTTCCACAACGTCTCGCTCTTTACAAAGGAATCAACAAATCTGGCCTATTACTCTCATCCTCCTCACACAAAAACACCGGCTGCAAAGCCCATCCACGATGTTTAAGTTGATCCAACGTGAACACTTTACCCTAAGTAGCTTCCCAAGCAAAAAATCCTATTTTTGGAGGCACAACTGGGTTCCATACTGAACGATAGGGGAACTTAATGGCGGGGGAGGGGTCTAAACCTTTATACATGAGCTTTACCGAGAACCCTTCTTCCCTAACATCCTTCAGAAGTAATATGTCCTCACCTGAAGGGCTGAAATTTTGTTTGTATAGAGTTTGTAAGAATCTTTCCACCTCTTCTATCTCCCAATCGTCGAGAGATCTTAAGAAGGTTGTGGACCAGCACCAAGACTCCTTCCCCCCTGCCACAATCCCACATGTCCGTTACCGTGGCCTCTTTATGCAACGCTAAATTAAAAAGGGAGGGGTAAATAGAACATAGCACCTCCTCTCCGCACCAAGCATCTTTCTAGAAACTAACCCTCCTTCCATCCCCTAAGGAGAAGATTGCATTCTGAAAAAAGGTAGGCCACTCTTTCCTAATTTCCTTCCATAAACTAATCCCATAACTGCCTCTGAGATCACAGGTGTGTCATCCTCCATTAATCTCACCAAATTTACTGCATATGACCTTTCTCCAAAGAAGGTTCCTCTCGTTGGCAAACCGCCAACTCCATTTTCATAACAATGCCTTGTTCATCTTAGAGAAGCTACCTAGGCCCCTTTTCTTATTTGTGCTAGCAAAGGGCCCAACTCACCAGAGAAGACTTCTTTTCAAGATCGCTCCTCCCGCAAAGAACTATCTCTCGAATCCTTTTCGCCTGGGCCAGAACTTTCTCGAGGCCTTGCAAAGAGATAGATAATAGATCGGGATATCGACAAGGTACCGCGATCAAGCGTTAATCTCTTCCACCTTCAAATGTAACGTCTTCCAAGAAGCCAACCTCTTTCGAAATCTCTCTCTAACCGAGCCTCCCAAACACCTAGCCGCTCTTACGATTGGCACCTGTAGGGAAGCGCCCGTGCAGGAAGTAGGAAGGATCCTAACGCCACACTCGATCGAGGCTAGCTCCTCCACATTAACAATACGCCCAATTTGGAATGATTTCACTCATAAATTAATTTTAGCCCTGACACCGTCTAAACCACATCAAGGTCCAAATTTAGAAACTTTAACTCCATCTTTACCTGGCCAGAAAAGGGAGCATCATCTACTGCAGGAGATGTGAAATGACCAAACTTCTCACCTCTCCCATTCAAACTCCGTCGCCGTAAAGATAATTTCCCTTCAACAAAAACGCTTTATCAAAGGTCGAGCCTAATTCCGATAACAAAGAGGTAGTAGGGAAAGGAGATCACCTGGCCTCGTGCCCCTCGAGCTTAGGAAGAAGCTGCATTGGGACCGCCATGAGAACCAAGAAAGAAGCTGTGGAAATACATCACTTTATCTAGCTCCTCCACCGATTGCCAAAGCCCATCCTGCCCATGACCCGGTACAGAAACTCCCAAATGATGTTGTCATATGCTTTTTCTACATCCAACTTGTAGACCAACCCACACTCCTTCCTTTTCAGGGTTAAGTCCATTATCTCATTGGCCTATCTCATCGGGCGATCAAGATCAAGGCTCAGATCTCGTCTCCCTCTACAAAAGCATTTTCGAGACTCGAGATGACCTTTATCCATGAACCTCTTAATCCTGTCACTAACACTTTGTCAAGATCTGCATTAAGCCTCCCAATAAGGTTAATTGACCAAATCCTGAAATCCTCCACAATCTATTTCTCGGGGATCAAAACCAAAAAGTAGCATTTAAATTTCTTTTAACAAATCGCCTCCGTTTGGTGAAACTCCTTGAAAAAACTAGGACCTCATTCTTCACAAAGTCCCAACCGAAGCACTGTAGTTAAGGTAAGCCATGGGGCTAGAAGCCTTATCGCTTGTCGGTTCTCAAATAGCATTCCAGATTTCTTCCTCTAAAAAGGCTTCCTCCAGCTTAGTAGCATCCTTAAGACAAATCTCACTGAGAGCAATTTCAGGAAGGGTAGGACGCCAACCGCTTGGGGCCGAAAGCAAATTTTGGAAAGCATCCACCAGACCTTCCTTGATTTCAACCTCCTTCTCTAACCTTCTGTCATTGATACTGTTGCTTTTGAAACAATTTCTTCTCCTGTGGGCATTAGCCATTCGATGGAAGAACCCCGTGTTCCTATCCCCTTCTTTTAGCCAAGTCTCTCTAGATTTTTGTCTCCAGGAAATCTCCTCCAAGAAAGCCCAACTCTTAAAATCATCTGCCTTAGTGGACTTCTATCTTTTAAATTCTCAAGACTCCAGAATCTCTTTCCTTCTCGAGATCGCCCTGCAAAGTTACCTCGTAGCGTAATCTTCAAGGTCTCGAATTTGCCAAACACTTTCTATTCCAAGCCTTAAGAATGTTCTCGTGGCCTTTAACTTCATAGCATGATAAAGCTAAAGGACCCATAAAACTGAAGATTTTGCCACCACCCTTTCAAAATCTCTTTAAAACCCTCAAACTTTAGCCACATCAATTCGAAACTAAAAAGGGGCAAGAATTCGGTCCTGACCTATCACTGCCCAAAGGGACAAGGAAGTGATCAGACCTGGCTTGGGTGGAGACATCTCTCGATCACCTTGGTTACAATGGTTTTCCCTAACTCCAAAGACCATAAATCTATCTAAATGGGACATTGATCTACCATTTTGCCCACCCCGCCATGTGTAATAAGGACCTCCCTGTAGTGGAAGGTCTCTTAAGCCCAAGTCATTCAAGATATCTAAAACCTTTCCCTTGAAGTGGAATCGGGAGATCTCAACCCCTCTAGATCTTTCATTAGAGAGAGAATCTCATTGAAATCGCCACCTAAACACCATGGTTCTTCCCACATGCCTCTAATCGAATCCCAGTTTCTTCCCAAAAAAATTCCCAAGATTCTTCGACTGTGCCATACACTCCGGAAAACCCATTGAAACCGGTCCTCCGCCATTCTAAACATACACGAAACCGAGAAACTTCCTGTCACTGAGTCCACCAGACTAATTCTTCTTTTATCCCAAAGCAGAAGAATACCCCCCGCGGTCCCCTCTACATTCAAAGCTTTCCAGTTTAGAAAACGGCCCACCCCAAGACTGTGAGCCATAACTTTATCTGCCTCTCGGACCTCGGGGTTTCTTGTAAAGAAACCAAGTCCACCCTCCGAGCCCGATAAAATTCCTATAACTTTCCTCTTATCGCATCATTCACACCTCTAACATTCCATGATAGATTTCACACCTTCATTTTAACTTTAATAAAGAATTCCTCCCGTCCCTACCTCCTTTATTCATGTTCTTCCCATTATAATTGATTTGTGTTCTCTACCATAGTTCCCGCCGTAGATTTCAACAATCACATGATCCCCTTTTCCTTAACAAGATGTTGCGTTGCCACTAGATTTCTCAACAACTCCAAAATCTCGCTGAACCCCTTAGTCGAAACCTATAAATTCACCGACCTTGCCGATAGTCAGCTCTGGCTCCCAAGCCAAGGCCACTAAGTCCTTACTCTAGCCTCCTCCATTCTTTGACCTTCTTCACCGAGCTCCTCCCATGCTTCAATCATCGCACCTGAACATTCCAAGCCCTATTCGCTGCCATCAACCACCACCACCCTTAGTGGTTCCAGATCCTCATGCTCAAAAGAACCCCCCAGGCCTGAAAAACCCCCTAAGAGCAGGGGTCGGCCAAAAACAGAGAAAAGAGGAGAGGGAGACTGTTCATAGAGATTATCCCCATACCTTTGCATATCGACACAATCATTCTCTTTTGCTAGACCCTCTCTGAATTCTCCTTCTTCCCAAATCTTTGCATGCCTCCTCCTCGTCATTAGTTAGATCAAGCAGGACTGGCTTTAAAATTAAGGCAAAAGGCCTTAAAATTGTGCCTCGCCTCGCCAAATCTCCATCTCCAGAGTCTTCTTCAAATGAGTTGGGCCGCATTGGCCCAACTCAGCCTAGACGAGAGACCGTCTATTGCATCTGGCTTGGGGACTCACCCGATGTCTCGACTCCAAACCCAAATTCGCTCTGGCCCGACCACCCTAGATCCACCTTCGAGACTCGATGTGTCCGTCTCACACTGCCTAAGAAACTGTCCTTGTCCCATCAGTCTTCTCCACGCCTTAATGGTTGAATCTCCCACCACAATTGAAATTTGTACCTGGGGCCTGCGTATTCCCAACGAACAGAGGGTAGGATTTTCCATCCCACACCCCGATTTCAAACTTCAACGAAGATCTCGCTTGCGAACATCGTGTCTTCATCCACAGCTAGGAAACCTCCGCAGCTGTCGCCAACCTTTCTCAGGATCGAGTGACTCCAAAGATGCACTGGAAACCCCTATTATTCTGACCCACGCCTCTGTCGCTTCTTCTCTGCCTCTCATACTACCCACCTCTTCACTCCATTTTTCCAGAGAGAAAGAAAAGTTCCCTAGATTTCTTGAGCCCTCCCTAAGGATCCTCTTTGCCTCCTTTTTGCTATCGAACTCGATGTCGCCATCCTCTGCTCCAAAAACTATGACATTCAAACTACCTTTTAATTCTCAGGTGGACCACATCCTTCTCTTCAAAGTCTTAGTGTACTGCGTCGGCGATCCTCTTCTACACCACCCCCACCAAACAACATTCTAATTTCGTCTTCCCTGATTTCTTCTTCCCCCACTTTAACTCACTACATCATCAAAATCTTTGTGCTTTATACCCAAGACAGCTTCCACGAAAGATTTAGGTTTCACAGCTGTCTTCTTCTTTATAGGGACAAAAGGCTCCTTATTCACTATGAAGTTTTTCTCAAGACTGTCCTTGATGCTCGCCCCCAACTTTTGTAATTTCTCTGTCATCATTGACCCACCCTTCAAGAAGCCTTTTCCTTCCGGGCTGCATTACGACAAAACCACTTTGCGCCTCGAATCCCTTATTTCAGCATCGCATTTGTTGAACCAAGTTGTCTGAAACATCTCTGCTTTCAGAGAATCTTCCATCCTCTTCCCATCTCGTGAACCATTCTTACTACGGAGATTTTTCAACCCCAGCCCACGCAGCAAACGGGTAAACACTTCGGTCCCAAACTCGCACTCCACGACGTAGCGCCCTTGCTTCTCTCCTAGTTGCATCCCCTTAGCTTGTTACCTTTCTCTTCAATCTTAATCTCAAAAGATTCGCCTCATGGCTTAACCAGCTGGGCCTCTCATTTCTCACTTTCAATAAATGCTTCTTTAACTATGAACAAAAATATATTTCATATGGGGCCTTAAGCAAAAGCCTGATATGAACCTCAAGAAGTGGCTTTAGTTATGAAATTGAGTATATCCTCTACTTCTTCAAGGCTATAACAAGGAAATGCTCAAAGTAATTCTAACATGCATCACCTTAGGATCCTGCATACACGAGGGCAACGACTTTATCAGACTTCCATCAGAATCGACTGGTCACATTCGAGACCTGTTATCGCCTTCAATCCCTCCTCCTCTGGAGTTTCAGCCTCCGCCTTAGGGAGTGACTCTTACACCTGATGAATATGAGAAGTTTCTTCGCCCTTACCCACGCCCGCCAAACTGTCATTCACCACGGCAACCGCTCAGATAGACCTGGGTGAATGCCTCTACCTACCTTACACACTCTCTTAGTCTATGGTTTCTCGATTTCGGTGCATCTGATCATCTTTCTGGTACTAATGATCTCTTCTTCACCCCTATCTATGATTACTCGAAGCACCCGACTAAACCATTACAAAGAATCAATTTCACACGTCCCTTCCCTTTTACCTCATTTCTATTCTCTATGTCCCCGATTCCCCATTTAATCTGTATTCTATCAAGAAATTAATCCAAGGACCTTAATTTGTCGATTACCTTTTCACTCTTCACCTTTGCAAGATCTGAGTACTGTGGAGGAAGACTGCATAGAAATGAGTTTCCAAGGCCTTTTTCATCTCAAATACCACCCCCATCAAGACTCCAATGGATGCACCTCTTCTCGCCCATACTGCCTCATTATCCCAACATTTCAAGTCTCAAACATGGTTTCGCTTCCGCCTTATCTTCACTAGAGTGTGAGTCGGTTAACTCGCAAGATACTCGTGTTTCTTTCACAAGCCGCCAGATTCCCCACCAAGTCCCTTCGAGTTTTGCCACCACGACAAATTGAGGTCCATCCTAAACTGCATCTACTTTAGGTTTTCGGTATTTTGTTACATTTATTGATAATTTCTCCCATTGTACTCAACTATTTTTAATGAAGAGTCGAGCTGAGCTATTTTCCATATTCCATAAGTTCTTTGCTAAGATCCACAATCAATTTAACACTTCCATCCGCATCTTACGTAGTGATAATGCCTTGGAAGACCTCTCTGCACCTTTCTCTTCCTTTTTATCCTCATATGGGATCTTCCTATTGGCTGTGGTGCTTACAATTCTCAAACAAATTCTGCAAGTGGCTTAAGCTGCAGTAATCGCTACTTGGTTGAAATACCACACTCTTCCTCCAAATACAGAAGTTCTCAATGTTTTGGGAGATGCTATCTTAACCGCTTATATTTCTGACTCACCCATGCCTTCTTCCTCAGATTGAAAAAGACCAGTTCCTCATTCTCTTCTTCTTATCAACCTCTTTTTCGTTCCTTCTCGTATTTTCTAGTGCACTTGTTTTGTCCACAAACTCACTCCTATCCAAGATAAACTTTCCACTAAGGCCACGAAGTGCATCTTCCTTGGTTATTCCATCCTTCAACACGGTTATCGATGCTGTACTCGACACACATCGATACTTCAAGCTTTTACCGATGTCAATTTCAACAAATTTCTATCTTCTCTACCCCACCTTCATTCCAATCCCGATGTCTTATCTCTATCTCTCCTCTTTCCCATTACGGCTTTACCATCTAAGTCTCCAGCCATCTAACTTACCCCATTATGGTGCTATACACGTCGCCAGGGTATCAATATTCCAGCCTCCTACCCACCATCTCCCATGACGCCTCCTCCGTCATGTCAGACCCCCACCTGCCTCTCACGGGATCTTTCCATTCTCATTCTGAAGGTAATTTCGCTCTTCCTATAACCCTCATTCTATTTATAATTTCTCAATTTATCATCAGTCACCATATTCGTTTTATTTCCACCTGGTTTTTCGCTTCTTCCTCAAACTAGCTTAATGAGGCCCCTCTATCCTCAATGGGAAAAGACAAATGGTTGAAGAAATAGCTGTTTCACATTCTAATTGGTGTTGCTGGTTTATAATCAAGTAAGACCGATTCGATGGCTCAAAGTGGACCGCCTTAAGGCTCGCTTAATCGCAAAGGGGTAAACTTAAATATATATTCACTACCATGACTTTTTTGTCCTCACATGATATTTCATTCGTCTTCTTTGTTCATGGTCACATGGTATCTACCAGCGTATTATTAGACATCAAGAATGCATTTTCCATGGCGACCGGGCCTATGAGTATATATGGAGTAAATCCATCTAGATTTGTTGCTCAAGGGGAGTCCGGTCGGCATGCACACGCTGCTCCTTATACTTGCCAAAGGGGGCCCCTCGAGTCGGTTTCGCCACTTTAGGCCTTGAATGAACATGAGCTCGCATGACCCTGAGTACACTGACCATTATGTCTCTCACCCATCAACATCCACAAGGCATCTATCCGATTGTTTACGTGGAATATAGCTATAAGGTGCAAAGGATCACGAATATTCTGAAATCAGAAACAGATTCTTCAACACTTTGTAGGCTGCAAGATCGGATACCACATTTTCTAGTGGATCAGATGGGCTTAGTCTAATCTGTGCGCGGTTACGTTCCTCGTGTGAGGAAGTATGTCTCTGATATGTTATGTGGAATCATATGATGGGGATATAAAACCCAGACACCCTATAATCCGAATGTCACGACATGAGCCTCCACAGATCCAAGAAAGATCATACTTAGTGGGAGACTGAATCTCACTCTCAACATCAATCATCACATTTTTACTATATGCCAGTAGTTTAATCGCCTTCCTCGCAATCACCATGTAATAGTCCTCGGATACAAGTAATCATCCTCCGTTATATCAAAGTAACATCGGGCCAGAGGGAGTTATATGAAAACATAGGTCACACCTGCATTGTCGATATTATGATGCAGACCGGCGCATCTACCCATGCATGCATCGCCCACTTTATGATATCATTTACTGGAGGCAACTTAATATCCTAAGAGTGGGCAAATGTGATGTAGTGGTCAAGTCTAAAGGCTGTGAGCTAAGTATCGAACTATAGTTTTGGCAACTCAGGAACCTTTATATGACTCAAAACAGCCTTTTTCGTGAGTTGGGTGATTCAAGGATGAACAAATGACGCCAGGTGTGACAAACTAGCACTCCAAATATTGCTCCAACCCGCCTTTCATGAAAGAAACCAAACATGTTGAAGCCTTCGAACTACTTTATTCGAGGCAGGTTATTGCCCCAGATGCATGACTACTAGCTGTTAACTTTGAGGACCAACTAGCGTACATTTTCACTAAGTCTCTCCAAGGTCCAAGGATTCAAGAGACGAAATAATTGGTACATATGACCCCAGATGCCCCAAATTACTAAGTGTCGAGAATCATGTGATATTCTCCTGCTTATCTCCTCCTCATTTCAGATATTATTTTCTTCCTCAGAGCTTTATTTGTTTCCTTTGTGTCTTCCTAATGTATGCAACAGGTAGGACTCTTGTATTGTTTTCATCACCCATTCAATAAAGAAAAATATTATTTTCTTCTCTCCTTTCACAACGTCTATTATCAGCTATGTACGATCTGGATGTGACATTGATTGAATTATAAGGAAAAAAGAGCTCAGAGGAGCAACAAAACATACCATGTACAACATCTTGATCAACTAGTTGACCATATATAACAGAAGAATTGAGGTCATCAAAAACTCTCATTGGAAGCAGCCTGATAATGAGTAGCGGGCAAAGACGATCAAACAGGGAATGCTGCAGTTTCAAGTGATCATCACCTGTATAGGTTTTACTCTCCCATTTTATGTAGAAGCTTTCGTCGAGTCTGCAAAGAAAAAAGCTGAATGGTCCACAGCAGTAACACTAACAATTGAATCCAATGCTATAAAGCTAAACATGAAAACATATTCTTGTACATTTGGATTTGCAATAGCCAACGTATTCTGAACTGAATTTAGTTTACCAAAATAGTAAATTGAAACAACTAAAACAAGTAGAATCTGGGAATTTTCTTATAGGGTTTAAGTTGAGGACTAAAAATCAAAGAGAAGTGATAAGAGGCAAACATGTGCAGACTAATTTGAAGAGCATTTAAATGGTAAAATGACTCACTCTTTCTGCCCCTTTCTCAGATAACAAGACACGGTGGAAGACCGTGTCTGCAGCTTCTGCCAAGTGCTTACTTATAGAACTTAAGAACCTGACAAGAGTTGCATTTGATGACTCTGCAAACATCTTGTCAATCAAAGGTCCAATCAACAAATTCCAGTCTTGAACCTAGAATGTTATAGAATAAATACCAATTAACAAAAAATGATCAAGATCTCATCAATAAAAGTAAATTCAAGAAAAAATTTTAGAAAATTCTGCAGCAGTTAAAGGAATAGAAAATCTCAAGAGCCTTTTGGGAGGTAACTATTCAGTCAACTCAAGATCAAAGTTCTAATGAATTTGGTTTTTTGGTTTTATCCATACGCACGTAAGTAAACACACATGCATGCGCGCACGCACGCACATATATGAATCAAACAGGCGGATATTGTAAGAGCCAGAAGGACCTGATCTTTCTGTATCCACCTTCACCCAACCAAGAAAATTAATATACCTTATTCATAAAAATTAATCTAACAATTTGAGAGATTGAAATCCATGCATATAAGTAAGAAGTATATACGAGGATCTATGAATTCTAGTTTATCCTCCCATAGTCCAGCATTTATGTTTCTCCTTTTCCAAAATGGGGGATTTGGCAATAAATGTGCTACGACTGTTATAAATGCCGTAACTAAGGAGTCATGAGAGATATAGATCTGTATTGCAGTGAACAATCTGCCAACCAGGTTTATTTATACTTAGTCAATAAGTATTTTATAATTATTCTGAAATCCAGATTAATTAATGATAGAAGAATAAAAAAAAACACACAAAAATGACATGAACTCTGCTTCATAGTACTGTGCAAAGAGCACAAGACACCCTTCCACTCAAAAACATCAAAAGAGTTATAAGTACAGAATAAATAAAGAGTAGAATTATTAAATCTACACTTGACCACTCTGTATCAACCTAAGCACTCTTTCAGGGTCCAATTTAGATCCTGTCATAGTGTTACAGAGCTGAGAGCATTAATTGGAGAAAGTAACGTGCTTGCATAGGAAAATAATCACACACACAAGAAGTAGAAAAAGTACTTATAGATACTTCCAACTAGGATCAAACACTGTAAGAAATTGGATTGAGAGAAACAACATAAATATTAATCAGTTTGGTTACAGGAAAGAGAGGAAAAATGAACTTTTATGACCTTACAATCATTTGGAATCATACCTATTGCTTTTCCTTTTCTTTTGATTGGAAATAATTTTTTAAGTCCCTGCTGGGCTCCAAACCTGGAACCTTCCAGATCCCACCCCAATCCTTGACATTTTTGCCAGGCCTTAAGTGCATCTTGTTATAATTTTCTTTCATTTCCTCACTCTTCTATATAATATTGAGCACAAATGGAGAAAAACATGAAGATAACATGCACAAAAGAACATCTAAAAAGAAAAAGAAAATATTCAACAGTAAAAACCATTTAAAAACATATAATATTTGGTACCATAACTCCTTTTGTTTTTTATATCAATTGAGAGATGGAAACTCTGGACCACACTAATACAACAATGAAAAAAACACCAAGTCTGGAACTGAGAATGGTTGGTCATGCAATCAAACAGAAGAAATTCAGACATAAAACTGAGCAGAAACAGTAAGGGACACACCTCCTTTAATATCCCCTGAAGTTTTTGGAAGATCTAAGCTGCTGAGGTTGCTACAGAAATAAAGGGTACAAGAAAAACATTACTAGTATAAAAAAGTCCAAAATAAACAGAAAGAATTTTAAAGAAGAGTTTCCAGGAACAACTATTTTCCATTTTACATTGTTCATACTTGGGGAGAAACAGAAAAAATAAAATTAAAAAATACCTGAGACAGTCAAGCAGCATACAGAGAACCTCACAATTCTGGTTATGATTCTTCAGCAATGCTGCCAATGCATCACTAGCAGATGATTAAAAATCTCTTTGTTAGATGAGTAAACAAGATGAACCAGTGCAGGCAAACTAATGAAGATCTGGTAAGAACAAGGAAAGAGTCTACTCTATGCAAGCATTAAGATCCCCAACAGAAAAAGGAAGAAGTCCAGAACAAAAATGCCATCAGAATCAAGAACATAAAAGTTTGGTCCACACAACCAGACGACTGTCTTGGTTATTAACTAGAGAGAATTCTGGTTACAACCACTTTGTAGAACTCACCCCAAAAGCCTGTTAAGGAGAGGGAGTCCAAGGGTTACAAAACCCACAAGGCCAAGCCATAGCTTAACGATGGGGAATCATAATGGGTCATAACACCATCCCTCTTCAAAACTCGACATCCACGCATAACCGGTAACTTTGTGGACCCCCCCACGGGCCACGCAGCAGCCTCTGGCCAACTGTGGTGACTTCACAGATCCCACGCCTCCCATTACCCCAGTGACAAGGGTCAATCCCTGGGCTAACGAACCGCTTGACACCACACTCACATAAACTAATTTGCGCAGTAACTCACCCTTAAAAGCTAGTTTTCAAGGGGAGGGAGCCCAAGTAGTTATAAACCTACAAGGCCAAGCCGTAACTTAATGATGTGGGACTCATAATGGGTCATAACATTATACTGCTTTTTACCGATCAAAAAAAAAAAAAATAATGGGTCATAACATATTCCCAATTGAAAATGGAACTAAAGGTCAATTATACTACTCAATTGATGTGAAAATATGCTTATTGAATATAAATATTTTCTTCAGATATGAAACAAACTAAAATTAAAGTAATGAATATTGAGTTAGATCAATGGTTCCAGACCACATATGATGCAGCATCCTATACAAAGCCATCCAAAAACAATTTACAAATATTTCCTTTAGAGATAAACTTTGATCTAAATACAAATAAAATGTACAATGCATATAACAGAAAGATTAAAAGAACTAGGATGAGGCAAAAAGTACCACATACACAGATAAGTATCAACACCATCTAGAGAAGAGATACTTGATCCATTAAAAGATATTTATACAAGAGCAACAAAATTAGGGTTCTAATCCTACACTCATCAATAACATCCTGCATCAATCATTTGACAAATTCCCTTTTTCTTTATGTGAGCTAATCATCCAACAAAACAAGTTAGGCAAAAGATCACAACACCCAAATCTGCTCTAATATATGGGACCAACTGCCATGCGGATAAAAGTAATTTTTACTTTCGGTAACACCCGCATGTGGACTACCTCTTATTTCTATGTAACTTTTTAAAATACCTGTCTCATCAGAAGAATTTCGCTGCCTGCAGACCCCAGCCACCCAGCCTGATCTCAGTAATATCCAAACTCATGTACATTCAAGCACAAGCTGGTCTCCAACACAAAAAAAAAAAAAGTGAAATAAGACAACTATTGCAAGCATTTTAGCTAAAAGTTATCCACAGAATTTTAGATTCTCAACTAACCAATCTTGGGAAGCAAATTAGAGGCCTGTACACTTATCATTTCTTCGTCATCTCCAAGGCACTCTAAAAAGTGTTTTGATACATCTTGCCTGAAACAAAGTTTGCAACATGATATCAGTAAAAGGATACAAAAAAGAGAAAAATGAAAATCAAGTTGAAAAAACTCATGCATCAAAAGTAGTTCCATACCACATTGAATGAGATAGTACAGTTACTGAATTTGATGATAGGTGGATGATTTCCGAGATAACATCCACAGCATTCCTTCTCTGCAAAGCATTTCCAGAAGCAAGGCGCTTAAGAACTTCTTCAAGACACTGACCATCAGGGCTTCTGGTGAACCAGGCATATGGATCAGGTTTGACACATAACATAGACCAGGAACAATTGACAACTACTAATAAGTAATAAGAGTATAACAATACATGGAGCAGTATTCTGCAATAAGCATAACGACAGCTTTGGCAGTGCCATCCCGCTCATCCAGAAGGGGTAGCAGCAATGGTAGCACTGAATCCATCTGTCTATTGTCAGCAAGACTGCTTCCGGATGAAGAGCACTTCTTCTTGAAGATGACTGTCTTAAAAATGCAAACGACCCCATCTATTACATCTTCATCAGTGCAACAAAGCTTCAAAAGATCCAAGAAAGGAATAAAAATAAAAATAGTACAATTAGTTCAAACTACTCTTGAGAATTCTAAACCACATAAAAGATTTTATGATATGAGCTCTGAACCTTGAATATAAATGCCAAATATCATTGAAGTTGTTCACATGCAAATCATGCTAGGGAGGTTCTACTATTGGTGGAAACAGGCATCAACGTTTTCAAAAGAGCACACTGGAAGCCACAGCAACTCAGAACTAGTCCTAGGAAAATTTAAGTCTCTTCAGATCATGTGGTGTAGACTCTCTATTTCGTCCTAGGGCACATGCTATTCTGCATGCTTTCCTCCATTTCTCACCGCCTAATAGTTGTCCATGGTGGTCCATTGCTACTCAATGGTACTATTTTTTAGTCACCTTTGGAGATTCATTATCAAGGGATTTTCATGATCCTAATTGTCAGCTTAGTTGCATCTTACTACTCTTTTGAGTTTTAGTTCACTTAAATGCATTTTTAGGTTTAGATCACTTAAATGCACTATTGAGTTTAAATTATTTAATGCATTTTAACACTTTGGTCATTTAGTTGTACTTTAGGTTTAAGACACTTAGTTAGACCGTAGGTTGAGCTCATAGAAACATTTAACTTAGGTTCAGCTCACTTGGTCACCCTTTAGCTTAGGTTCAACTCACTTAGTCACACTTTAGCTCAGTTCCAGCTCATATCAAGTCACTTAACTACACCTCAAGATTAAACTTCCATCAGCTGACTAAGCTAAACTTTAGCTCAAATTCAGTTATTAACTCAGTAAGATAAAACCCTTAATTTAGGTTCGCTCTATCAACTCACCCTACTGTAGATTTTTTAGCACAGATTTACCTAACTCAGTGATATCTTTAGCTCAATCCAGCTAATGTAATTAAAATTAATTAATTTAATTTAGTTCACTTAGTTGTATTCTAAAACTTTCTTTAGTGGCACTTTAATGTAGGTGTATTTTAAGTAGTTCATTTAGGAGGCATTTGTTTTTTTTTCACCCTAATTCTAAATAGAAGTTGTGTTTAATTTAATACCAAATAGTGCTTAATAGAATAATGTATTAGGTTGTTTGTTTTATTTGTTTTTTATATGCTAAAAATCAACATCTTAACATCTTAATGTATTAAGAAAATTAATTTACTTAATACTTGTTTATTAATGATAATTTAACTCGGTCATTGTAATGGAAGCTCTTAGGAGCCTCCTTAAGAAGACCAATGATGGAAGATTTTTGTGGAGTTAGCATTTGAATGGAGGTGGTGGGGAAGGGATGGAGATCTCCCATTTACTGTTCGCAGATGATACTTTGGTATTCTATGAACCCTATCATGGTCAATTGACCTACTTGAATTGGTTCCTCATGTGGTTTGACACTATTTCTGGGTTAAAAGTAAATTTGGATAAGAATGAGCTTATTCCTATGAAGAATGTGGAGAATGCTGATAATTTAGCTAAGGAGTTCAAGTATAAACTTGGATCTCTCCCTTACACATATTTGGGGCTTTCTTTAGGTGCTCCTTTTAGATCTGTTGTTGTTTGGGATAGTGTAGAAGAGAGGCTCCACAAAAGATTGGCTTTGTGGAAAAGGCAGCACTTGTCCAAGGGTGGGAGGCTTACTCTGATTTGGAGCACTCTATCCAGCATCCCCATTAATTACATGACCCTTTTTGATGTTCCAAGGGTTTGTTAGATTGAGAATTGAGCATACCCAAATAAACTTTCTGTGGGAGGAGGGGCTTTAGAGCAAAAACCCCATATGGTTCATTGGAGCATAATTTGTGCTAGCAAGGGCAAAGGGGGCCTAAGAGTAAAGGATTTGAAGCCTCACGACAGCTCTCTCTTATGTGAATGGAATTGGCATTTTGCAATGGAGAGAAGGATGTTTTGGAGAAATGTCATTTGTGGGAAGTATAGAGAGGAGGGAGGAGGGTGGCGATCAAGAGAGGTTAAAGATTGTAATCAGAGATTGTGTACATTACTGATCACAAACTACCTACTTATATACAAGATAATCCCAAATCAAATAGGAAAGAACATGAATACATGTTTCCTTTCCCCAACTAGTTTCTAATTCTACAATACTGTAATACTCCCCCTCAAGTTGGAGCATAGATGTTGATCATGACCAACTTGTTACAAAGATAACTAACTCGATCTTCACTCAAAGGTTTTGTGAAAATATCTCCTACATGTTCTCCAGTCTTTACATATCCTATAGAGATCAACCAATTGGATCTTCTCACAGACAAAATGACAATCTATCTCAATATCGGTCCGCTCATGAAATACCCAAGTTAGATGCTACATGCATAAACTTGGTTATCACACCAAAGCTTCTAAGATCAAGTTTTGATGCCCGTCTCCACTCAATAACCGACGATCCACATGATCTCGCATACAAACTCGTGGCTGCCGGCTCTATACTCCGACCCACACTGCACTACCTAGACAACATTTGATTCTACTCTTCCATGAAATCGTATTTCCCTCTAAAAATAAATAATATCTAGAGGTAGATTCTCATCTTCCTTAGATAACGCCTAACTGCATCAAAAGCCCTCACCCTAGTATGCCCACTTCCACACAATATTCCAAGGCCCGTGCTTTTCAAGAAAGATAGTTATACGATCTACAACCGCCCCAATGATCGACCATGGGAGACACATATAACTGACTTAAACACCCTATTAAATAAGCAACATATGGGAAGTGAGTTGTCGAAGATGGTTCACTTCCCAATCAGCTTCGTATCTCAGTGCCCCCGTCCGCTTGCTTCCCAGTGAACTGCACACTGGGAGCCACAGAGCAGCCAGACGCCAGCACTACCCTGCCTCGTATATCAAACTGCACACATTCCTCTTCGATAACAAAATCTGCAGCTTACTTCTCGCGACTTCAACACCTAAGAAATATTTCAACGTTCCTAAATCCTTTAAGAGAAACTAACTGTGAAGAAATGATTTAAGAAATGAGATACCTTTAGAGTCACCCTAGACACAATATCATCCATATACACTACCACAGATGTTAATCTCAAACCGGGAATTCTTGTAAAAGAGTTAAAGTCAGATTTAAGAGATGAGGATACCTTTAGAGTCATCTCTTAATGATGACAATATCATCCACATAGCGCCCACAGAATAATTCCAAAATTAGAATTCATGCAAGAGCAAGTTAGACCACTCTTTACAGAATTCCATTTCGGGAATTATTCTACGGTAGGCAGACGCGACGAGACGCTTATCACTATAAATGAATTCACAGTATTTCATCTCTTAAAATTTATTTCCTCACAACTCTTTTACACAAAGGATTTAGGAATGCTGAAATATTTCTTAAGTGTCAGTCATGGTATGTTAAAGGAATTCTATTATCTAAAACAAATATGTGCTCGATTTGTTGTTTGAGATGGAATTGTGTCAAAACCATATAGAATTTTTATAGCGCTCCTAATGTGCAGTTCACTAAGGAAGGAAAACTATTTGAAGACCCTGAGAGATACAGAAAACTAGTTGGGAAATTGAATTATCTTACAGAAGATTGTTATAGTGGTGTAGAATTAGAAACTAGTTGGGAAAAGGAAACATGTATTCATATAGAGTTAGGAAACTTCATATTCTTTCCTATTTGATTTGGATCAGTTTTGTAATCCTTGTATATAACAGTAGTTTGTGATCAATAATATACACAATTTTTCCTTCAATTATCTCTTATTACACGGTATCAGAGCCTAGGGCTCGAATTTTAGGGAAATTAGGGAGGAAATAAATGAACAAGAAAGATGGTCGTGGAGGTGTGCTTTTGAAACACCCATCTAGAGGGATAAGTTGGGTGACCCCGCCCCCATAAGAGTGACTGTCGACCGCTAACGAGCAAAGCCATCAAGTCCGATGGTTAGAAAAGTGTGCACGTGAGCTACACACGCATATATGCAATTTGGCTTTGTCAACAACACAGATTCACGATGTGCCGCCTCCTCCACCAGAGTTGCCGCCTGCCAACGAGCACACCTAGCCATCACTTCCTATCCGACCATTAACAATGTTTTTCGTGAGCCTTTGAAGTTCAACAATTTCCAGTTTTTTAGGGTTTCTTCCTTTTCTCCTTGATTTCTACTAGATTCAATGACATCAAGAGGTGATTTGTAGTTTTGGGGCCAGTAACCATTCAGTGTGGTTTGGGAAAGTGTGGGCATTTTTTCCTTGCAAGATTCTATTTTTCTAGTATTTTTTGAATTTTTGGTGTTTTTCAGATTTTTAGAGGTTTGTTTGAGTTAGATTTGCTTCTAAGACTAACAAGAAACCCTCAGGAGGAGTTGTGTGTTAATATTACCATAATCCAAGACATTTACACCGGAATTGTAGGAAGTTGCAGAGTAAAAATCGAAGATTTCAGTTTGTTCACTATTAGAAATCAATTAAGTCTGCATCTACTTCTATCATTACACTCGTCAAGTCAGGTAAAACCAACACGTCTTATTTCCTCTTCCTCCATATGGGTAATGACTTTGAAACCATCGACCACATGATAGATAATTCCAGCTTAATTACTATGTTTTAGTCACACCCTTCTACCTCTACCGTTTCTCTTGCAAATGGGTCAACATCCTATATAAGGATGGCAATGAAGGGGTTTTTCTCAGTACCCTCCTCACTTTACTGACGTAATGCAGGCACTGGTTTTATCTGGGGCTTTAGCTGCATCGAACCTTTTTCTGCACCCGAATCGGGTTTGGTAACCTTTTTTTCGCCCAGCCTCTCCCCGATTGCTTTACATATGTGTAAAATAATATGCTTAAAAGGTGGAAGAGGTGATGCAAAAACCAATGGATTTAATCAAATAATATTAATAATAGATAGTGATTGATTAGAGTGGGAGAAAGTGAAGACAAAAAAGTGGGATTCTACTTTCCAATGCAGAGGCACATGTCTCGATCTCATGAGTAATGAGTGGAAGATGAGCCCCATGCATCACTTCTCCACAATTGATGAGGTGTGCATCTGAGTTCTCTTCCCTCTCTTGCAGATAACTTCTTCATCTCTTCTCCACGGTTCTCTTCTCCACCAAGGATGATCAGGATGCGTGACTCACTGATGAGTCCTTTGGCGACGACAAGAACTATGAATTCTTTTCTGCAATAGGTTCTTCTCTTCTCCTTGCTTTTGCCTCCCCTCTTCCTCCATGATCAACTTCCCTTCTCCTCCATCATACATGCATCTCCCTTTGCTAGTAGCTCGAGAACCCCTTACATCAAAAACTAAAGAGTTGGGGAGAAAGATTTCAAAATGTTTATGGAGGTCTCCATCAAGATTTTCATTGCCAAGCCACCACATCGCTACCCCCAATTCCAACAATTTTATATTTAAGAAAACTTGGAAAAAAAAAATGAAGAAGACTGGTTTCAACATAAATTTCAAATGAAACCAGATTAAATTTTTTTTTTTAATAAGGTTGCTCTGATCTGAGTTGTTTTTTCTTTCAATTTGATATTTGCTTAGAGATTGAGCAAATCGAGGCGAGGCAAAAACGGGAATGTGACTATAAATTTAATTCCTTACCGGGTATGGGTATGGAACCCTGCCCCATCTTGGGTTTGGAACGGTGATGGGAAATGACCAAGTATTCCAGGACGGGAATGGGATGGGCTATCTCGTCCCAAACCCGCCTCATTGCCATCCCAGTGTTCCCACAATCTATGTTACTCAAATCACTTTAATTTTGTTCTAAGTTTACCACACAATGATCTTTAATTTAATTTACGCGGTGGAAGAAACCTCACCAGACACTTAATCGTAGATTCATTTTTTTACTAATTATCATTCGTTCGAATCTTTCACAAAGTGATATTTGCAGAGAACGGTCTAGGTCTTTACATCCTTAACCTCAAAGGTGCCAAAGTCTCGTCGCTTTGTCTTGCAGCCTCGTTACTCTATCTCGAATTACATTATCGCCCAGATCATCCTTCTCTCCGCTGGTGCCAGTTTATATCCCTAGCTTTCTACTATATCCTCATCAACTATGAGTCGTGTCAATATGTTAAACATCATCGTGTGCATTTGAGTCCCAAAGCCAATAAACAAACTAGTGCTCATTTTAAGTTAGTTCATTTGGATGTTTAGGGTCCTTATATTGTTATGTCTTCGATTAGGTTTAAATATTGCTACTCATTACGATTTTTCCTACAAGTACTGGGCTTTATCTAATGAAAAGTCGTCCGGATCTTTTTTCTCATGTTAGTGCATTTTGTGCTGAAATTCAAACTCAATTTGATGTCTCTGTTCAAGCATGGAGGAGTGATAACGCCAAGGAATATTTGTCAAAACATTTTCAGTCCTTCATGTTACAACATGGGATTCTCCATCGATTCTTATTATATTGATACACCTTCGAGAATTTGCAGAATAAGAGAGTTAATGTATATCTTCTTTAAGATTGCCCGGATCCTTTTGTCATAGATGCATGTTCCCAAACACTTTTAAGCTGATGCAGTTTCTACCGCCTGTTTCTTGATAAATGTAACGTCATCATCGCTCTAAATCACTACTCCTACCACCAAATATTTCCAAATAACTTGTTCCCTATTGATCCCAAGGAGCCTCGATGCACATACTTGTTCGAGATGTCCGTCCTCAAGTCTCTAAACTTGATCCTAAGTCCTTAAAGTATATCTTTGAGGGATATTCTCATGTTCAAAAAGCAGATAGCCATATCATTCCACTCTTCGACGCTACTTGGTGGTCTATCGATGTCAAGATTCTTGAGCTTACTCCATTTTCCCCTTCTTCTATTGTTATTAGTCAGGGGGAGGATGATTATTTATTGGTCTATACTATTTTCTCACCAGCTCCTACTCCAGCTCCTATTCCCATTCCCGTTCTTGTTAAACCTTCCATTACTTAGGTATACTCTCGGCTCCAAAACCCTCCAATCTTTAGTCCAACACCGATTGCTTTGTCTGGCAGATCCAATCCGTAGTGAATGATCTTCTCCGATTGCTTCAAAAAGTAAACGCCACTGTGCTCACTCAATTTCTTCGTTTATTTCCTATAATCATTTTTCGTCTTCCTCTTGTTCCTTTATTACATCTCTAGATTTTATCTCTTCCTAACACTGTCTGGAAGCTTTATCTCACCTCTTTTTGCCGATGTAGCGCGGCGGATAGATGAAATAATATACGTAGATAAATATAGGTGAGCTCGGTGGAAAGCCATCGAAGAATTGACCAAATGGGGAGCAGAAAGGGCTTCACTGCGGGTATCAGAGAAGGGTAAGGTTCTAGTTTAATAAGTGATGTGGCACTGAACCTCTTAGATTCTCATTCCCTTCTCTCTTCAACATTGCCATTCCCAGAGATGCTCATGGCAAACTCGAGTCCTATAGATGGGGTCAAGTAGGCACCTTTGTAATCTTTATGAATTGGATAAGGACTCGTTGATGAAGTGGTTTTTTTGTGTAGTCCCTTTTGGGTTGTGATAGCACCCTTTGTATACTCCCTATAGACTAGCGAGCGCTTTTTGGTGTCTAACTCTTTCAATACAATTTTACATAGTTTAAGCCCAAGGGAATAATGAAAAGATCCATGGAAAATGTAGATATAAAAAAGACACACACAACAATTACAAATCCATGCGGCTAGCTTGTAATAAGTATAAAATATGCTTGCAAGATTCACAGGGAATTCAACCATGCTACCATGATTCAGATGTCAATACCAGAAAACAACCACTCCTATTGTCAACAAGATAAAAACTCAAAGCATAATCAGAAATTATTCTATGTAGAAACTCTGAAACTTAAGAGACACCAGTACACATAATATACTGCTCTGAAGTAGGAAATAATTGCAAAAGGTCAATATACCTGTGGTACAAGAGCACGTGATATCTGCATTCCATTTTCACTCACAGTTCTTTCAATTTGCTTCCCATCAAGCCGCCCTAACAGAAGTGATAGGCAATTCAAGAAAAACTTTTGGTTGCATACCAGTGCCTGCATTCTTATTATGTTCCTTGCTCTTGCTGTCTGCATAGAACTGCATATGCCATCAATCAGCAAGCAATTCCTATAAAAGAAAGTTTTTTTTTTTTATAGGCTATAAAAGAAAGTATATATGCAGCTGAAAAACCGCTATCCTAACTCATGATTCATTATTTATAAAAATCTTCTCAAAATCTAGTCAAATTTTCAACTTCAAAACCCTAATCGAAAGCAATATGCTAGGAACCCATTAGAATACTAAAATGCAAATAAGACTGCTTGATCAAATATCTCTACCTCGTTATAAGAGCATAATCTCAAACTAGCCAAGCTAGCTCACAAAAATCATTTCCGTCCAAATACTCTATCTACTTACACAGAAAGATTTACTTGCACATCCATAGATCATTGCACTATCCTTAGATCATATTGTCAAAACCTCAAAATTAAAAAACTCAGATAACATTGAACTGCATCATCTTGATTTTCTCAATTCGAAGACTCTAAAGCAATAACAGCGTAAACAAAACTAACACTTTCTGAGCGCTAACCTGAATTGCAGATAAGTACTGGTCCATCAAGTCTTTGTATTGTTGAGAAAATTTTCTGCCCTCCAAGTGCAGCAGCATGCGCTATAATGCTTCCAACAAGAAGACAAAGTAACAATACTCAGCTTTGGCAAATTCAAATTGCCCCACATTGCAAACAAAGAAATCACTATTTGAAAATTGAAATACACAAAATCTGCTATTATGAAAGCATGAATTAGTTATAGGACCTGCCTCATCTTGAGAGCATCCATAATGATCTTTTATTTCTTGCAACCACTTAAGCACTTGCTCCAATCCTTTTGCATGTAAAGGCCTACTTTTTCTGCTCCACTGAACAGGAAGCAAAAACATGAATGCATCAAAGAATTAGTTTGTCAGAAATTCAAGTTGATTGTTAAATGAAGCAAATCACTGTAGAAATATTTTAATTCGAGACTAATTATCATTTCAATTTAAGAGCTTTTAAGCAAGGCATGACAGTTTCATGGCAGATTTTATGTTTTTTTTTGATAAGTGATGAATTCATCACAGGATGATCTTAATTATTAAAGAATAGCCTGAAGTAATAGTTTATCAAATGAATACTCAATAGAAATTAGAGGTAAAGGTTTTCTGGTAGGAAATTTCCGGACTTACAAGGTCAATTTCTTTTACTTAAAAGGGGAGAAACCTTATGCTTGAGAAGTTTAGCAAGCATATTGACATCCTTGAATAAATTGATTTCCCTTGGACTGCATGGTTTGTTTCCCTGTTGTTTTGAATTTTTTCTTCTCTTTTTTCTTTTCATTTTGAAGATTTTCTCCTTCAGAAAACTCAACGGTCCTAACCATGTTCTTCTTCTTTCAAGATCTTGTCCTCCACTGCATTTTTCTTGTTCTTACTCACTAAAAACTCAGTTTACTGGAGAATCACCTCTGTTTTGAGGTTAAAGATTTGAAGTATTTCTAGAGCTCTCCTATTATTTCTCTCTTCTAAAAAAAAGACGGATGGGAAGTTCTGTATGCTCCATCAAATCAATCAACTATACGATAACAGATAGAAGAAAATTAAGCAAAGATAAGATACTGCAGATGGTAGAAATCTAGGATTAAGCAATGGTTGCGGATGAAAAACTAAATCAATTCCAAATGGTGAATAGGAAATGGTATATTCTGAATAGGATATAGCAGAAACTTTAGGCCAACTACTACTCTCTCAATAGCTCTCATGTTATAGGTCCAATCCTATCATCATGGGAGTTGGGAATGGTAAAAACAAAAGTAGCTGCTGAAAAACCCTTTTGAAATGGAGGTACCAGAAAGATAGTTTCTCATTTGACATAAAGAAGGTCACGAGACGATAGCTTTATAGTTTCTCATTTGATATAAAGAAGGTCATGAGACAATAGCTTTAGCATGGTTATTGTACACATTAATTCTACCCACAAATTTTTGTCTTAAAGTGCAGTGCTAAGAACCCGTCTCAGCCTAACTTATATTACACTAAACAAGTAATTGCAAAAATGTTGTGCACTTGGCACTAGATTACAAGAATCCCTTAAGCACTCTACAAAACAAGATAGCACTCAATCTACCAACATCCTCCCCTAGCCAAGGGGCAAGGTCTTTATATAGAAGAGCCTTCAAGTAGTTGCAACTCCCTGCCACTCTTCTCAAGGGTCATATTTGATCAAGCCTGGGCCATCTAATTGTTCCCGCCCAAGGCTCTTTGAATTCTAGCCATCCACATGTTTGATCCATCATACGGATGTCAAGCCAACTATTGCACCCCAATGAACATGCACATCCTCTAGTGCCTAAATAAGGGGCTTGATCCCCTAAGCCTTCAACCATTTTCCACACAAGATCCTAATCTTGTCTCAGACCGTTGCTCCTTCAAGAACTACGCCCCGCTCGAAGCCATGCCCAGCGCCCATGCGCTCAAGGTCATCCGTTAGCCATGCCCCACCAAGGATCATCTCTGGTCTTGCAGCAAGCACTATTCCCACTCGGTGCTCCAATCATGGTGTTGCTCCATGTTCATCCGCCCCACATGCACAAGTTTGGGCCATGCTCTTGTGCCAGAGTTGGAGGGGAAGCTTGTCCTGCAATGTATCGTTGTGGCCACAAGGGCATAGCATGCATGTCTAAGCGCTCATACATGCGTGTCTAATGTGTGATGTGCATGCCGCAGCGCCCGCCCAGCCAAGGCATGGTAGTCTCTCTCGGGCTTGGCCGTGAGACACCTCTCCCCACTTAAAGCGAGCTTTATATGCCTTTCCTCAGGCCTCGAGAAGTACGCCAAGGCATGTTCATCAAACATCATGATTTGATTTTACCATCTTACCCCTCTGCTCTTTGCTTTGTCTTGGCCAGATGTGCAGGGTTGTACGTGCAAAGCGCGCACCAAGTTGCCTATGCGCGCAGGCAGTATGAGGCCTATACATGAGGGCACTCGGTTGTGCAGGCAAGCATGTGTCATGTGCTTAGTCTGCTCAAGATATGCATTGCCTATCTGCCTCAAGCCAATCTCCGTCAATTCCAATTAGAGACTCTAGGTATGCCCTCCTTTCTTCCCCTTCAAGTCTGCGTGGGCGCAAGGCTTCCCCACAAGACTAGCTCATTTCGGGTTGTTAAACGACCAACTCTCCTAAAATCTCAAGGTTGTAAAATTTGGGTTTAATATGAATATCATGTCTTTAACACCCCCCCTCACGTGGAGAGTCAAACAAACCAAATAGAATCCTCCATGGACTCTCAAATCAAAAAATGGGGAATAAAGATTCAACTCTCCCAAGTTCTCAAACAGAGTGATTCGCTAATACTTAACATGATACCTTAACACCTGCAGCTCGAGGGGTCGACGCTACTCTAAGACTATGCAACCATTATGCTCCACTCACAAGGAACTGTTGATAAGATCATGTAATCTGTCTCCCTAGCTTGATATGTATCTAAGTTTTAATTCGCCCAATGAAAAGCTAGGTCAAATTTCTCTCCTCAACTAAGTCACTAGGAACTCAAAGTACAAAGATCTCCAAACTATCTATCTAACATGTTTATTCTCGACCTCTGACGATTCTAATAGGCAAATAAATAGTGTGATAGAGGGAAGAGGAGAAAAAAGACAAAGGGGAAAGCTTAAAAAAAGGGAAAGAGGAGAAGGTTGCAGGCATGGGCTAACTTTTTCTCCTCTTTCAAACATCAATAAAAAATTCAAATCATTTTTTTTTTATAAGATCAATAAAATATTCAAATCATATTTAGAGAGCTTATAGCTATCAAATCTAGAGCTATGCTAACAGCAGGCAATCTTAGAAGTTGCAATTCATTTTCCTTTCTCACTTGTTGCATATTATAATTGAATAAAGAACACATTAAAAAAAAACAAAAACAAATGCACAATCATATGATAAAATAACATGAACTTTAAATTGAGCTCCTCAAATTCCAAGGCAATACAGGAGAAAATTAACACCAAAATTCAAGTCAATGTAACAAATAGATAGAACAGAGATTAATTTATAACATACAGCAAGGAGTCTCTGCACAAGAATTATGAGCTTGTCTATATGATCCCAAAGCAACAATTCCATTTCCAATTTATTGGAGAATTCAGCTGATTTACTTGACGGTTTCACTTTCTTCCCACTGGTAGCAGATGCACTTTTTATAGTTGTTGGCAGATTAGATGCATCTGAATGTTAGATTTTGTCTTCTACTTGAAGCATCAGAGACTGACAATTTTCTTGTCAATGCTTTTGTGAGATCTAAAATGCAATCAGCAGCAGCAACTGAAAGACGAGTTGGCAACTCAAATCCATCCTGCAAAGTGCTACAGATACAGATGCAGACACAAATGCGCTAAATCATGAGAAAAGGCAAAAAGGATGAATTTGTCAGGCACAATCTTTATGCTTAAAACAAGAGGGAGCTCTGAAAGGAAGCTATCATGCTAGCATGAGATTTGAGATTGCTGGCTCAGTTAGGACAAGACATGATTTGTGCAATAATGATGTGGATTCAAATCTCAAACATAAAAAAAAGAAGGATGGACTGGATAAACTAAAACGTAAGATAAACCCTAACATAGGCACTTGATTAACTGCTCTTTTTTTTATCAGAACTTGATTAACTGCTCTTCATGTACCACAACCAGGTGCATGAAGCTATAATTCAATGCCAAAAAAACCCACCTCCCATTGCACACAATAAATAGAAGACGTGAAATACATGAACAAAGAATCTTCAACATGGCATTATAATTCTCCCTTATTCCTGCAATAAGAAGAAAAACCATATTTCAGTCAATCTACAATCCTAATGAGTAATTGTGAATCAGCTTCCAAAAAAAATAATGCTAATAATAGAAGAGAATGGGTCATTATTTATTTGGAACCAAAGCTACTGTGCTAAAAATGAAAGAACTTGTTTCTTTCTGCTATCTTTCAATTGAGAAAACCTGGACATAAGTGGTTCCAACCAAATATAGGAAACATTCAATGCACTGACATGTCCTAAAAGAAGGGATCCAATTAAACCAAGACTATAATTAACATCCAGAGAGAGACATCCCCATAGAAAATAATAAGGATATTATTAGAACAGTACCATTATTTGAAAATTGATCCATAGCTATCTCATAATCTACAAGGCCACGGACTAGGGTACACCATCCAAGAGCAATATATCGATCCTCTTTTCTTATTATAATGTCAGCAAGACTCCTTGAAAGTGCTTCAAAAAGAGGTTCATCTTGAAAGAGCCAGTTGAGAAGTACCATTGCTTGGTTTCCATGCTTTGAATCCTTGCACTTCAATGACTGAAAATCATGTATATGCACGCTCAGTATGAACCAGCATAATAAATATCTATTATCGAATGTAAACTAGACAATAATAGAAGTGAAGGAAATGTATATGACAATAGGTACCACAAAATTTAAAATTAGGCAGGAGAGTATAGTTAACCTAATTTCGTTTTTTCCCTAAGTTCTTTCTTTGAGTTGCACTTCGTCTCAAAAAATTTCAACATCCAAACCACTTTTCAGAATCATAGAAGTATGATTTGATAGTTCACCACAATTCCAGTCAATATAACAGTAATGACGGAGGAATAAATTGACATACATGCTCGATCATAGGAACAAGAATTTCATCCAGTGGCTCCTCTTTCTCAGCAGCTTCTTTAATATACCTGTGAAGGAACCAAAGCAAGTCTTCCAATGAAACTGCACAACACACAATGAAAAATAAGAATTACTGGAAAAAATTTATACACAAACAATGAAATCATAAGAATCAGCCCTCCTTTTTCTATACTCCTCTTCTCTCTCTGCCTCTAAGAGGCTATCCACTTATGTCTGCAAAACTCACCGATCGAACCTCTTTTTGAGGGAGAATCGAGGCGAGAAATGGCTTCGTCGAGCTTTCTAGGGCGAGAAGTGAGTAGCGTGCCGATTGCTCTGCCAATGACTGCTGAAGCCATTGAATCTGTGTCAGATTTCCATATTGCAGCTTCTTCATCCATTGAAAATGGAAACCCTAATCCACACTAACGGTCGAATAATCAAGAAGATAGAGCGGCTCGGGCGATTCCTTCTATCACTTCGACAAGTTATAATAACGGAGGAGTTTCCTCGACTATGACAAAAAAAAAGTTAAAATCATTTTTGGAGATTACGGATTTAAAATATATTATTTTAAAAGTAAGCGTAGTCACCCAAATATGAATTTAACTTTAAAAATTAAATTATAATTAATTATTACGGTTTTAAATATTTTAAAATCATAATCATTAACTAATATTTTGATGACAAGTGCCTTATCTGACGAAGACACCCTAGTTTGGATATTTTTTTCAAATTGCTATTTTTTTTAAATGTTATCCGGGGACAAAACTCATGTTTAAGTATATTGTATATCAATATGAATGAAAAAAACAAAAAAAAACACTCAACTCACTCGGCTGCCACATCCCACACGGAGATTAGTGGTAAAACCTTCAAGACTATATAGCATTGCCGTTTCTCTCAACCTAATGAGACGTTTTCTTAAAGTTCTGGCGCTCCTTTAAACCCAAAGTTTTAATAACATTCACATACGGCTCGTAGTTGCACCAGACGAAATTACCTCAACTCGACATGTGTCCGTCTGTCAATCTCGTATTCTACGATACAACGGTAACTCACAGTTCAGATCGGCGACGCTTTATCACATCCCACATCTGGATGTATGATAAACTTTCGACACTATACGAGCATTTTAGCCTTCTTAACCTAAGAACGCGAAATCGTGAGGCCCTCGACCCGGCTGCATAATATCTACATACAACCCCAGCCTGGGATAATATCTACATCATCAGCCAGTCGCTACACTCAAATTATATAAACTTACATTCGATACACTAAATAACGAAAAACACGACTCCGACACACTTTAAAGGACCCAATTATCTTAATTTGCTCAAGTGAAACCTTTTTGGGAGTTTTGTCTCTTTAAATAGTGTTTTTAAAATAAAAAATACTAATCAAATTTATATTGAAAAAAACTCGAATTAGTATTTAAAATTATAATTTGTGACTACGATTTTAATTTTTAAAATTTAAAATATAGCTACTAACTATAATTTTAACAAACGTACTAATTTGTTATTATTTTAAAACACGTCTTAATTCTGCTAAATTTTTGAAAGGATTACTGGTGAGTCTTTTAGGTCACATAGGAGAGATAAAAGGGCAACAAATCAAATTTCCTTCTTTTTCTCTTCCTTTGATTACACTTTTTTTTTTTTTTTTTTTGAGAAAAAAAATGAAAAAGAAATAAACCTAGCTTCGTTCAATCTAATTTGCAAACTGAAGCAACCATAACATCTCTATTCCATTATATTTATATCTTTTTTAACGTAAATAAGGTAGCTGACTAAGATGCGATACGATTCATAATATTTAACATAAAAGCTATGGAGCGATTTCTAAGCTGGTAGGAGTGCTTTATCGCCTAATTTTGGCCAGCCTCTTAAATTGCATCAAAATTTATCATTTACAAGCCATTAAAACTGATATATAGCAGAAAATGACTACCTAAGAAGAAAGGATTATCGAATGTCTCGAAGGTAAATCCAAAATGAATATTAATCAGAATATAAGTGAATGTTAGATAAAATATGAGTCACCCAAAATAAATATCATCCGCTAACATTCAGTTTATCAAAGAATATAAAATGATACAATCCCTTAGATTTCACTCTAATGTATGGAATTGTAGTTAAACTTCATATATTTTCCCACGTATCAAGTCCGTCTTTCGGTTGACTCTTAGCTTGAGGCCGTATAATTCTCTCCTATATCATCGCCCCAGGAAATATCTCCAGGCCGGAAAGTCGAAGCTCTATGCTTCATCAAATTCCCAAAAGTTAATTTCAGACCCAAATCCACATCCCTACTTCAAAACTTCCCAACAAATAAACCCTCGCTGTCAATGAATACAAATATATAAACCTTTCCCTCTCATAACCCGCCTAAGGTCTATATTCAAGGGCCTGCAGCACATCGTCAATCATGCTCAACCATTCATCTTGTGTGCCGCCACCTCATGAACTTCTACTCGAAATCCCAACTGCCACACTGATCCCGCCAAATTTGTGAAAAAACCCCGGTAAAATCTGCCACCACTTGGAGCTCTGTGATGTCAGCATTTGCCCAAAACGAGCTCCCTTCGCTGACTATCGACTATTTCCGTCGAATGTTGGATGACGAGGTTAGACCCGATGAACATATCTTCCCGAGCGCGACCAAGGCGTGTGAGGTTCTGTCGCGGTGTGATATTGGGCAATCTGTTCATTCGTTTGCTGTGAAAACTGGGTATGACGGTGATATGTTTGCTGGGGAGTTCTATGGTTGATATGTATGCGAAGTGTGGGAAATTGAGACAAGTAGGGAAAACGTTTGACGAAATGCCTGAAAGAAATGTGGTATCTTGGAGTAGAATGATATATGGGTATACCCAGATGGGTGAAGATGAGGAGGCTTTTAGGCTGTTTAAGCAAGCTTTGGTTGAGGATTTGGACGTTAATGATTTTACTTTTTTATAGCGTTGTTCGGGTTTGTGGCAATTCAACGCTTTGAGTGTAGCAGATACATGGGTCACGCTTAAAACGAAGCCACGATCACAAAACAAAATTATCGATCATTTAATATATCAGACATCGGATTTTACTCGGATATATCTGAAATACTCCAGAATATCATGATATTTCGACAAAATACTCCAGAAAGTCGAAAAATAAATAAAAATAATTTCAAATTAACAAATACTTATTAACTATAAAAGATATAAATGTTGAATAGCACACTTATCGAAACAATATTCATTATAATTTATTTAAATTACATTACAATAAGAATTTAAAACCAAACGAAGACCGACGCGACCCTAAGTATTACTATTCACATGATTTACCCCACGTAAGACATATATCTACAAGATCTTCAAAAATATCGGCATAAATCACAAAAAAATAATTCGGTAGCTAATCTGATTCCGGATGTTGTGACGGATGAGCTTTATAAAGAAGCATAAAGACAAAATACAAGGCTCCACAACAGTGATGCTGGAAAAATCGACGATTTTACCCGATTTTTCTATTTTTCTTTTTCTAGACGCTAAACCCATTTTTCGCGATATATCACCGAAAAACGATTGCTCTGCTGTTGATTCATCAAGCTGCAAAGAGTTATCTGATATCTATGTATTCAAAACGTGGAGTAATTGAAGATGCCTAAAGAAAGATTTGAGACTTTGTATATATGAAAACCCAATATATTATATGTACTATATGAGGCCTTGTATAAGCTAAGCTATACAAACCTAAAGATGGAAAAATACAAATTACCATACATAATAAATCTAACTTCTCATATATAATAATCTAACATCCCCTCTATGTGAAGAAGAAAGGTGATGTTGATTTTCTGGTGGTATGCTTATATGTTGATGGCATGATTTATATGAGGTCTTCTGAGCTTATGATGGCAGAATTTAAATTCAGTGTGATGAGAAAATTTCAGATGTCAGACTTGGGTTTACTACATTATTTTTTTGGGTTGGAAGTGAACCAAAATTCATATGACATTTTTATTTCTCAAAGAAAATATGTCACTGATTTGCTTAATCAATTTAACATGTTGAATTGTAAGCCAACACCTACTCCCATTAATGCTAATAAGAAACTTCTTGTTAATGATGGGACTGGTATGTCTAGTGCAAGGTATTACAGAAGCATAGTTGGTGGTTTGAACTACTTGTCTCATATGAGACCCGATATAGCATATTTTGTTAGTGTGGTTTCCAAGTTTATGCATGGCCCAACAAAACACTGTCTTAGAGTAGAGAATTTTGAGATATATTGCAGGGACTATTGATTTTGGAATTTGGTACTCAAATGTGTCAATTTTCAAATTTGTTGGTTTTACTGACAGTGATTGGACGATTTGTTAAGACGCGAAGAGACTTCGCTATAATGCCACTCTAAGAGGCTACAGGCTGATTTACTGAACAAAGACATATTATATTCATATCATCGGTTGTACTACGTTGTCGCACGCACCGTTTGTCGCTACTTTGATTAAGGAGATTGCGAATCGATTTTCGCAAGCGTAGCATGCCGTGACTGTGATTTTTTGTGATAGCAAGGCAGCCATTTCCATGACAAAAAATCCAGCCTTCCATAGAAAATGAAGCACATTGACATCCGATGTCATTTTATTCGAAATTTGGTTGCTAAAGAAGCAATCGCATTGAAGTATTGTAGAACAAATGAGCAAGTTGTTGATATCTTTACTAAGTCTTTGCCAGGTGTCAAGCATAAATATTTCAGATTGCAAATGGGAGTAACAAGATTTGAAGCAAGGGGGGTGTTGAGAAGTGTTTCACTTGTGTAGACTTGGTCGTGATTTATTGAGTCAAATGAATAAATCAGTGTAACGTACAACCACTCATTTCCATTTTCTATTTCTGAAGAAGGTCATTTGATATCTTGGTTTCACCCACTTTTCACGTTTTGTACACCATCCTCATTTCCTCATCCACAATCCACCAACCCATGGCTGTACCCATGTCTCAAAGTCAGTAACGTGTGAACCCTTGACTAGTTATCAGCCTATTTAATATGCTTGGATTTGGTTGATGTAATTAAGATGATTATTAGAGCAAACTAAAAGTTTCAGTTCTGCACTCCTATTCCTTTTATCTTCCTGCGTTATTTTTCATTCTTCAACAGAGAAAAGGTAAAAGTGTGGGGAGATCCATGGCTCCCAAAAGCCATCATTCCATATATTCAAACTCCGCTTGTGGAGCATCTACAGAATGCTATGGTGAGTTCCCTGAAGAATACGGAAAATAATGGATGGGATAATGATATCACTCGTGACCTGTTTGACGAAGGGAACAGATAAAGTTGGTCCAACTTAGCAGGTGGGTAAGGGAAGACAGTTGGATGTAGAAATTTGCAAAGAAGGGGAACTACACAGTCAAGAGTGGCTATAGAGTATTATCTCCTTTAAGAGATTCGCAAAGGATGTCGGACCCCAGACATAAATTGGCTTTCTTTCTGGAATTTACAGACCCTGACGAAAGCAAAGAACCTGGTATGGAGGGCGTGCAAAAGCTTGCTACCAACAAGTACAGCTCTAGTCGTACGGATGGCAGTAGATAATGGGACATGCCCATGTTAAGTAAATCAAAATATGGGTTGATATATTAAATAAAAGTGAATTATAAGCTATCAAATAAAGTTATTAGGTTAATTAAATGATTAATTTGGGCTTTGACCTTAATTAATATATTATAAAAAGCCAAAGATCAACGTACAGAGACAAGTCATGAATTTATATTTTTATGATGGGTTAAAATATAAATTACTAATAATCATGGACTATTCATGAGCACAGACACAATCGGTTATAAATACAATATATCCTGCATCACACGCTTTTCTTTATTCCGATTCTCATTGTCGAAATAAATATTGCACATAAAACTAAGATATCCCAAGATCATAAAGTTCTATCTCGCATTTACAGATCCTAATATCACAAGCTCTTCGACTGCATTCAGACCGAAGATCATAAAGTTTCGCACTCTCCTGGACTAAATATATCTCAATATTCATATATCTCAGCACGCTCGTAAATATTGTATTTGGCCCTGATTATTCAATATGAATGTTCCCGCTGCGCTGATGTTTTCACATACCCTTTTTAAATCTCTCCTATTTGTACGAGCTAAGCCATGTTGAATTGTTGAGAATATGTTAGAAAATGATTTTTTTTTTTTTTTTGCCGCAAATATTTATTTATTATTATTATTTTTCTTGATCCTAGCCAGAATGCTTCCACTACCTCATTCCTTAAAGGACACTAGAGCACACATCTGGCCCCGAATACCAAGAAACGACTCCAAACTACGCCCAAACGTGAGACATATCGTTCAAATGGATGCTCTCCCCAAGAAAGAGAACACATGTAAGCATTGGTACCCCTGAAGTGGTACATGAACTATGCCTGAAGCGTGGGAGACCTATTGGTTCAAAGGATGTTCCTCCCCAAAAGAGGAGAACACAAATGAGCATTGGTACCCCTAAAGAGGTACATGATAAAAAAATAATAATAATAATAGTCAAGGCCAACTGGATGTTTTAGTTGGTAATTTAAATATAAATATGTTATCGTTCGCAGTATTTAATGGGGTAAATTTTACATTCAAATATAGTGTTTATATATATTTTTGAGATAGTTAATTAACACAAATATGTCACCAAAGTGACCACTTTGTGCAAATTATTTTTATTTGAAAATATAACAAGGATTATGTACTGTAGAATCTCAGGAATATTAATCAATCTAAAATGGAAAACAATATTTAACAAAATCGTACGTGACACCCTGCAGAATAAACGCGTGATAATTATTTGGTTTACATATGAATACAAATTGACCTAAATGAAGATTTATCATTCGATATGTTCTTATTATCGCATTTGATTACTACACCAAGATATCACTTGCAAGTTAATATTTTTTATCCAAAAGATAAAATATTAATAGAGTGTTCGGATATCTTGAGATGGGGTTTGCCTTTATTTGAATTTTTTTCGGTTTTTCATCTTATGTGAGTTTGTTTGCTTGTTTATTGTTACCGGTCGACTCTTGGATTACGCTTCTAACATTATTGATAGCATTAATTATATTCGCATCTTTAAATGGCCTGAACTTAAGACGCCGGCGTGAGAACCTTCAAATAGTTCTCGGTTTCATGGATCTGGACTTTCACGTTGGGGTTTAACCTCTGCGCCTCTTCTTGTTGAAAGTTCTCTGATCGAAAGAAAATAGGGATATTGAAGGTGGGAGAAGTCAAATCGCATGTGTTTGATGATCATTAAGAAGGCCATTCGAAGCATTCGGGGGCCTGATATCCGAAGCGATAAGAATGATAAAGGTTTCTAGAAGAAATTAAGAATAGATTCGCCAATAATGAAAATGCGAAACAACTATGTAATGGCTGTGCAAATATCCTGAGTTGCAACCGCGTTTGACCAAGTTTGACTAAGTTTGACCGGTGACTAGGTTTGACCAACACTTAGGTGTAGCAACCTCCAAGCGACTCGACAGATTGGCGGATCCCAGGTATCAGCCGTCGGGACTAGCCCGTTTAATTCTTTTATTTTCATTTTGTATTAAGTTTTCTTTTTCAAAATTTGTCGCGACCCGAAACCTCGGACCGACCGAATAGAGCGGATCCGGCGAATTTTTAAAGTTTACTGAACATTTTCATTTATCTTATTAAACGTTTATTTAATTTGTTTAGTTCTGCGAGGCGGTTTTGAGTTTTAGGCAAGCGTAATCGATTCTGATTTCAATGCGGTCGGTAGGCCGCTGAGCATTTACGAAATACGTTTACAAGAGGCATTCATGCCCTTTCAAAATGATATACAAAATCAAGATTCGGGGTTTAACCCTTTTGTAAAAAAAAAAAAAATATACCAATTGTTCAAAAGAGATGATATGCAAATAGCGAATTATATACTTATCGTAGTACTCTCTATGACTTCTGTATTTGCACGGTCTTGTCTCCCTTCCTTTGTCTACTTTCGAAACATGCATAGATAAAGCTATCGCTAAGCATTTTCATGCTTAGTGGTTCTATACGATTACATTCGATATTCAAAATGTAACTTCGGCATGCATTTAACATTAAATCATGCCTATTAATTCAACAAATGCTCATGCTATTTATTTTCCCACATGCTTTCAATTTTATAAATAATTTACCAAAATCACATCATGCAATTTCCATGCACAACAATTCATTTCACAATTTAATTTATGAGATTTAAGCATATACACCAAAAATCTCATTTACATAGTCAATGTTGGTTATTTCCTCTAATTATTCAATTCACACTTCTGACGGATTACGTTTGATGAATCCCGCCCTTATTATTATTATTCGGTAATGTACTTACACATTTTAACAATTCGGTCTCCCATCATGACGGATGCCGTTTGGTGCACCCCGACATGTGGTATCGCCGTACCGTATGCCATCATGGATGCGGAGTTGGTGCGTCGTCAGTGGGCATTTCTTCAATGCCATACTCTCTGGTACGGATCTGGAATTAGTGCGTCCATGAGTGGGACATTGAATAGATTCCGAGTGCGCCCCGTGGCGGATGTCGATTAGTGCGTCCGATCGGCGGTTAAATTGATATGTCGATGCAATTCAAGATGCTCGGGAATTGTCAGATTCATTTTATTCCCGATTTATCAATCACATTCATTAGGTTTTTCAATATCACATTTCAATTCCATATTCACTTTCGTATTCTCTTTTCAGGATATACCGATCTATGTACTCATTTCCTATACGCATTCTTATACTCATTTCGTATGCTTGGTAAACTCACCAGATACTTGACATAAGAATAGAGTCGAACAAACGTCTGCTTGGAAACAAGAATAGGATTCGGTAGAACAAACCCGAAATCTTGGCACTTTGATTCCCGATGGAATCTCAATCTCGATTTGACTTTTATATAGTCGATCCATTCCAAAACCATTAAAAACGATATTATTAGTGAGTGCTTAGTAGTTTTTTGGTTAGGATTGATTTTTGGAGTTTAATATGAGTTCCAATTGCAACAATATATATATAGATGGATTTTTACTCAATGGGCTTTCCATGAAATTAAAGAACACCGAGTCGAGTTCGGACCAGAGGTTATGACCTTAGAAGTTGGAGGTCATGCCGCAGTCAAATCTGAGCCCAGCGAGCTGACCTGACCTGGACGAGCTCGATCTGTCACATCGGTCAAACATATTCTATCCTCCTCAGTCATATGAATGTATTCTTGACTCAATGGGCTTTCCATAGAGTCGAGAACACCGAATCGAATTTCCAAGCGAAGGAGATGCCAGTGTAGGATTCGGAGGTCATGCGTAGTCAACCTTGTGGCGACTGGTGACGGTACCTTTAGTGACAGGCTGGAGTCTAACACCTCAGTATGACATCTTCTATCCTCCTCAGGCATATCAATGTATTCTTGACTCAATGGGCTTTCCATAGAGTCCAAGACACCATCGAAGTTAAGCAGAGGAGATAGACGCTTAGAGAAGTTGGAGGTCATGCCGCAGTCAACTCTGACGAATTTGTCCTAAGCGGCGAGCTGCACTGGTGACGAGCTCCAGTCTAACACGCTGGTATGACATGCGCTATCCTCCTCAGGCATATCAATGTATTCTTGACTCAATGGGCTTTCCATAGGGTCAAACACCAAATCGGAGTTCAAGCGAAGGAGATATGACCTTAGAAGTTGGAGGTAAATGCGTGGTAAATACTGACATTGCTTGCAGTAGCACGCACTGAGTGGCGAGCTCAGTCTAACACCTTGGTATGACGTACTGTCCTCCTCAGGCATATCAATGTATTCTTGACTAAATGGGCTTTGTAGAGTCAAAACGATCGGAGTTGAAGCAGAGGAGATATGGCCTTCAGTTGGAGGTCGTGCGTGAGTCGAGCTTTGTGGTGACTGAAGCCCGGCGACCAGCGTTTTGACGACCTCGGTTTGACGACCACTGTTTGACGACCACTGTTTTGACCATTGTTTGTGACCAGCTGTTTGTGACCTCGGTTTGGCGGCCATGTTGGCGACCCGGCTGTTTGGCGGCTTTACCGGCGTTTGGTGACCGGAGTAAAGACCATAGCGGTCTCACGAAGTCAATTGAGAAATTCAAAGCCTAACATCAAGTTCATTGATGTGGCTACAATTTCACGAAGGACTTACTGCCAAATTCTCTTTATTTCTGACCCAAAAACCATTTCTAAGGTCCGGCTAGTTGACCAGTGCGACGGCAGATTGATTTAGGCTAGGTAGCGCCATTAAAGGTTTATAACTTAGTAGAGGTCCAAATCGAAGAAATTCAAAGCCTAGCATCAAGTTAATTGATGTGGCTACAATTTACGAAGGAAGCACTACCAAATTCCCTTCACTTCATACCCAAAAATCAGCTCACAAGGTTCGAATTTATTGCACACTACCACAATGTAGCGGCTTCCCATGGTTTAAAATGCAATATCATTCCTAAGGCCAGGATAACCACAACAATCCTTAGGGTAGAGAAGGCGACCAGTAGGAGAAGACTGCTCGTAGTTTGTTGAGATCCGATTCGGTCTCTACTTGCAGCTCTTGTCGCGAGGAAGGACTACCTGCTGGCCGTGCAGGACCTATGGCCGATCGTTGAAATCCCCAGAGAGAAGTGAGAACTACCGACATAAAATCTGCTCAGATTTTTCTCTTTTATTTTCTTATGGATCACTCGTCATTATTTTAAAAGGAGGAAACATCCTCGAAAACTTTCCTACATGTCGCGTATGAAGATTTTTCTTGCTTTTCTTTATTTCTTTTTTTATATTTAGGTCCCTCCCGTTCTCTTATTATTTTTTTTTTTCGTTTAAGTCTCTATTTTCACTTAGGCAGTATAAACTTATTTACAATTGACCCTTAGGTCACGCATTTTACAATTTCCATATTTTCTTTTTTTCACTTGAGTTTATTTACGGATAATAATCATTTAGTCAATATTCATCTAAAAATTTCTAGAAAAATACGAGTTGGCTCAATTATACGGAATATATAATAATAATATTTAACTGTTATAAAATTACAGGGTATTTTGAGGCGTTACATAAGGGTTGACCAAAGTTGACTTTTCAGGATGAATAATTTGGGTTTACCAAGGCCTTGTAAATTTCGTGAGTATAAATCGTGCGAGTTCATAGGCCCGGTCGAGCGTCTAAAATCAGACTTAGGATAAAAGTTATAACCACAGTAATTTCCAGCAATGGTGTTTGAATTAATCTGTTGTCTTCAAATTTTTACCGGCGACCCACGAGCCTATATAAACATAACTTTGGATGCCAAATGAAACCCTAGCTGGCTCTGTTTGAATTCCGAAATCGCAGAAGCTCCGAAACTTGTGGACCCGAGTTGGGTCGTTTTGACCATTTGCGAGCCGTGGGAGATTGGACCAAACGAGGCACCACCGGCCACTATCCTTTGTGCAGCGCTGGACAGATTGGAGGAGGACATCAGGAATGGCCGTAGTGAAATTTCCACGATAGCCTGTATCGTCTGTGGCCGATTATCGGGTACGTGAAAACGGCAGACATGCGTAAGATCGCGCAGTAATTTCTTGATTTTCCGACCATTTGAGCCAGTTGAGCCACCCCATAAACCATTTCCACCATTTTGGACCCTGCAGACTCATTTTCGTGGTCCTTTCTCCCGGATTCATCAGTTTGAAGATACGACAAAACAAAATTCCTAATTGCATTGTTGGATTTGGAGTTTTCCGGCCACCACGGCAACCTTTGGACCAAGGTGAGGCTACTGATGTGTTCCTGGTCTCTTGGGCTTTCCATTGATATGTGGTTTGTAAATTTTGGACGTCGTTTGGTTAGTTTTCCATTTTTAGGTTGTTTCGGGTAATTACCGAGAAGTTGAGACTGAAATAGAGTACCAATTGGTCAAATTGGACAAAATTGGAATTGGATTAGTGAAATTGGATGTTTTAGGAATTATTGGACGGTTCAATTTCGAAGTGGCTCCAGGTGAAAAGCCCAATTTTGGGTATCGGGCACATAGGGCCGCAATATTTGTGTAGTGGACCTGTCGAGTCGATTGGGATGGTTTCATAGTTAAAAATATTCTAAGGCCTTGAGGGTATCCCAATGTTGTTGGTTGGGATTATTGGAGCTAAATGGTGTTTTATTTATACGAACTCCAGGGTAGATTGGGCGATCTGGGAGGCAGTTGAGCGTACGCCAGTGCATGTAAAGTGATCTCTTTGTTTTTTAGAATGTTTTTGGGGTATTATTATGAGTATATATTTGTGATTAGTTATTTAATATATAACTTATTTGATCGGGCGGTTGGTTGTGCATAAATGAAAATGTCGAGTTTTATAAGCAAAGTTATCGTTCGTATGAGATTTTGTCAGCGTTTAAATATTTTGAAGTTTTACTGTGTTCATGGATGTGTGAGTGGTTTATATGTTTTTAAATGATTTGGGATATGATGGTGATATATCTATGGTGAGTTAAATATTTTACGTATATCTTTGTTTTGATCGAATGGTTGGTTGCATGCAAATGTGATTATCGGTCTCATATAAAGCAGTTATCGTTTCGTAGCCAGGTTTTGTCGTCATTTAAATATTTGGAAGTTTGCGAGTTCTGGATGAGTGTAATTATTTGAATATTTTGGAGTGCGTGGATTGAGGTTTTAAAGCGCACGAAAACTCATTTTGTTTTAGTAAAAAAAAAAGATTTCGAGGTCTTGTGAAATGATTATGATACGATGTCATTTGGAAAAGTACTTGTGAGAGTAAACATACGAATATATATTAATTACGATGGTCGTGAGGTTGGATTCACAAGCGGTTGAGTATGCCACGATGTGAAGATTTGCTATATATTAATTCCGCGGTCGTGAGGTTGGATTACGGCCGGTTGGTATGCCCGCGATGTCGAGGGATTTGTTATATATTAATTACACGGTCGTGAGGTCGGATTACTCGACGGTTGGTATGCCACGATGTCGAGAGATTTGTTATATATTAATTCCACGGTCGTGAGGTCGGATTCTGAAGCGGTTGGTATCTGCGATGTCGTGGTCGGGTTTCACCGATGGTATATGATGGGTATATATCACGGTTTATAAAGGATATATGTCTGCGGTACATTGTGGTCTCACGATTAAGTACTAAGTTTTCCATATTTATAGTTGTGAGCTTATTTTCGTAGTTATTTTTACGACATGATGAGTTTACATATATTTATGCTCAATTGTATGTTGTGAAAGCAGTTCGAGGTTTTAAGGTTCTTGAAAATGATGTCGATTAAATTTTTGAAGCGTGACTTCCTTGTTGGGCTTTAGTAAGTTGGGTTTTATGAAACGTTCTTTAAGCGGGAACATTACAAGAAGAGTGGGCGTGAGGAGTCTTGAGAGAAGGAATTTTTAAAGCAAAATATTATTTTCATATAAATTATGTCACTCATGAGATTCTTTTCTCACGTTTATTGTTTTAATATCTGTTCCCTAGGTCCGGGCAGTTCGTGGGAGCTACTATGCGCCAGTTCAACATCTATCTGCGACGGTGCCGATTACTCCTATCCCACCTATATGTCTTTTGTTGGTTCTATTTAATCTCATTTGTAACCACTAAATTCATGGAAAATACTCTTAGAATGCTCACGATGTCGTATTGAGCGTTTATGGGTCCTTATCATATATGTGGTGGAACATATAATTGAGGTATTGTGGTGCTGCGTGTGTTCACTTCTCTTTTAGGTGGGGTCCCACTTTATTGCATTCGCAGGGATTGTCTGATGGAACCATTAAGCGGACTGCCGGGGAACCACGGAGGGTATCGGGTCGAGGTCTTAATCATTACTTTTAGCGAATCTCATCTCGATGAGATATAAAGGTAATGAACATTAGGGAGTACATTATGGAAATGTCTCATCTTGCTTCAAAGTTAAGAGCACATAAACTTGATCTCTCGATTTGCTTGTGCATTTGGTTTGATATAGCTTCCCACACAATTGTTCGATTTAAAGGTGAGCTACAATTGCGGAGACTTGGTGTAATGAACTTAATACCATTGTGGTGCGAGAAGAGGAAAGGTTAGAGCGAGAAAGATAGAAAGATGTTTATTTGCTTGGTACTTCCAAGGATAAAGGGAATAAAAGAAATAAGGATAAAGAAAGTACGGTTCCATATCGAAAACAACATAAAAACCGAGGGTTGATGGTTGTTTCTTACGTGGCGTAGGACATAAGAAGAAGCGATGTACCAACTATCATGCTTGGCGTGCGAAGAAAGGTACACTTCTTAATCTAGTTTGTTTGAGGGTTGATTTGACTTGTTTTCAACACACTTGGTGGATAGATTCTGGTGCAACCACTCACATCAGTGTGTCCATGTAGGGTTGCCTGAGTTGCGAGAAAGCCGTGTTGAAAGATACATCTTTATAGGCGATGTGAGAAAGTCGAGTTAAGGCAATTGGGACATTTAGGTTATTATTAAAATCTGGTACTTATTTAGTTTTAATGAGACATATGTTATGCAGATCCTTTCGACGAATTTGAACTATTTCCATATTGGACAAATTTGGTTATATTTGTTCTTTTGGAAATAATAAATTTAGTCTTTTTCATAATTCAAATTTGGTTGGTACTAGTTCTTTATCTTATGTAGATAACCTTTATATGCTTTATACAATTGCTTCATATCATGAAACCTTTAATTAAGCACTTCGAGGTGTTAAAGAAAATTAGATGAGAATTCCTCATCATTATGGCATATGAAGTTAGGTCACGTCTCAAAGAGAGAATTGAAGAACTGTGTTAGATGAGATTACAGATTCCCTTGATTTCTGATTTTGGGAATTTTGCCTGAGCCGCATAAAGGGAAAACAAACAAACCTGAGAGATTTGGTGCAGCCAGTACAAATCTGCGCCTGGCCGATACATACAAATATTGGTGGGCCATTTCCTACGATTTCATGGAATGGCCAATAATATTTTATCACGTTTATAGACGACTTTTCACGTTATGGCTACCTTTATCTCATTCATGAAAAGTCCCAACCACTGGAAGTGTTCAAATCGTTAAAAGTTGAAGTTGAAAATCAACTCAATAAAAGGATTAAAAAGCGTCGGTCGACCGTAGTGGTGAATACTATGGAAAGTATAGCGGTTTAGATGGCTCTTGTCAGGACCATTTGCTAAATTCCTAGAGAAGTGCGTGTGATCCCACAGTACACCATGCCCAGGAGTTCAAAGCATGAATGGTGTTCTTTGAAAAGCAACAGGCATTCGAGCATTGGTAAAGTATGATTAGTCATTCCCAACGCGATATCACTCTGGGGTGAAGCATTAAAGACTGCAGTATATATCCTTAACAGAGTACCAACTAAAGCAACTGCTAAAACCCCTTATGAACTTTGGACTAGCAAGAAGCCTAGTCTAAAGCACTTACACATTTGGGGATGTCAATTTGAAAGCAGGCCTTACGAGGCCCTGTGAAAGAAATTGGATTCAGAGCGGTTGGTTGCTATTTTTGTGGATACTACGAAGATCCGGGGTTACAAATTCTATGATCCTACTACTAAATCAATTTTGAGCGGAAATGCTCGGTTCTTTGAGGATGGCCAGGTTTGATGGGGAGATAAGGATGAGATTTTGCTTTTGAAGAGAATATGTTGATATTCCCACGGTATCGTGACATTGATCGGGCTCCTATGCTGACATTGTTGAGATGCGAGATCAAATCAAAACAATATCTAGAACCTCCCATTCGGAAGAACAAACTCTACCTCCTCGGAACCTACGCCGTGGAGATCCACTAGAGAAAGGAAGTGCATTGCGAGATGATTACATTGTATTTCTTAAAGAACATAGGTTTGACATTGGTCTGCGTTGGAAGATGATCAATCAACCATGTGCACAGAAAGTTCTAAATCTCAAGAATGGATTGATGCCATGAATGAAGAGATCAAGAATCCATGAAGAACAATGGCGTTTGGGATAATTTTCATTGCGAAAATTAGTGACCAAATTGTTTTTGTGGATATTTAAAACGAGGGATTAGAAAGGTGACGTGGAGAGATACAAAAGCTCGTCTTGTCGCTAAAGCTTATACACAAGGAAGACGCCGATTATAAAAAGACTTTCTCTCGGTTTCGCCAGAAAGACTCTTTAGGATAATAATGGCACTTGTGGCGCACTTTGACCTTGAGCTTCATCGGGAGGATGGATGTTAAGGCGCATTTCTGATGGTGACATTGATGAAGCAATCATATGATCTGACCCGAATTTTTGTGTGTCGGGAGATACAAAGAGGATGGTTTGCAAATTAAAGAAATCTATCCATGGGCTTAAGCAAGCTTCTCGTCAATGGTATTATAAGTTTCATCAAGTTATCATTTCGTCTGGTTTTGAGATGAATATGGTTAATATTTGCCATATCATGGCAAAAGTTGATAGGGAGTAAACATATTTACTTGGTTTTATATATTGAATAATATCTTGGTGATGCTTCTTTTAGTATTAGGTATCTGAATGCAGGAGGATCGATCGGGGAATACTTGGTTTATCACAAAGAAATTTATATTGAAACCGGGTGACACCCACAGTGGCTAGGAATTAAATTTAGTCTCAGATCGATGCCCCGAGAATAATTTTGAGATTCGGGAGGTCTGTGATTCTATATCGTCAATATTAGAGTCGTGTATGCTCAAGTATATGCGATGTTTGAATGTGCGCATTGTTGGCATGTGGGCGGGATATTTAAACAGTGCAGGAAGGATCGTTGGATATAGCGACGGCGTGTCGTGAGGTACTACGAGCAAACTCATTGCTCACTTATCGAAGGGTTAGATTAAGTTAGAGATCATTGGATATTTTGACTCGATTTTCTTTGGATATAGAAATAGCACTGAAATCTACTTATTTATATCTGCCACTTGCTAGAGTGCTATATCTTGGAAGAGTGTTAAACGGTCTATTGTAGCTTCTTCCACCATGGCCATTTGAGTTTGTAACTGGTATGAGGCATCCGATGTGGAATATGGTTGCTGAAATTTTGTCACGAGGCTCGTATTATGGATGGCATTGAAAGACCACTTAAGTTATTTTGTGACAATAAATCGTGATGCTATATTCCAACAACAATAGGAGTTCGGCCAGTCGAATTTTATAGACATCAAATTCCTGAATTGTCAAAGAAAGGGTTCAGTGGACTTATATATGAGCACATTGGGACAAACTCCATGATTGCGAGATCCAGCGACTAAGGGATTACCACTCAGAGTATTTCGTAGGCACCTTTGCTCATATGGGTGTGGTTTTTCTCTTCGAGGATGTGTCGTTTTAGTGGGGTTTTATTTTAGATCTTTAGATACTTTTGTTATGGATATTATGGATTTAAGGTTGTTCTTTGCGTTAAAGTATTCGGTTTACATCCACTTTGATTTTGTATGGTTTGATCTCACTAAGGTTTAAGGAGGACCAGTTGGAAATAGGCATGTTGAGATCACATTGCATGAAATTTTCATGCTACACATCCACACTTGATCTTTGTCATTAGTTACATTGATATATGTGATCATTGATGGAGTGCAGTTACAAAATATGACGATCGACTTTGGTTACATATTGGTGTAGTTAAATGGGCGAGATTGTTAATGTATATAAGTTTTGATAGCAAAACTCATAGGCTCATAAAGTATAATTCACGTTTATAAAGTTACATATAGCCCAATGGGAGAGATTGTTGGAGTAAAATCGAAAATATGGTGATATATTAAATAAATGTGAATTATAGGCCTATCAAGCAAAAGTTAGGCTAATTTAAGTTTTGAGTCTTAATTAATATATTATAAAGTGTGGGCATCAATGTGTAGAGACAAAGTAATTTCTATTTTTATGATGGGTTAAAATAGAGAGACGAGCAGTAAATGTTGTTCGTTATACAGACATGATTAGTTATAAATATGGGTGTGGTATTCGGATCAGCGCGAGGTTTTAACTCTTACGATTACCGTTGCTCGGAGATAAATATTATCTGAAAACTAGTGTAGATGCGGAGATCATCGCCATCAGTTCGGATCTTGAAGATCGTAAAGTTTAATTCGTATTCAAATATCTAAATATTTTGTTATGGATTAAATTTTTATAGCAAATCTTGTATTTTGATTTTTGGTGATTCAATATGAATGTTCCTATTTATGTGATGATTTTCACATAATTCTTTTTTAAATCTCTCAGCCCATCCTGCAGAAAAGGTGAAGAAGATGAATTACATGCTTTGGCTAACCGCCTTGAAAGAAGGGGTGCATGGAATGCGACTGGCTTTGAAGATCTACCCCAAAATGCAGTGAGTTTCAAAGTTTGGTTCCTCTCCTAATAGAGGTTTGTGGAGAGGTTCCCCACCAAAAATTTTAATGAGTTTGTACTGGAATGAAATTCTAGTTACTTTTGTCAAAAAAAAAAAAATCATTTACCCAATGAAACAATCCTAGAAGAACAAAAAAAAGTTTCCTTGGATCAGGATTTTGTTGTCTTTCTTAAAATCTGAAGCATGAGTTTTCTCTCATGCATGACACATTTATCAGTTCCAGCAGCAGTCACATGAGTTCTTCAGGCTCTACGAAAGTGAGCAATCTAAAGACTTGTCTAATCTTAATTCATGCTTCTATATTGTTTGTTTAATTTGTTTTTATTAAAATAATTTATCCTTTTTAAAATAATTTAATATAGACAAATTAAATAAGTATTTATATTTTGGTTATATGAAAAGTACCATAATCATAATACGGCTTCTAAACTTAATTTGGCTTTGGCTTCGCTCGATAACCAAAACAAAAAACTTAAAATTATTCCAATAGAATCTACATCTAAGCTTTATTGTTTGACGGATTATGTTTAAAGTTAGATGTTAGCTCCAACCTTCCATCACAAAGTAATAGTATAATAAATAAATAACAAATAACCCTTTATTACCCATAGTTTCTAAATCTAACCCTTTCTTCGTATCTTCCACTTAGCAGCATATATCCATGTGTGTAGAAATATATATTTTGTTAGGTTCTGTTTGAATTTTGGAAAAATCGAGAGAAACAATATATGAAAGTACGATAAAAGGAAAAACACTAAAAAAGGTGAGAATAAATTTTTTTAAATGATTATTTTAATTGGACATGAGCAAATATCTCCTACCCTTCGAATTTTTAGTTAATTCCAAATCAAATTATATTTTTAGGAAAGAAAACATAATTAATCTTTTAGCCATTTAAAAATATGTAATTATTTTATTTTTAGTTTTAATTTTCATTACTTTAGGTATGTTGAGAATAAAAGAATATTCCCTAACTCACTCATTAATTCAATAATAGAAAGTATTGTTTTATTCTCTCATTTGCTATGGTGTAGTCGTAGTTAATTATGGAGTGAAGCCATCTTTTTAGCTGTTTCTCTGAACTTTCTCATTAGACCTTGCTCCAGGACGACGCTTCTTGACCCTTACCTGGTTGATCTTCTCTGTCGGATCTCCTCCGTCAAATCTTCTCTATCGGGTCTTCTCTGTCGGATCTTCTTAGTCGAGTTTTAAATATGGATCTTCGGTCGGATCTTAACTTCATTAGATCTTCTGTTAGGATCTTCTTCGTCAAATTTTCTTTGTGGACCTTCTCCGGTGGACCTTCCTCTGATGGACCTTCCAGCAGACCTTAACGTCGTCTTAATAACCGGACGCACTTGTGTGTGTACATGAATCTGGTCGGATTGTACCCGTCGACCGTGGAGCTCTCAGCGATCACCCGGGTGACCCAGACATTTCTCACGAAAATCAGGCTGATGCCAGCTGTCACGGAGGCTACCACTTAGTATAACATGTCCCTGACATCCAAAACGATCGTAGGGTGAAATGAGAGTAAATAATGGCGAAACTAGGCCCTGCATCATCACTTTCGACCAATATATCCCAGTATAGAGAATAGTTTTGAGAGTTAGGAAAATACTCTTATCTGAACATATATTAAAATTCCTAGAGATTCTAATACATGTCATACATCATAATATCAACCATAAACCTGATTCTTTAAATCGGTCTACAGAATAGCCCAGTCCTCTCGAGCACCCCTATTGCACGAAAAAATGTTCCCTCGACCGGGGTGAAATTTATCGCCCGATAGTGGAATCACCTAAATGGGTTACTCTCACTTTCAAGATGCGTATCTGATCTCGGTAAGCGTCACGTTCAGTAAATGCGTGATCTACTTGAATCTTCTGCTTCGATCGACTCATCGCCGGTCGCCGTAGAGCTCACTCCATATGGATGCATATGAAACATTATTTTTCAAAACAAAGATGTTGTTTATATTTGTGAATGACCATAGATATAAGTAGTGGTATTTGATGTTATTTAGTGGGCCAATGGCTAATATATATCAATTAGATTAGACTCGGGCCCGATTGATATTTTATATGAATTTCTCTCCAGATAATTATTATTATTAGTCAGCCTCGAAACCGTTATCTTAAGAATGCGCCTGCTCAAACTCCATTGTTATAGGGTCTTTTATAATATGGAATGCATGAATTAATGATTCAAATCTGATTTATATACTTAGCATTAGATATATATAGCATGATATACATTTACATAATTTAATCACAAAAACATGTTATGTAATTTACGCGATAAATTCTGCTTGAAAATTAGGCACCATTTGGGCTAATTACCCGACCTGACGATTCGATTTGAATTACTCGATGACACGTTATTTATGAAATTATTTTGTGAGCAGTCGGGAGCGATTGAAGCCCCGGGTTCTTGGTCGCGATTATGGCTCACATTACATTTCCACACAATTCAAGCGTTCGAGTATAAACCTATCAACACAAGATTTATTTCATGATTACTTAGAGCAAACACCAAATAACTACGATCCTGGTTGTGTATTTAAACTCCATAAATTTCACGATCATCGGTTCACTTTGTGAACAATTCTGCCATTTTAAAATTTTATGCACATCACGATAAATTTAAAGCATAATTTATGCCATTCTTATTTGGCATTTCCACGATTAATTTTACATATTGGGTTGATAAATTAACAGATTCGATTAAAGTTTTGGAGACGGAGTCAGCTGTTAGTTCGAGGCACCGATGCTTAGAAGCGTTATAAAGCAGCTTAAATAAAGTGTAAGCACGAAATGGGATAAATCTCCTATCGAGGTTTGTAATCTCAATCGCCAGTACCTCGCGTTGCCCTCATCGCGTAGAAACAGCTCATAACATCTCGGCAATTGGGTAGTCGGATCGTACTTAATCTGAGAGAAGTGCCTTACTCCCTCTTTAAAATCACCATTTCTCACCTTCTGCATCTCCCCTGTTATCTTTTCACGTTTTGGCGCTCACTTTTAAAGAGGATGATCTATTAAATGCTTTTTGTCTTCATATTTCATAAATTTAATAATCGTTTATTATGGGCGGATTTTGACATTTAGCGCTATCATTTGTGATTCCATTGTCTCTCTTTGTGCAGCATGTATAACGTGTATTACATGTTATATGTGACTTTATTAAATGCTTTCTCGTCGTTCCGGCACGGCTCGATGCCTCAGCGTGTAAATTCGTATCTCGGGGTCGGCGAGAATCGACGTGTGTTGATTTCGCAAGGCGATTCAAACGGTAAAATCGGTTTTGCCATCAGAATCACAGAGAATAAATTTGAATTTTTAAGGAAATTACGATTTTCATAGTTTTTGAAATTGGAATTTCTCGGTCTTTATGTTATTCATTTGCCATCTTCTCAGACCAGTTTACTTCTCTAGAGCTGCCATCTTCTTCGATGGACCTTCTCCAATCGACCTTTTCCGCTAGACCTTCTCCATCGCATCTCCTCAATCGGATCTTCTCAGTCGGATCTTCTCCGTCGAATCTTCTTAGTCGTATTTTTCCATCGGATCTTAAGGTCGAGCGGCACTAGTTGAATACTTTCCCGATGGATCATATACGATGGGTCTCTCCGATTAAGTGCATGCTCCAGCGTATGCAAACGTCCCCTTATGGCCCTTATATCTTCTGACATGAAGGAGTGTTGACAATCAAATAATATTCCCATATTATTGGTTTATCTCTTATATTTGTTTTGTACATTATTCTCCTTCTTTTATATTTTATTTTATTTATTTTTTTGTTCAATTATTTTGTATATATATATATATATATTGGTGTCTCTATTGTCTATACTATGTAATTCACTCACTAATTTAATAAAAAAAAAGTATTATTTTCTACTCTCATTTCATAAGGTAGAGTTGTGAATTCATTATAAATCCCATAATATGTCATCAAAACCTTGAATTTTTTTCATTACGACTAGCTTGTATAATCAAAACTGGTTGATTTTATAACCACATCTAATTTTCAATTATATCTTCATACACTAAAACCTATATATCCTAGGACCTTTTTATTTCAATCCATTCACGAGAATAATCATTCCATCACATCACTACTATACATAGATAAAAAATTCTCTATTTTATTCTTTTTTTTTTGTATTTTTGTATTTTTTTGGGGTTTGGGGATTTCGGATAAGAAGATGTACCATGAACTTGCGCCCGAATATAGGCGGGTAATATGGGTTAAAGCGATGAGTGGCACGAGATTGACACGATATTTTGAGGATCGGTGAAATTATGACAGAATAAATCCGGCTTATTAGCGTAGATGGCACATGCTTTATCCGGAGTTATATATATATATATATATATATATATATATATATATGACTTATTGGAATTTTTTCTAAATCTATAGTGATAAATGCTTAATGAATATGAGATTAAGGGCGTAGTGGATTTCATTTTGGTTTGGATTTAGAGTTTTAAGATATCATTTATTTGTCACTATTTTTAGTACTTGAATATAAACATGTTTATTACACTTTGACTATATTTATGATTTGATGTTTCATTTTTATCGTAGAAACTTTGAACTTGATTGTGGTTGGTACTTCATTAATTCTAATTATTATGTGATTGTAATTGTTTAATAACTACTAGTTAGTTTGGTTATAAATTTATAATGATGTTTAACATTATTTACGTTTATTTAAAAATTTAAATATTATTATATTGTTTAAGCTCCATTATTTATGCATTAACTATTATTAAACACTTGTGTTTTATTTTTTTATTTGAAAAATGATAAAATTAGATAAATTACAAATTTTAACATTTGTTTTAATTTTGACCCACTTTGGCCTACAGTTTACTTCGGATAGGGCTATGTTGGTCAAAAGCTAACCCAAAAAAATATGGGTCAAACTGGCCCAACCCATTTTGGTCCACAGCCCAAATGGGCTAGGCCCGAATGGGTTGGGCTAGGCCATTTCCCCGCTATACTTAAATGCATGAATATTTTAATTTTTGTTTTTTATGGTTTCTGGGTTATGCACAAACTGAGGAAGGTTTATGCAGGGTTTTGGTCAACAGAGACAGGTTCTATACTTCACCACTGTTTTCCTTTTAAAAGAACAATACAATAAGTCAATAACCACAACTTTGTTAAGCATTATTGGTTCATATGCTTTCCTTTTTTTTTAGTATTTTTTTTTCCTGGGCAACCCTCTTGCTTTATTTTCCTAGGTTTCTTTCCCTTTCCTTTTTTTCTGGGAAGCTGCGAATCAAACCACTTTCTTGATAAGGATATCCTTTAATGGTCTAAAGTTTCTCTTTGTAGCATTTATTTTTGTCTTTACCAAGTTTCGGATGATGCCAGCAGTGGAGAAATGGTCTATGAATATTTGAAGGTTTATTCTGGTTCATGTGGAATGCTGTTTTCCACCCGTGGAAAAATATGGGCAAGGTGCCTCTCTCTGTGTTCTTCACAAGGTATTCAGCTTGATTTAATGTGAATTCTTTGATGTTTCAAGATGTTTTGGGTCTTTGGATTTTTCCTCAGAAGGTGAATTGGCTACTTTGGAAATTGGCATTGGTTTGGATTCAATTTGATATGAATTATGTTTCATCACATGGGTTTTTGAACGTGTTTCTCATGATCAGTTTGTACTCTAGGGTTCATAAGAAAACATATGAATGATTGATTTGTGATCTAATGTATAACTCCACAATGGAATCATTAGGAATGTTTTTAAGAAGGATGAGCTCGGTCTTGAGATAACTGGGTGCATTTCCACAGCGTGGCTTTGGCAGACCCTATTGCTTCTCTGATTGACACAGTTTTCATTGGTCATATAGGTTTGTATTTGCCATCTTCATTTTGCTGGAGTTGAATGTCCCATTTGGTATCCGGTTAATCTGTATGCGCATGCTATTGAAAATGTGACAAGGAAGATAAACAATTTCATGGATCATAAAAATTAAAAATGCTGTGATTTTTACATGTTTTCAAGCCTGTTACTAAAATTTTATTACTACTATGCCCCATCAATATATGATTTCTGTGTATAATCCTTGCAGGTGCTGTGGAGCTCGCTGCAGTAGGAGTTTCTATTGCTGTGTTTAATCAAGTATCAAGAATCGCCATTTTCCCCCTCGTCAGTATTACAACTTCTTTTGTTGCCGAGGAAGATGTGCTTGGAAGATGGACTAATGAAGTACCGGAAAATGAAAATTTGGAGAAAGGCTTAGCCATGGACAATGAAATGGAAGAGTTGATAACAGATAGAGGTAAGCATTCCAAGTATTCCCTTTTCTTTGCTGTAGGGACTTCATATTGTTATGCATGGTTTCTTGACTACTCCCACTATTTGAAACATGCTTTTAATTCCTGATGATTGTTGACACAGATTCTATATGCAATTCGTCGTCCAGGAATGTTAGTAACCCCAAAAATACAGCATTTGAGCATGAGAGAAGGCATATCCCATCAGCTTCATCAGCATTAATAATTGGTGGTGTGCTTGGCCTCATCCAAGCTCTGTTCCTTATTTTTGGTGCAAAACCAGTCCTCAGTTTCATGGGTGTAAATTCTGTAAGTATCTTTTTAGTAATATTAGGCTACGGGAAGCCACAAACCCGCACCTAAACGAAAACATAGAAAGAATAGATATTCTCCTAGTGGGGCAGATCCCCTTTTCAATGAACTGGGTAGGCTCACTCAGCCTGAAAACAATCTCTTTCAGTAGGAAGAATTTCTTTATTGGTTGTTCTCTCTGCCTATCTCTATAAGAGAAACAATCTCTTAACTCTACCCTGGGAAGGGTGTCATGAGAAGGGCTATTAAGGCATTTCCATTGTGGGCTTGTTTCAATGAAGTTCATTTCTTGAGGTGAAAAACGAAGCTCACCTAAGTGGAAATGGCATATTATTAACTACTCCCGATAAAACAAGAGCCAGGGGATCTAATATCGTAATAAAAACCAGTCTGTTTGACTGTTCACTAAAACTCTTAATGAGTCCATCATCAATTTGGTAAGGTTTCCTCATAAGTTCTTCTGGGAACTGCATGTGACTATGAATGCATATGAAATTGATTTAATGCTTCTTATTGATGTGAATTATCAGCTTCACATAGACATTTGAAGGAATAGAGAAAAAGGATCCATAAAAGTTTACGCTTACAGATCCTTGGTTGTTTTTCTTATGATAAATTTTTCTGAAAGTAGAAATTGTTTCAACTCTATGCTATGTTCTCAATTATCAACCACAATCTTTTATTGCAATTAATTTGAGTTTGAAGTGGGATATGATTGCACTGGTGTTAAGATATGTGTACTTGACTGGCCTGCAATAGCATTTTGGTTAATGGATTAAATAAAATTTCAAATATTTAAAACTTCAACAATATAATCCCACTCCCGGCCGACCGTTGATTTTAAGTCAAAAGTTTCCTGCATGCCCATTCACTTCTAATCCTCTATGTGGTTGTTTACTGAACAATAATGATGGGGATCTTGTCTAATTAGGGTTCTCCAATGCTAACCCCAGCACTGCAGTACTTGACTTTGAGGTCACTTGGAGCTCCTGCTGTTCTTCTCTCTTTGGCCATGCAAGGGGTGTTTCGAGGATTTAAGGATACAAAAACTCCTCTATATACTACCAGTAAGCCGAGCTTTCTTTTCCCAAATTATTTTACCATATTTCCATTTCTGCTACTGCTACTCATGAATACACATGCCTAATTCCCTTTGGATGGTTTTGAAATTGAAATCTTCTTTACCTGTCCAAACGCAACCTAATTACTCACAAGGCATTTTGATAGGGTGCTAGGGCAGGAATAGTAACTTTACCATCCATGATCCATTTGTTCCTTCTTTTTTCTGCTACCCTTTTCTAACATTTAAAAGGTAAACTAATCGTATGCCTTCAATACTTACTTTTTAAGTCATTTTTGTGTGTTTGTGTGCTTTTTAGGCGGGAGATAAAGGGGTTGTAAATCTTAACATTCTGTTTTCCTAGTCTACTTCCTTGTGAAATGGAAGGCAAGTAATTTTTGCAATCTGATTCAGATAATTGGATTTAGGCTTAGTTTGGAACCCGGAAAGTACTAAGGAAAAAAATAGGGAGAAATATAGAAAGAAAAATGGAAGGGAAATAAAAATGGTTAACTCCATCATTAATTTTATATTGAAAAGAGAACCAAAGAGAGGAATTGGAGGAAGAATTCCTTGTGATTTGCATTGATTCATTTTGAATATATATATACAAAAGCTGATCTAACATTCCTAATGGTCCTGATTCTATGTAATGAAGATTCTAATAGGTTGCAGCTACATATGTAAAGTAGATATATGTTATAACACTCCTCCTCAAGTTGGAGCATAGATATTAATTATCACTGCTTGTTACACATAGAGAAATAACTAACATGGTCCCCATTTAGGGGCTTTATGAAGATATCTTGATTATTCTTCAGTTTTCACATATCCTGTAAAAATCAAGCCGAGTATTTTTTCATGAACAAAATGACAATCTATCTCAATATGCTTAGTTCGTTCATGGAATACCGGATTGGAAGCAATATGAAGGGCAGCCTAGTTGTCACACCAGAGTTTTGTTGGGACTAATGTCTTGTCAGGTTTTTCAAAAGGCGTTTTCTAGGCGCGCCTGTGCGCGCCTCGGGGTGGCCTTGAGCTGGCGTCTAAAATATTACCACGATAGGCATACATTTTTTTCAGTGAAGCGTGTTCGAGGCGCGCCTTGATCGCGCCTTTCATGCCTTGAAGAGGGATGCGTATGCTTAGGGAGCTTATGTGGCCTTCAAAAAAGGAAAAAAAAAAACCCTAACTGCTCGATCACTTTCTCCTCTGGAAAAGCGCAGGCATTTTGGGGAGAAAACTGGAAGAATAAACCCTACCTTAAGCGGCGACTGCTCGATCATCTCGGCTTCATCTCCAGGTATGTCGCGCTTTCTCCTCTTCTTCATCTCTTCATCCCATCTCTCTTCAATCTCTCCCTCTCTTCATCTCTCCATCTCTTCCGATCCGTTCCCTTTCTTTCCCTTTCTTCATCTCATTCGAAAACTGCGCCTTCTGCTCCTCTATTGCGCTCTCCTCTTCTTCATTTCTTCATCCCATCTCTCTTCAATCTCTCCTCTTCATCTCTCATCTCTCCAGAGCCTTTCTTTCCCTTTCCCATCTCTCTTTATCTCTCACAAAAAACTACCCTGCGCTCCTCTTTAGCTATTAAATTTTTTTTATTTTATTTCGTCAAAGCTTGGGAGAAGCTTGGACTTATGAGCTCATTTTCTGGAGTAAAATGGGTTTCATCGATTTTTACCAATTAAGTCAATTTGATCATCCGATGGCCAGTCTTCTTTCATTTCTTTATCGATTTTTTCTTTTTAAAAATCAAGCAGCTCTCTTGGCTCATTTTGACCAATTAAGCCAATTAAATTACGAATTTCTTTTTAAAATTCTTCTAAAAAATATTGGTTTAAAATTTAAACCAATTAAATTACGAGATTTCATTCTTGAACCCTACTCTAAAAAATATTGGTTTAAATTTAAACCAATTAAACTCGAATTTCATTCTTAATTTCCTCTTAAAAAAATAGTCTTTTAAGTTAAACCAATTAAATTCTGAATTTCATTCTTAATTTCCTCTTAAAAAATATTGGCTTTAAATTTAAACCAATTAAATTTAATTTCATTTTAAATTCCTTTCAATTATGTGTCTTGTTATTATTTTTAGTCAATTATATTTATTATATAGAAATGTGAATATTATTATTGGTGTTTTTTAGAATGAATTCCTCCAGGTCGAAAAATTCGAAAAGATTTTGTGTGGAAATATGTTGTGAAGTTTCGAGGGCAATATTTGAGATGTAAATTTTACTTGTCAGATGCGTGGGAGGGTGAATAATTTCGAGCATCCTTGAGTCGAACTCATCATGGTATGAAACCATGTGCCCCGAAAGTTAGTGAAGATGTTAGATTGGAATCTGTAGTCATTGGCCAATTTTAAGGATCAAAAGCGAATGAATTGCTCTAGAAATTGGTATGGTCGACTTCAATGCATGAGGTGCCTTGTCGAAACAATAGGTGCCTTAGGGGTGGGAGTGGGGTGAGATATAGTCTAGGGACCTATGGATGAAATTTACCACTTCATGACCTCATCAAAGTACTTTGAATTCAGAGTGGAAGCGAGAAGAAAAGAAAGGAAGTGTGTAGAAAAATTGGTAGGTTTATTTATTCAAAAGGTCTCCCATTGACAACATGAATGATCCTTGTTGGATTCCTATGATGAATCTTGTACCAAATTTGGGCCGGGTTTAAGCGCCTGTCCATGCACGAATTGAGGACATGGATTCTTAAAGAAGAGGTTAATGACCTAAGTATCATTATGGAAGATCACAAAGAGCTTGGAAACAATATGGATGTTCAATTATGTTAGATGGTTAGACCAGATGGAAAGTAAGGTGTCTTATCAATTTTGGTGAATAATCCTGCGACACTTGGTTTATGAAATCAATTGATAGCACGTTACAATAAAAATGGGAATTGATGTTGAATATCTTGATGGCGTGGTTGAAGAAATTGGGGAGGAGAATGTTGTGCGAGCCATCGCGATAATGCCTCTAATTATGTGAATGCTGGAATGAGGCTTATGGAAAAAAGGAGAAGATTGTGGTGGACTCCTTGTGCTGCACATTGTATTGATTTGATGTTGGAGGATATTGGAAAGGTAAATGTTCATGATACTACACTTGCTTGAAGCTAGGCAAGTAGTGAAGTTCATATATGGGCATACTTGGGTTCTTAGCTTAATGAGAACATTTACAAAAAATCATGAACTTAACCGTCCGGCAATTACACAGTTTGCTACTTCATTTCTTACTCTCAAAGCCTTTATAAGCTTAAGCAAGCTCTTATAGCAATGTTCTCCTCGAGAAAAATGGTGTTGACAAATGGAAATTTAAGGTAGAAGGTGTGAAAGGCTTGATCTGGTGTTGTTTGATCCAGTTTGGCTTCATGTTGCTTTTTGCGCAAGACCCTTTGTTCCATTAGTTAGTGTCTTGAGAGAGGTTGATTCGGAGGAAAGACCGGCCATGGGTTATATTTATGGTGATGGATTACGCTAAGGAGAAGATTGCATTTAATTGTGTGGGGCGTGGAGAGAAAATATGACCTAATTTGGAGAAAAATTGATCACGAAGATGGACTCCATGACTTCATGGAGCTTTTACATGTTGACGAGTTACTATCTTAATCCTCAATTGTGGTATGGGGATAAGTTCTCTAATGTTGATGAGGTGAGGAAGGGATTATTTGAATGCATGGATAGGATGTTGGATTATCGAAACGTTTAAAGTTGACATTGATTGGACTCCATTGACCAAGCAATGGGTGAGATTTGGGAGTCGTGTGCAATTGATTATCGAACATTAAGGATTCTACAATTCAGTGAATCATTTTGGGGTTGACACGAGTTGCAAAAGTTCGCTATTGATCTTATACTTGTAATTAGCCCGGGATGTAAGAGAATAAACTTTGTTAGATGTTAATATTATCATTTTTGTAAGTTTTATACATATATTTCTATTTCAATGTTAGAACTTTATTTCATTTTAACACATAAATTTCTTTTATTTTATTATTTGTAGATACATCTACGAAAAAAGAAATAGACTTGAACATCAAGGTTGAATGCTCAGTGTATGTAAGGTACAACACTAGATTGAGAGAACGAAGTCTACAAAGGAAACAAAATGTTGATCCGATTTTGGTAGAGGATATTGATTCGAATGGTGAGTGGATTGCAGAGAAAGAAGATCCCCTCCTCTCCCTTGATCTTTGTAGCCAGATTGATGAGGTTATTCAATGTTGATGCTCATAGAGTTGTGTCATCCCAGGCTCCTGACGGACTGAGCATCGTCGGATCGCGTGATTCTTCGCATTATTCTCTGAAAGGAAACATAATGAAGCACTAAGTAAGTACTTTCGAAAATTGAAGTCGTAAAATTATTGATTAAATTTAATAAAAAAAACTTATAATATTTACACCTAATTAATAGTATACTAAGTACAAGTGGAGCGAGCCAAAGAGGAGTTCAATTTGACACCAATTGATGAAGATGAAGATTTACATGAAATGGGGATACATGATAGTGGACATTTTCCTCCTTTTGATACATTGGATGCGGATGATGATGCCCTTGGAGAGGAGAATTTAAATTGAAACAATTTACTCTAGTTCTTATTTCATGACTTGGTTATGACTTTTTGTTAAAGTTTGAAACTATTAGTATAGTTGAATCTATTTTTATTTATGGCTTTGTTATGGTTTTTTTGTGAAAGTAGTGAACTAGTACGCTTTTAATAATTCTAATGAATTTGTTTTCATGTTTTATTTATGCTATTTTATTTTATATATTTTAAAATATTAATTAATTATATATTGTGTGAGGCTCCAGCTTACGCCTGAGCCTCGAGGAAACTACGCCTCGCCTCGCCCAGTTTCTGAACGCCTCGCCTTACGCTTCGCCTTTTAAAACTTTGGTCTTAATGTAGGCTTCATGAGAGTTGATGAAATTTCTGTGATCTCACACATACGAATTATGCCGTCACTACATGTTGGACTGCATTAGATCGGAGACAACACTTTGTTTCTTACTCTTCCATGAGGCCCAGATTCCCTCCAACAAACACACGGTACTGAAATTGGACCTCTTGTCCTTAGATTACGTCGATCGTCATCGGAAGTAGGAAACACTCGAGTCTATTATGACCATGATTCTTAGTATAAAATACTACGTCGGGGGCTCCTTTCCATTAATATAGAATCATTTCTGACTGCCCAATGATCAAGTGTTGGAGGCGTATGCGACTTACAAGCACTAAGCGAGTGGCGATATCGGGGCCAGTGACTATGAGGTAATTGACTTCCCAACCCGGAGTCTTTTTATATTTCTGGGATCCTCAGATGTTTAGCCTTTTCTATTAAGGTGTACGAGACCATAGGGCCCCACATGGTTTTACTAATTTCCCATCTCGGACAATGGGTCGAACACACACATTTCCTTTGAGATAAGAAGATTTCATGTTTACTTCACATAACTTCAATGCCCAAGAAGTATCTTAGCATTCCAAAGTGCTTTGTATGGAATTGGCTCTGAAGAAAGGACTTAAGAGATGAGAAACCTTTAAAGTCACTCTTAATGACAATATCATCCACATACACGACTAACAAAATGATACATGAACTGGAATTCCTGTAGAAGACAAAATTGTCAGATCTACTATTTTGTATGCCAAATTCCTCAACAGCTTGGCTGAATTTACCAAACCACGCACGTGGACTCTGTTTCAAACCATACAAAGACTTTCGAAGATGACAAACCCTCCCTATCTCCCCCTGAACAACAAACCTTTGAGGTTGCTCCATATACACCTCTTAAAGGTCGCCATGAAGAAAGTCATCTTAATATCAAGCTGGTGGAGATCCCAATTATAGGTGGCGGTAGGGGGGAAATAAAAGGCGAACATATCTCGTCTTGGCAACAAGGGAAGGGTGTGAATAGTCGCATGCTTAGGTAAGGCATACCCTTTGTGTATCAGTTCAAGAACAATGAAGCGATGGATCCATCGGGATTAACTTTCCTTTGTAAACACTTAATGACAACCAATGACTTTCTTCCCATTAGGTAAATGAACGAGTCTCAAGTACCATTGTCGATCAAGCATCCATCTCCTCTATCCTTAGCACTACGCCCGACGAGGTGGCGAGGCTTCAAAAACTGCTTAAGCAACGAAGTCCCACCGAGATCTGATAAAGAACAAGAATGTGATGACAAGCGGTCCTTAGAGCAAATGGAGGAGGTGATGAGCACGGCGTTTACCTTTCACAGGAAGCGATAGGAAGGTCGTGAGAACTAGGTCGATGTTGAGCGGGCGGTGGAGCTCGAGGTGCGGGGGTGTTGGCGTTGAGTGATAGGAGGTTTTACCTAAGTAGGGATAGGAGCCGGTTCGGGAACCTGATGGGTGTGAGTATAAACCGTATCGTCGCCTTCCTCCCCCCCTTGACTTGTGTGGGTCGGAGGGGTAAAGAAGGTACATTCGAAAGGTAACATCAGTTTGAAACGAATACCCTCACGAAGACTAGGACAATAACATCGATAACTCTTCTGAACCCGAGAATAACCAAGGAAGATACATTTTAAGGACTTAAGATCGAGTTTAGACACATGCGGACGAACATCTCGAACAAAATAGGTACACCCAAATATCCGAGGCTTAATAGGAAACAGAGGTTTATTCAGAAAAAGGATGTGATAAGGAGTGTCCCAATTCAAGACCGAAGAAGGCATCCGATTAATAAAAAAACAAGCAATGGAAATAGCATCGGCCCAGAAATGCTTGGGCACATCGTTTACCCGAAATAATAGAGGCTGAGGCGGTTTCAAGGAGGTGTCTATTCTTTTTCTCAACCACTCCATTCTTGGAAGGGGTATCAACGCAGGAAGTCTGATGAAGGATGCCATTTTCAAGGAGGTGTCTATTTTTTCTCTCAGCCACTCCATTCTAGGAAGGGGTATCAACATAAGAGGTCTAATGAAGGATGTCATTTTGAAGCATGAATGACTGAAACTGTTCTGAAACATATTCTTTAGCATTATAAGCAGACTTTGAGCAACGTAGGGAAATTGAGTGTATCTCGGCGTAAAAGACGCAAAAAATTAGAAAATAACTCGTAACGGTTTTTCATTAGATAAAACCAAGTGGTTCATGAATAATCATCAACAAAAGTTACAAAGTATCGAAACCTAGTTGGGGACACTGTTGGACCTGATTGCTTGTCTGAATGAATTTAATTCAAATGGGCGTTAACGCTTATTATTTCCCCAGGGTATAAGGAAGACGATGAAGCCGCCAAATTGACAAGACTCACAATCTAATGACCAATGAACATAGGGCCGTGAACCTGACTTTTTTAATAAAGGAAGAAATTGTGATCGACAATGCATCTCGGAATTGTGTAAGTAACTTTTAAAATAAGCAGCGGTCTCGGTACTACATGATCGGGAATGTAGAGACACAGAACTCGCGTCTACGCGATAATATGCTTTGTCATAAGATCCTAAAAGAGACAAAAATCAGGGAAGAATGAGATATAACATTTAAGTGCTCGAGTTAATTTTCTCACATACATCATATTCAAAAGAAAATTCTATTAAACTCGAAGGCGGATGAAAGAAGCCAAAGGGAGAGATGGAGTGGGAAAAATTGTGCCTGACCCAAGAACAAATGACTATGACCCGTACGCGGTAATGAAAGGAAGTTGAAGGTGTGGCGAAGGTAGAGAATAGAATTAGAAGTACTTGTCATGTGATATGTGACTCCAAAATCAATGACCCATTCGGAGGACGAAGAAGAGACAAGGCATTTATTCGGGTTACCTGACTCAACAATAGCAGTTATTGGAGTAGATGGGGACTTCAATGATTTCTGGTACAAGTGGAACCTGACTAATTCTTCTGTTGTGAACTAAACTGACTGATCTTATGCCTCATTAGTGGAAGCTACATGAGTAAACTGAACTCTCTGATTCTGACTCTGTCGCTTCTTACAGTCTCGTATCACATGACCAGTCTTATGGCAGTAATAAACAACAACTCCTTTAGAGCTTGTCCCTACCGCCGAGACCACCACTTCTGTATTGTTGCTTCTCTTACCCATGTTCCGACCCAGCGAGGCCTTCTCGTAAGCGAAAGGAGGAGTAGATGAGGAGGTCTCTATGCGGAGTATCCTATTGAATGTTTCTTAGAAAGATGAGATCTTTGGGCTGGACAAAATTTGCGCCTTAATATACTCATATTCCGAAGGAAGCGCGGCTAGGAATCCCATCACTGCCATCTGTTCCCGTTGAGCCTGCTAAACCTTAACATCTGGACTAAAGGGTAGTAGTGTATTTAGTTCCTCATATGTCTTCTTATAGTCCATGAAGAGTTTTGTGAGAGACCGATCTTGTTTCTCAGTGTGATAAAAGGTACTGCAGCGTGAATATTCAAGAAATATTCCTTTGCGAATACACAAATTCCAAATATTTCATTAGTTCATAATATACTCACAATGATTAATGGTGAGTACTTTGCAGTCGTGGAATTCTGGTTGTAGGAAGAGACGGGCATCATTCTCTAGCCATTGGTCTTTCGAATCCTCTTTAGGCGGGTCCTTAGAAAGATGACTAGCCATACGGATACTCCTCAGTAGAAGTAGTTGACACTCGATCAGAGTAATTGGTTGATCAGTTGTCCTCCATGATCTTTGACATCATCGGGACCACTTAGTCTTGAAGAACTTCTTATCTTGAAGAATGCGAATTACTCATTATGAAGTCGATACAGAATTAGAGGCGGAAGAACACCTTCGGACACCAAATTGTATAGGATTCCTGAAAAACCTAGATCACCGCAACAAAAGATCTCATAAACCCCCACAAGAGTTTGGTTTTAGCAACAAAAAACCACCTGATGGGTTCTGGGAGGAGGCATACCTTGTGGAATGTCGGAGAGAAACTAAGAGTTCTCATCTTTGACGTGTGGCGAGTGCGCGTGTGTGGAGCAGACGGAAGGGTGTGGTGGCGCATGTGGCCCACGCACTAGGTTTCTAGCTACTAGACTTGGTGGCGAGGCTCATCTGCAGCCGATGCTCCTCCCTGTGCCAGCGGTGAGATCTCATGTTCCCTCAAGATGTGTGTTTCAAAAAACACACCTCCCCTACCTTGCGACTTGTTGCCGAAATTGGAATTCCTCCAAGAGGTTCTCAATCCTGAGCCCTAGACTTTGATACCATGAAGAGAGAACCCAAGAGAGGAATTTGAGGAAAAAATTCCTTGTGATTTGCATTGATTCATTGTGAATATATATATATATATATATACAAAAGCTGATCTAACCTTCCTAATAAATTACAACTCCATATGACAAGATTCGTAATAGGTTACAACTCTATATGTAAAGTAGATATATGTTATAACATATATTTTTATTCAAACTCATTTCATTTGTTTCTCTCTATTATATAAGGACCAAGAAATTTTAAAATATGAACAATTTTGAGGAATTTTGATTATATTTGATTTTCTTTTAAATTTTTCATAGTGAAACCAAACATGAGAAAATCATTTTTCTCAGTATTTTTTCTTCCCCTAATACTTTCTGGGTTCCAAATGTAACCATAAGGTCTCTTAAACAAAATGAACTCAATCATAAGAGTTAATTGTTGAATGAGTCTTACTATGAATGATGCTACACTTTAAAATCTGCGAGGGTAAACCATTAAGGTGACTGAGAGAATCACCAGAGCTGGTTGCTTAAGAGTCTAAGAAATAGTCTGAACAAATCAGCAAATTGGAGTTATATGCACTAATCTATAGTGTACTAATTGCAAATGCACTCGTGGGCAGAATTAGCACGCCCGTGCATGCCCATGTTTAGTCAGACTTTACACTGAATTTTTAAGCAGAGAAGTGCCTATGCATTTCTTGATTTCCTTCTGAAATGAATCATTCATCTTTGTTCTGTATTTCCTTTGATCACATCAATATTTCATTCATTTTATTTTATCTAATGCAGTGTTTGATCTTGAAACATCTGTTTTGAATCCGTGTGTTTGTGTTTCACTTGGGTGTTAGTGGTGCAGCCATTGCCCATGTAATTTCTCAGTAAGTTACATCTCTCTGATGTCCAAAATCAATTAACTTCAATTTACTTCTCCTCAACATCCTTTTGATCCTGAAGATTCTGGGTGTCTTTGCTCCCGTTCCTCACTTGGTGAATTGTCATTATAGGTACTTAATCTCAGTGATACTCTTGTGGCAACTGCTGAAAAAAATCGATCTCCTACCTCCAAGCATCAAGATCTGGCAATTACAGCTTTCTTAGAAATGGTGAGAGTTCTAGCTCATCGTCAGTAAGCTCTGCTGGAAATTATTACCTTTTACAGTGATGAATGCCTATACCATATCAACAACTCCAAAAGTTAAGGCAATACTTTGGCCGCACTTACTAAAGTATAGGTGTATATGTATGTCAGTTATCACTCATCAATATAACCTATATCAATGTGATGCCATAGACTTTTTTACTTGATGCTGCCATATTTAATGCTGCTTCAATCTCTAAACCCTTAATACTTTGGGTCATCTAAAAATTTTGGAAAATTGGATGATATTTGATAAGGACAGAGACCATGTAGTTGATTATTTCTCAAAATCAAAATCATTTATGAGTACGACTCTGCTCCCTGTCACACATTGTATGAATTTTAGTTACTTTACAGGAGATTGTTTAAGTACATGGATTCACTTTAGCCTGTTGTTACTCTGCTTTGACTCAGGATCTCTGCTATTAGTGAGAGTGATAGCTGTGACATTGTGTGTGACACTGGCTGCATCTTTGGCTGCAAGGCTAGGATCAACCACCATGGCTGCATTCCAGATTTGCTTGCAGATTTGGCTGGCAACTTCTCTGCTTGCTGACGGGTTGGCTGTTGCTGGACAAGTAAGAAACTGATCTTTTGCTCGAATATAGTAACCATGGTTGTAATATAGTGTATGTCCTTTGCTCTTTAAGCATATTTTGGAATGCCCTGGATTAAATTTTGCTCCAAATCTGTTACTTGAGCATGTTCAATTGTCAACTTCTTGTTTAATGGATTGGTAAACTTTCATTTTCTAGGCAATCCTTGCAAGTGCATTTGCGAAAAAGGATTATGACAAGGCAGCTGCTGCTGCTTCATAAATTGTACTGCAGGTGCAGCTGCTTTTAAATTCATTCATTTATTTCTTTTTGTGTTCTAAATTGTATGCTGTTTTTTTCTGCAGTTGGGATTGATTTTGGGCTTGGTGCTTTCTGTCATCCTTCTGGTCATGTTACCATATGCATGAAGGGTATTTACGAAAGACATCAATGTTTGCAGCTAATGAATCTAGGCATTCCAGTATATTTCTCGCTCTCTGAACATAAAAGAAAATCGTATTTGTTTTCTGTTACTTAGTTACTGATCGTCTTGGAGACTAATTTTTTTTCCTCATTAGTTTGTTGCAGTGACTCAACCCATCAATGCTTTAGCTTTTGTGTTTGATGGAGTCAACTTTGGAGCTTCTGATTTTGCATATTCTGCCTGTTCTATGGCAAGTTCATAAGCCCTTTGCTGTTCCTGGATTCACATACATATTGAAATCATTGGCACAATAATAAAATCGAAAACAAAGAAAAACACTAAGATTTACCTTGAAACCCTTGTGGAAAAAAATCATAGGTAGAGGAGAAAACTTCACTATAAATATGAGAATGATTTTAGCCATAGCATGTTGATATGATGAAAATATCTGAGCAAAAAGATCTATACCACGGGAGCAAGCCCCCACACCCCCTTTGTGGGATTAGTTGTAGACTGCGAGATTGACCCGATAGGCTTGACCTCTCTGTATTACGACGGATCACTTATTTTTGCCCGACTTTTAACCACAAAAGTTATCTGTGGGCGCCGAGTCGGGCCTTAAACCAATAAGGTCGGTCGCCCAAATCAATAATATTGATATAAATATATTAGCATAGCTCATAGATGTCAAATAGAGAGTCAGAATACAGATTACATTTACTGTCATTCTTAAGCCCCCATAATGTAAAATGTTCAAATTTAGAGCAGCACTTGTTCTCGTGCCAAAATTGATATTAGTACTACATTCCACTTGGTTTCCCCATCAACCAAACACGAGCCATGCAAGATAACTAACACTGAAATATCTGTCTTTTGTTCATTTCCCCCTCCCCCCTTTGTTTTCCACCAGGTTTTGGTAGCAATGGTGAGCATCCTGTGCTTGTTTATTCTATCCTCAAGTCTTGGTTTCCTCGGTATTTGGATTGCTCTATCCATCTACATGAGTTTGCGTGCATTTGCCAGCTTTTGGAGGTACTTTCTCATGTTAAAAAGAGCATAAAATTGGACTTAATTTCCATATCATGTATAAAACTATGGCTCATTGTTTCCTTGCAAACTGTTGTGTTTCCTTCACATTTATACTCCATTTTTTGCAGGATACGGACCGGAACCGGACCTTGGAGCTTCCTGAGACCTTGATTACATACTCATCCTATCATTTATTCTTCTATTTTCTCGAGAAAGTTGACATATTAGTATCCAGACCTTCTTATTGCTTGTGTAAATTGCACTACACAGAACTTACTAAAACGACCTCTCTGTTATAGCATTCGACTTCTGCAGGAGTAATTAATACCAGGGAACAAAATATCGAGAAATATCGTCGGTTATCGGTGGAGGTCGACACGATATCCTCCATCGATAGTCGATTATAGGAAATTTCGGGCATTTTTCGGTAATTTTGTCGAAATATTGACGATTTATCGGTTTTTAACCGATATTTTGGGATATTTACCGAAATTTCGGCGATTTTTATGGCTGAAGCCTAAAAGCATTAAAAAAATTTAATTCGTGGCCCTCTTGATTCAAACATGGGCCAAAAGTAACGAATAAACCTTCCTATCTCCACCATGCCAACAAGCTTTGTTATTGGATGCAAATAAAATTAATATTATCTTGTATTATTGTTGAATATTTAATTTAGCATTATCGCTTCATTTTATTTTCAATAAATCCATTTTATATTTTCAAATTTTAAAAATTAAAATAAATTTGATAACATAAAATAAGATAATTTTAATTATAAAATTAATATCAATATAAAAATATTACATCACAACTATCAAATTTAAGAAATCAACATTTATATAAAATATTTTGTATAAATAATAAAAATAATTTATTTCTTATTTTAAATGTGATTAAATATGTTTTAACTAAAATGTTGAATTAAAAAATAAATAAATTTTATTTCTTAATAAATAAATATAGATATAGTTAAATTTCAAATATTATTTAGTTGATATATCTCATTTAATATTATAATATCTAATATTTTGAATGCACTCACATTATCTATAGTAATATTCGTAATAATAAGAAAAAATAAAATAATATCTGAATAATATAAAATAATAAAATATTCAATGTAATAATCAAATGATTATTCAAATCAACAGTTCATCTGTATAATTAAGATATGAATCATTTCTCTTTAAATAATATTCGATATCCAATAATTAGAATTAAAATAACTACTCAGAATAATATTAAATTATATATTTAATTTAGTAACATTAAATAACTCTAATATGTGTATTTTACTTATTTTTATCATTTTTTAAAATTTTCTAAGTATTTTCATAAATTTTATATAATTTTATTTTTCCGATATTTTTGTAAAAATATCATGATATAGATATTTTTCGATATAGCTTCAGCAAAATCCAATTATCGATATATTACCGTATTTACCGATATTTTGATCATGATTATCTGGGAGTGGGGATAGATATTAAGTGTGAGGCTTTGTTTGGAGGTAAAATTTTGTTGTTTGAATTTTGAGATAATGTCTTTAGTATTTGAGAAGCTCCCACAAACAAGGCGTAGGAGTGGTGCAATATTCATGGAAAAGCAGACCTAGAAATTCTAATACTTAAAAGACTTGATTGAACAAGATAATACTTAAGACCCAAGTTTGTGTTTATCCATATTCTAAGCTTATCTTTTAAGGCAAGGATGAAAATATCAGTTTTGACGGATATATCGGTACTTAAATTTTACGGATATATCAGTATTTATAAATTATTTAAAATTTAAAGATATATTGATTTCACACATGTTAAAAAATTAGTTTGAAGGTATATGAAATGATAATATTAATTATATTTGAAAAAAACATTAAAATTCATTTTCTATGATTTATACAAAATAATTGGTTAAATGTTTATATACTATGACTAATTTTTTATATTTATATTTATATTTTTATTTTAGAATATTCTAAAAAAATACTATATAAATAATTTCAAAAATATTTCATTTAATAAATTTTTTAAATTGATTATATTTAAAATTTTACTAATCGTTTTTTTTTAATTTAAAATTTTTTCAATCTAAAATTTAATATTAATTATTGAAAATTAATAATATTAATTAATAAGAAAGACCCTTCATTTTCCCTCCTACCGTTTTTGTTTGTCTTCTCTAATTTTTTTTGTAATAATTAATGATAGTAATTATTAAGGAAGATATAATAATTCCAAAACCGTCTCTTGATTTCCTTCTTTTTTTCTACAAATAATTAATGCTAGTAATTATTAAGGAAGACATGTAATAAGAGATATTAATTATTAAAGAAAAACTTTTTATTTTACTGCGTATATCTTGCATCTCTTATTAACAACTCTTTGCTAATGAATGCTCTCAAAATATTATGTGACTTTTTTAATATTTTCAATAAAATCGGAAATATTGTCAATATATCGGCGATATTTCCGATTTTTTGCCGATATTTCTGTCAATCGATTATCGATATTGTATATCGTATTGATTGACACCGATACATTATATATCGATGATTTATCATCAATATATCACAATATTTTAATCATTGTTACAATGTGAGTCATTGTGAGCTTGGCACATGCTCTGTAAAAATTTTAAAGCAACACAGCATTTTCATTTATTTAATAAATTACCAAAAAATAAAAGCAAAAATATATAAGTTCCACCCATAATAATAATATTTATATAAGAAAATATTAAATTGAATTAAAAAAAACAAAAAAATATGGATACTAAATAGGTTTTATAAAATTTGTATTTTTAAATTTTATTATTATTCATAAAATTACAAAATGAATTCTGATAAAATAATTTTTTATAATTTTTATTAAGTATTGCTCTCAACTGATTTTTGTATTTACTTGTTTAAAAAAAAATCTACAAATTTATTAGTACAATTATCGAATTTTTCTAAATTTTAATAGCAAAAATTTTGTAAAATCTCTTCAAGTTTTATAGTTAAATTTCTTGCTATTTTTAAATAAAATTTAAAATTGTGTTTTATATTTAACTTGATATTTGTTTTGTTTTTGTTTTTTGTTATATTGTGTGATTTGTAGTACATGGCATCTCTATGGAAGGAGAGTGGAGGAGAGAGTGATGCTTATTTTATTGAATAATATCGTATCACTTCATGAATATGTTTTTATTATAATTCATAATTCTTCAACTTTTATACCCCTACCAAATTTATTGACTCCATAACTTTTTTCACCTATTAAAGACAAGATAGATATCTGAAAAACGCTACACTGTTGGTATTATCCCCTAGTCTCCCTTGGAGTAGATTTCATTTTAAACATCTCTTATTCACTACAACACCATTCTTATCACTTCCCTCTTTTTTTTTACATCTTATTACTTTGGCTTACAATATCACAATATTTTGTTCTAATAAAGACTCGAACCTAATCATTCCTATTGCCTCACCCAAGGTTGGAAATATCGGTTTCATTGATATATCTATCTTATACTTTATATATATATCGTTTCATATTTTATGATATGATCGATATATTTGAGATATATCTTAAAAATTAACAAAAATACTTTAAAATTCATAAAAATACTTTCTAAAAGATAAAACGACATTAATAATCAAATATATAAGACAATGAGTTTTTTAAATCAAACGGAGATCGATGCGACCAATTGCAACATTCGACTTGACATCAAATCTCGAGAAGACAATACTATACCAAGATAATGACGTTCGATAATATTTGATTATAAGATCGAATACGTCGCGAATAAATGTCTTGATCAGGATCTACAACTTCCATGTGATAGAAATTCGGGGCTCATCCACATGCTTGTTTCAAATATTAACTAACATGAAAAATTAATTTATTAATATATTATTACTAAATTAAACTAATTTAAAATATGAAAACTTCATATAATACTATAAATTTATAATATGCATACACGATATTAACTAATATATAACTTGATTTTAAAAATTAACGAACATGAAATGTTAATTTTATTAATATATTATTACTAAATTAACTAATTTAAAATATGAAATAATCATATAAACTATCAAATAATCATAATAGTTATTTAAGAGATATCACAGAAAAATTTTTTGGAGTGAAATGAAGATTGAATATTGGTAGAGAGAATTTGTGGATCAAATTGAATGATTTTTAGAGATATTTATGGATTTTTGGGTCAAACAATCGTTGGATGGTCAAAAATATTTGTAATTTAATTATAGCCGTTGGATTTAATTTGGTGCAAATATGACCGTTGGGATCTTCTTAAACCGTCGGATCAATCCATAACCGCTGATCAAGTTATGATTTCAAATCGTCATTTGATATATTCGATATATCTCGATATATCCCGATATATCTTCGATATTTTTATCGATATTTCCGATATTCGATATTTTACCGAGCATTTCCGATATATTTCGAGCTAGTTAAAATCACCCACTAGCGTGTGTTCCACTCACCGGTTTTCATAAATTTCCTAACAACCGACACCGATATATCGACTGAATTCGATTTTTCCCTTAAACGAATTTCTCTATGACTGATTTCAGCTTCATTGCTGCGATATCCGATATTTCGCGATATTTCTCGTCGAAATACCTGGAAATTTAATCCATGGCCTCAAATTCCATCTTAACCATTGGGCTAAACTTCATTAGTTTGTCACTTATAATTTAGATAACCAAAGTCTAATCACTGAAGATATAAGAGTGCATCCCAATACCCCGCCCACTCTTAATCACTGGGTCAAGCCTCGTTGATTTGTCACTTTCCATTGAGATAACCAAAGTCTAAACATTGAAGATAGTATGAATGTGCATTTAGCAGACCTAATTTTAGATACATTCATGTGGGGTAAAGTTTGGTTCTTTTGATATAATGTTTGGTGGGGATGATGGTTCACATTCCTATCATCAACAAACTTTGTTTGGTTGATGCACTCAAAGCTGCAACTACATTCAAGGTTAGCTGCAATCCACAATACTATGTTTGCACACATTTTAAATGGGGGAAGCAAGAAAAATAAAGGAAAAGAAGAAAGATGTGTATATATTTATGTTTAGAGAGAGAGAGAGAGAATAACATGTGGGTGATGATGGCTAAATACCAACATTTGATGACTAATGACTCATTTCCCATGGCATTTGGCTTTTTCTTTACAATTAATATCATATATACTCTGATTTGGACATCCTCTGTTTCTATTAGTGAATAACCCACCAAATACATTCATGCTCACTTTCAAGAAGTAAAATAATTTAAGATGGGGTTGAAATTGCTAATAAAAAATATGGGATTCTTTTCAAAAACTTAGGCATATTTGGTTCTTGTTTTTTAAAATTGTTATTAAAAATAGTTTTTGAAAATTCAGATAACACCATTTTAAAAATTGTTATTGAGAAAATTGGTGTTATTTGAAAAATGTTATTGTTTTCTGTTCTTTATGTTTTTTCATAAAAAAAAAAAGAATCAACGTGCTCTTCATGCTTTATTCTATTTTTGTAATGTATTAAAAAGTTTTCAAAAACATGAAACAAACAACCATTAGTTGTCGAGGGAGATTGAGAAAGTGTAGGATTTGAATATGATATCTTTCAATTCGCCCCTTCTTGTTTAAAAATGAAAGAAAAAGGAGATTTAAGTGGGGTTTAGGCCACCAAAAACCTTAAGATACCACCTGAAGTCTTGAAAATGTTTAATGCTTATGCCATGGTGATTATTTTTTAGGTCATGGATAACCACCATGCCTACTTCCTACCCCACCTCTCCTTACCAAACAAATTCATCTTACTAAAATAGTTTCAGCAATAACTTTCATGATGACTACTCTTTTCCTTTCTTTAATCTTTATGGAATATTAGGGTGGTGTCCCATGTTGCCTAAAAGCGCGGCGTTAAGATTTATATAGCATGGCACTTAACTCAATATTATCGTATATTTTTCGGCACAGAATCATCATACAAAAACCAAGATTTGTTAGCTAAGTCATGCAGCATAATAATTTAAATCGCATAATATCAGCAAGAGTTATGTCAAGAGAACGACATCAAAGAGATCTTTACCTCTGAAATGTGCCAACGAGAACGTTGAGCCCCCAAGGGGAGTGGATTGTTGTAGTGGCTGAGCGAGAATTCAATTTCATTGGAGGCAAGGTTAAGTAAGATAAGTTTTGCAACATTTCAGTGGACACTTGCCCCCATTGGGCATAAGGTGGATCCGCATTTGGATTGTAGTGTCCCACATCACTTAGAGAGATGAAAATTAATGTTCATATATATAAGACTTTAACTTAACACTATCGGTGACCTTTCATGCCAGTAGCTCAACATATACAAACCGAGATGGGCTGGTGGGAAACCATTGTGCGTACTCACTCGTAGCCTCAACTGCATTGGCAATATCTACTTAATAGACGTTAGTAACTAGTGAAAGTCATTTACTTGTACCTACATTTCATTTATTTGAATTGCAATTTCATTTGACCAAATTTGGTTACATACATCAATGATTCATATTGGCGTTAGGACATGACTATTGTTTGCTATTTTAGCATTTTGCTACTCATGGACTCCTCATAGAATCCATTTTTGATACCAATCTTTGGTAGACATGCAGTAATTAGCTAGTTGGTATCTTTCATCTGAACTTCAATAACGGGGCAAGAAGACCTCTCAAAATTGTAGACAAATTTTTTCTAAATCAAGCAGTTAGGGATCAATAATTCAACCTAGCCATTTAAGGGGAATTCAATTTGAACAATTAGGCCTCAAAGGGCAATCAAGTCCATTTTTAAACTTAATTTTAAGGATATTATTCATCCATTAGATACCATTTTCATTAGAGAAGACATGAGGGGGATGTTTTCATGGACATTTAAACATATACCAAATTGGACAAATCTCACCCACATTACCCACCTGTTTATTTTTCCCAATTTGATCAAAAACAGAAAATGGGGAAAAAGAAAGACGGGAAAAGCTTATTTTCTTCTGCATAATTGCTTTTTTTTTTTTTTTTTCTTTTTTGGTTAAAATTTGAAAGAGGGAAGGAAGAAAAGGGGAATTAGCAAAAGAAATATTTTCCAACTTTTGCTTTCATTGTTGTTTTTTTTTTTTGCTCATTTGATGTACAAAGCAAATACCATATGTTCTTACACAACAAAACAAAGCATATAACGACACTATAAGAATCAACCTTGAATACCTAAACTAGTGAATATGAAATAATGCAATGATGGGAATAGCAAAGCAATATGGGTAAGGAACAATTGTCAGATCCATGGTGTTTTTTTTCCTTCTTTTTCTCTATGTTCTTTTCTCCCTTCTTCCCCTCTCTTGCAAGTAATATTCTTGTTTTAGTCAGTGAAAATATGAGAAGACAAAAGGTCAAGAATAGAAAAAGAGAGAAAATCATAGGCACCGAAAGGAGAGGGTTGAGGTGGTACCAAGTACCATCAACCAATTCCAATTAATTACCGCCACCACATTTTCTTATGAAAGAAAAAGACAAAAATAGCAAAAAGATTTTGATTTCTTCTTTCTCCGTAAACCATTTTTTTTTTTTCATGTGTAGCATTTAGTATTTACAGACCTGAACATTGTATAAGCACCATTATCCAGCACACCCCACTACCACCAACAAGAAAGTTAAAAAAAAAAAAAAGAAGAAACAGCCAAATGGAGGATGAAACAGAGCAAAGTTTAAAAATAAATAAATAAATAAATGTATGGCAGAGGGCATTTTGGGAATGGTATTACCTTTTTCAAAATTACCTAAGAATTTTTTTTTCCCACAAAGTCACTTTTCTTGGGTGTTAGAAAAGAATAAATTATGTACATGTGCAATAAAATAAATATGGCAGCATCTGATGAGGAATTTCATTACTCTAAAGCTTTCATCTCATCATCATCTTAGAAAGTAAGATTCATAAATTCAAGGCAATAAAAATTGTACCAAGCATATGATCTAAGCTTAAAAAGAGTGAAAAAGAATCTAGGCAAAATAAGCTTCTTTTTTTTTAAACCCACATGACAATATCCCATATTCCTCACAATCCCAAATCCCATTAGTGAGATTTGGAATCCACACCATGGCACATGTTCTCATGCCTTATAATATTAAGTAATAACGCACTAATCAGAACAACAAAATGGGAATAGAGAGCATGAAAAAAGAGCATGGGTGTAGTCTCGAGTCTAAGCTTCAACTTTATTAAAAAAATCAATAAGTTTTGTTTTAAATGTTTGAAACTCAATTTGAAAAATAATCGAGTTATTCGAATTTGACTCAACAAAACTCGAATCAATTAAAAAAATAATAAATAATTATACTCGAACTCAACTTAAATTCAACTCTATTAATAAAATAACAAAACTCAAATAAGCTTACAAATAATTCAAATTGGATATTATGATACTCAAACTTGACAAACTACACGAACTTCACTTGATGAACTAATTCAAGTATTCCAATGGAGGTCAAGTAGATTGACTTATTTATAACTACTTCGTTTATAGCATGAGGTGAATTTCAGTTCCCAATATCTATGCATTAATATTGCATAAGGAGCTTAAGGAGGGAAAAAGCTACACAATAAATAAAAGGGTATGCATAAAAAGAGATGCCTTTCATCATAAACATACCATTAGGGCCAAAGGAAATTGAATGATCACAGTAGGGACCTTCAATAGAATTACATCATTGGGGGAACGTTACATCACTTCCTATCCTTTCTTCCGCAGTTTTTAAGGCACCCAAAATCATTGACTCAAAATTACAATATCATCAATAATACTCTGGTTTCGAATGGTATTTTCCTTTCCCTTTTCTTAAAAAAATTGGAACGGACCACACCATTACCGACTCTTCAAGAGCAACTCCATCACCCTACTCCATTTTTACCCAAAGATAATAACTAATTCAAGGAAATCAACCCCATAAACATAAGTGTAGGGTTCAATTCCAATGAAGTATGTAGCTGATCAACAAACATAGAAGTAAAAATCGTTGATAAGAGAGAGACCTAAATGTTTAACACAGGAGGAATACCTTGGAATGGGCTCCATTCATTTGGAATATACCCAGAGGCTTTTTCCTCATCCTTTTCTGGATTTCTGTAGTAACACAATGGTGAAAACGAATTTCCTTTCTGAATTTTTTAACTTCCTTCCTTTCCTCTATCTGGTATCTTGCTCACAACATATCACACCACCACCAACCACCACCACCACCACCACCACCAATGAAAACCCAAAAAAGAACATGTCATTTACCGAACCCTTTGTGTAGTTCACTACTGGCTGGGGGACTAAGTAAACATGGATTTTAGTTTACTGAGCCACAAGCTGATCAAGCTGCATCTGCTCAAGCCATGCCCCAAGAACAGCATGGTCGATTGATTCAATTTGAGAGTTCAAATTGGAACTGTCACTGGAGGAAGAAGCCTCGGCAGTGCCCAAGCCAGGCATGTCGCCGCCTTCTTGAATTGGAGATTCTTTTGACGAGTGATTGAACCCCAAGATAGACTCAGGCCTTTTCTCCACTGGTTCCCTTAGCCCAAATGAAGCTGGATCTTCTTGTGTCCAATTCAACTTTGCATTCATTGCCCAGTCCGACTTGACATTGGAGGATCCCCATTTTGACCAAGAATTTACAGGTGAACCAACAATGCAAGAGGAGCTGGAGAGAAGGTCCCGGGAGCTCTGACTGCGAAACTGCTGTTGTTGCTGCTGCTGCTTCTCACGTTGAGCAAACACAGAGGCCCGAGAGCTCATTGGCGAGATAGGTTCCATACTTCGTGGGGACATTCTCCCTGAGGATGCAAAGGAGGCCTGCAACAAAGGATGGTCAACATTTTTAGGGAGAAAAATTTGTATTGATGGGTGATAACATGTTCTGCTGCTGCTGCTGCTGAAATTGATTAAGAACTGATTTGTGAGTAGGGGAGTAAAAACAGCTGATGCCAAATGCCGATCATACGTGTAGATAAGCCTTCTCTGCTGAAGAGCCTCATCAAGGTTTGAGGGGGGTTAGGCTTTGGCCGCCCAGAACTGCCTCAAAGAATTAGAGTTAACACATGATTGAGAGAGGACAGTTCAAGTTTAGCAGTTGATGCTGCTGTATATCAAAATCCAGCATCATATTGATGCCTTCAGCTGATGTCCCTTGCATTAAGGGATGATCTCAAGCGGCTGGACTGAAAATTGCTACCCGGAAGATGCAAGGTTGGAACATTCGGTTGGGACCAACCCATGGAAGAATGCGAAACACCATTGGCTGATGGAGACATGGGAGGCGTAAAGGGGGAAGGAGACATGACAGAGACAGATGAAGGGGAGCCAGGCATCAGGTTCATGGCCGCAAAATCCATGGCAGTAGCTGCGGAAGAACTTGAGCGAGGCGAGGGAACAGCAGATCCAGTAGACATATACAATGGCCGGAGTTCTTCAGTTGTATGAGCAAAGAAGCAGACTCTTCGATTGCAATTTGTACCATCCTTGCAAAGCCTTGTCCTATACTGAGCCGGATGGAGCCAGTAATTAAAAACCCTAAGGAGCATACTCACATATCACCACGCCTGCAAGCTCCTTCGAAACTGCACAAGGGATTACAGAGTTTCAATTGTATTCCTTTGGGTCCCTCTTCGTGCATTTTCACCAGGATGAACAAAAGGGCACTCAGTCCAGTCATGGGAGTAGGCACGAGAACAAGGCCGAACCTTGAATGAGAACATTCGAAATTCATCGGTAGCATAGATGCTATTCTTGATATCAGGAAGAGATGGGTCAACAGGATATTCTCTCTTCTCTGATGCACAAGAAACAGGGAGGTCATTTAACTTCACATTCATTGGAGAAGAAGGTGAACCTGAATCAGAAGATGAAGATCCATTCTCTGGAGAAGATGAAGGCGGTGATGAATTTGAATTTGAGGCGGTTGAAATGCTCAGGTTCCTAAGCCTCTACAGTGGAATTGTTGGTTGCAAGGAGTTCTTCGAGGACAGCTTTGACATCTTGAACCTTTGGAGGAACAACAAGCACATCAATAGGCCGATGACCATTGGCATCTACTGCATTTGGATCAGCACCCACAAGTAAAAGAAGTTTCACCACATCAAGAACATTGACAGATCCACCAGATGCAGCACAATGGAGGGCAGTACTTTTATCAAGACCACTGAATCGATTTATGTCCGAGTCTGATAGAGAAAGAATAAGCCTCATTACATCAATGCTACCATATGTAGCAGCTACCATTAAGGGAGTTCTATACTCAAGAACCATCTGTTTTGAGCCCTTCTGACGGCCATACCATTGTCCAATTTCATCCACACCAGAAGGATCACGTTCAATTGATTGTTTAAAGCCCTCAACATCATTGTTTGCAGCAAGTTCTAGCAAACTGGAAAACGCATCCTCAGTCACAACAGTTAGGTGATTCATGTCTATATTTGTTGATCTACTTTTGTCAAAAGAAAAACCAAATATGTCTGGCACGATCTGTCGTTTAACCAATCTGATACACAGCACATGCTTTCATCCGCTGTAATATAGCTGAAATTTAAAACCTTATCCTTAGATATAATTCCAGAAAAAATTCATTAAACACGACAGCTTTAAAGATAATCTCAATCTTCGTGAAATTCTCAATACGTCACAGATCTAGAACATGAGGAAAAAAATCATAAAAAAAAAGGCTGGAAGTGTTGGATTCCTATAACCATCGCCAGAATTATAAGAAAATGATAAAAATGATGCTAGAACCGTATGAATTACCAGAGTCTGGGGATTTCAGCAAAGAAAGAAAAAATTCAGAAAGAAAAGTAGTAATTTAGAAAAGAAATACAACTCAATTTTGGATAATCTAATTGACTGTCTAAGAAACAAATCGTGGTTGGAGGCATCGAAGGGCAACTGAAAAAACAAGACAATATACTTTTCCATGTTATGAAAACTATTAAAATACTTTCTTCTTTTACAATTTCTATGCATTTTCCTTCCATTTCTGTGATTCTCGGTAGGAATCCAAACAGACAGCCAAATAACAAAGATTATCCAAAGCGTATCTCATTTCTATCTAACAGTAGAAACATTATCTAGGATTAGGTTTTTTTTCAGACGTGTTTAAAGTTTGAAGAACGGAATATTGAGAAACGGAGGAGAAAAGAAAATCAGTTACGCTCCCTTTGGTTCCCAAAATGGAGGAGGAAAAGAAACTACAAATTTCAATAGTAGTTTTTTTTTTTTCCATTTTTGTTCTTCAGTCAAATGAAGAACAAAGAAGATAAGTTACGCACCCTTTGGTTCCCGACAGATATCACCTTTCCCAAGATTTTCTCAGCAACAAAACAGAGTTTAGAATAAAATCAAGATGGAGCAGGACAAACTGAGAAAACAGAAGCTAAAAAACAAAAAAAAAAAAAGAAGAAGGAAAAGAAGAAACACAATGAAAAGGAATCAATATCACAGAAAAACCTAAACAAGAGAAAATGCAAACATCAAATACAAGCCAAATAATGAAAGCAGGAGAAGTAATTTCCAGAAAGAAATGAACATCGACAGTATGCAGTAACTGTGATCGAAAGAGAATCTTACCTATCATGGGCTACAAAAGGAAGAAGCAGCAAGGATAAAAGAAGATCGGGTAAAAAAAATCCGATAAAGGTCGAATAGATCGAAACAAGAACCGAATGGAGGAAAAAAGATGGAAAGATAAAATCAAAGAAGAATGTTTGGGATATCGGTCGGAGGGAAAATAAATCTTACCAATTTTATCAGCTAAGAATGTGAGAGTGAATCCACCATGTGGATCTAAAGCGAGACTGCGGAAACCAGTTTCACAGTAGTGTTCGGAAGCCGAGAAAGTGAGGAATAACCATGAGAAGATTACCAGAACGAGAAAGATGGGAGCAAAAACACAAGAGAAGTGCTTCCTCTTCTTCTTCCATCGCCGTTTCCTATGTTCCAGAAGAGAAGAAAACAAATATACATTTATTATTATTATTACAACCTTTTTTTTTTTTAGTCCAAAAAATCGCCGATCCAAATAGAGAATAGACGATTTTAAAAAGAAAAAGAAAAAGGTGAAATACGCTGCAACGCAAAAACAAAATACGTGGACAACTCCCATCCGGCCGGGCGCTTTTATAATTGATCTCTAATTCCAACCGGATCATGCCGCGTCGTCATAAGAGGGTATATTGGACATTTCCCATAATTTCTTACCCGATGAGCTATGATGTGATTGGCCTGCATCTCGGGGTAAATACTAATCAGGGTATACGAAATTTCTTGAAATTCACCCAAATTTGCCAGGTAGGGATCGAGTAAACCTAGCTCTCCAGAGATTCCCTACACCCGGTATGACGTGGCAACTTTTCATTCGAAAACAAGTCCGTCCGAGCCTTTTTGCATCAAAAGACGAATTTACCCCTAAGTGAGCCTCTAGTAACGCCCCGACACGTCTGAAGGAGCAGGTGGTCCTCGAAAACAAACCAGAGAGAGGCCATGAGATGATGGGAAACCGGCTTGGCAAGTGAAAAGGCGGTAGCGGTGACCGGTTAGGTGAGTAAAAGAAATTAAGGTAACCGGTGGAAGCGGTAACCTCGCGCCTGCTTGAGGTAGATTCAACTGGATTGGAAAGAGGACTGGAGTCCACCAATCAGATTCTCGGACCTCAGTTTTCTTAGTGTGCGAACGGACTTCAGGCAGTAGTCAATTCTGATTAAATGTGGGGTCAAGTCCCGGAAAATCACCCAAAAAAAACAAAAAAGAATAAAAATAAAGGAAACAATAAAAAGAGGATCAAATTAAAAACGGATAAATTTTGATTTTTATATTTTATATATCAAATAAAATAAATTTGAAAAAAATAGCAACCTTCGCAGCCGCCTCAGTTGACTACGAGGGAAAGCGAAGGAGAATAAATCAATTTTAAAATTTGAGAGTCACTTGCGTGCCGTCTGCTCGTATCTGAAGATTGGGTGCAAGCGGTACTTTTAGCTGACGTGGAAAGTGAGGCACCCAGGTGAGCTTTGATGTCATTTTTGGCTTGCTAATAAACCGGTGTCAAGAATTTCACGGTCTTTGTGTGCTCTACCTGAGTTTTAGAAATATAACTATATTATATAATATGGTTTCATCATTTTTATGTTCTATCTCTCTGTTGGTTTATAAATTAGTTTAAATATGATATAATCGAAAAACGTTTGCGGTTTATACGATTAGTTTAAAACACCTCATTGTTTAACAAAAAATTAATAAATAAATAGGTGTCATGTGATTTGAAAATAGCTTGTGAACATGGTTTGGTTATTCAAATTATATCAAAAAAATTGATCGTCAATTGCTAATTTAACAGCTTAAATATTTTAATTATAATATAAGAAAATATCATCACGAACTCGACCATAACCCTCTACGCGCTCCTCAAAGCTCTCGCCTTTATCACGAACACGCATGTATTTGATTTGCTATTTTTGAAAAACATGTATAATTCGATTAATTCAAATTAGAAATATATTTAATATAAACAAATAATCAAATTAGATAAATATTTTATGACGACACAAACATCTGTGATTAATAAAATAGCGAATCGACCAAATCCTATATATTCGAGCACATCATAAACGACTATAATACATACGACCACGCCACAAAACACTGACGACCATTATACGATCTCACGTCCACAAGCACGACAAAAATCAATCGTCATTAACGATACAACCAACCATTATAGACCACAAAATCACTTTGTAACAAATTGATAATAAAATCACAAAAAAATAAATTAAAATCTAAAATATGTGTGGAATGATCACTTCATTGAAAAATAATGATAGAAAATGATATATATGAGTGGTTTGAGGCTAATAGTAAAAAAATAACTCATGCTTGATAATGGATGAAAAAGAAAAAATGAGGGACTACTAGGGTTTCACAATTTTCTTTTTCTTTTTTAATTTTAGATTATAAAATATTTTTATATAAAACAAAAACCTAACAATGAATACAATGGATCAAATATTTGATTAACAATTTTTATGATTAATAATTTTTCAGTTTATCAAAATCAGAAAACAAAATATGAATAAATTATAATATATTAATTTTTAATCTCATGACACTCTATTCATCTATAATATATATATAAAATAAAACATAATTTAGTATTTTTAAAATTGTATGGTTAATCAAAATCGAAGCGGATATTTATGTAAAACAAAAACAAAAATCAAACGAATTCGATAAAATATTTTTCCATCCAGTTACAATTCGATTTCCTTTATTTTTTTTTGGCCCTCCCCTACCTATGGGGTCCATGTCAGCTTCGGTTAAATTTTTGGGGGCCTCACTTCATGTTTATAAATAATGTGCTAAATGCTTTTACAAGTTTAACCTTTTAAATTTGTAAATATAATTTTTAATATTAAAAATGTACATTTAGTTTTAAATAATGTCAAATTTTATACTTTTACTTTGTCAAACAATTAATTTCACGGTGAAAATAACACTCTTATATAAAATTTATGAAGTTGGAAATTGTGTTATCAATGGAACAGTAAATAACCGTCTAAACAACAACTGAACAAAAAGAATATTAATTTTTAATAAAATATATATATATAAAGTTTTAACAATTGTATTTTATTTTGTTTTTTGTTTATTAATATAGGCTTCGTTTTCAAAGTAGGGAGATGTGGACATCAAAGGAGAACCAAGTTCTAGTTGATAAATACATTCACTAGAAAAATCAAGATAAGGGTGGGCCTTTGATGCCTTTTGGACCGGGCCCAACATTTGGGACAAGTAGTGGTGGGCCAGGGATTGTATGGACTCTTATCCAACACCAAATTCTGGGCCGATGCGACGGGTAAATTTGGCCCGGCTCGAATGGTTTCTTTTTCGGGTACCGTAGAGGGCCCAACCAATGCAGACCGTACACCTGGCGCGGAGTGATTGCGTGAGAGGTCTAAGATCAGGAAATTAGGTTTTATTGAAAATCAAAGCAGAGATTTGGTGGTCCACGGACCATGATGGGAAAGCTGAGTGTCATTTAACGAACGTTCACCGTATCAGATTTTTCACTTTTCTGGATTAAAAGGGCCCCACTGCAGTTCTCTTTGGTCAAAACTCTACCAAATCGATCAATCTCAGCCGTCCATTAATTCCACCTTTTTATTTTTTTCTCTCTATTCCATAAAATATTACAATGCTGTTAAATATATTCCAGAATATATAAAAAGGTTGATGAAAATATTGGTTTCCTTGGGAATATTGATTGTTTTTTTTTTGAAAGATGGGAATATTGATTTTTAATATTCGAGAAAACACCGATATCTACGAAATTTTCTGGAATATATATATTCACGAACAAAATTTTAAAAAAATTTAATGTTTAGGCGTCTGCAAGTTATGTAAGTAAAGAAAACTATTAAAGAAATTATTTTCATATATTCTGTTTCACCATGAAAAAATATAAAATAAAATTACAATTTTACAGATTTTCTTTTTTTAATTTTTTTTAGTCCTGAGAGAAACAAATAAAAAAAAAAAGTTTGAATTAAAATATATAATTAATTTATTAAGTTTAAATTTAATTTTTATTTTCCTTCAATTTTGTTATATTCCACTTTTCTTCTATTTTCATTCCTTAATATTTTTTGGTTCCAAAATATTATAATGTTTATTTTCTAGGAATATACAAACAAGTTGATGAAAATATTGCTTCCTAGGGAATATTGATGGTTAATATTCGAGGAAACATCGATGAAAGTTTCTGGAATATATATGAATAAAATTTTACAAAAATATTATGTTTAGGCTTTGTATGAAACCCAAAAGTTATTGCCGGAAAATAAACAAATATTTTCATATTTAGTTTATCATAAAAATATAAAAAAATCAACATTTTACATATTTTTTAATTTCTTAATCTTTATACTATATATATATATATATATATATATATATATATATATATATATATATATATATATATATATATATAAGGAATAAAATTTTCAAAAATTTATGTTTACTCCGAAAGTTATAGGGAAAATATTAAAGAAATTATTTTCTCACAAGCATTCATCGTAAAATATAAAAGAAAAATTGTACTTCTTATATATTTTTAAATTTATTAATCTTTATATTATAGAGATAAACAAATAAAATGAGTTCGAATAAACATATAAAATTAAATAATTTAAATCTTTTTTTTTTTTGCCTCCAAATTTTCTTACCTTTCACTTTTCTTCTCTAGTTTTCCTTCCTTAATACTTTTTCGGTTCCAAATAATGCCTTAATCACCAAACATTAATTATGTGTGTGTTAAATTGGAGTTTCTAACGAATTACTATGATTTTGTTATAATTATATTGAATAATAAAGTATCCACATCATCAGGATTTGATTCTGCAACTTTTCATGGATATGAAATTATTTAAAATTTTCCTTTTATTCTATGCTATGAATTATAGGAATATAGTTGATACTTGTAATTTTTTTTCTTTGAAATATACTTTTTTATTACAATATAATTTCAAGATAGTAAATTGTTGTATTGGAAAATAATATTGAATAATAAAGTATCCATATCATCAGGGTCTTATTCTGCAACTTTTCATGGATATGAAATTATTTAAAATTTTCCTTTTATTCTATGCTATGAATTATGGGAATATAGTTGATACTTGTAATTTTTTTTCTTTGAAATATACTTTTTTATTATAATCTAATTTCAAGGTAGTAAATTGTCATATTGGAAAATGATATTGAATAATAAACTATCCATATAATCAGGGTTTTATTCTGCAACTTTTCATGGATATAAAATTATTAAAAAATTTCCTTTTATTCTATGATATGAATTATGGGAATATAGTTGATACTTGTAAATTTTTTTCTTTGAAATATACTTTTTTATTACAATCTAATTTCAAGATAGTAAATTGTAATATTAGAAAATGATATTAAATAATAAAGTATCCATATCATCATGATTTTATTCTGCAACTTTCCATGGATATGAAATTATTTAAAATTTTACTTTTATTATATGCTATGAATTATGGGAATATAGTTGATACTTGTAATTTTTTTTCTTTGAAATATACTTTTTTATGACACTATAATTACAAGGTAGTAAACTGTCATATTTGATGTTTTTGCATTACAAATTACACTATTATAGCCTTTAAAAGTAGTATATTCGAAGGTATAGATACTTTTGTTAGATATATACTACTTTTAATTCTCTTTACATTAGATTTTTAATTATTTTTGGATGTTTCTCCATTTCTACATAGTTTTATTTTTTCTATTACTTTTCTTGTTGTTTCTGGATCTAGATTAACTTTAAAGGGTAAGTATTCATTGTACTATTTCTATTATGTCGTATTATTGTATTTGTAAGTTCTATATATATTTCGAATCGCCTTATAGAGAGGGGTAAACTAGTTTCTAAAACATTCCATAAACCATTTCAGAGGTCAGGTTTTTATTCGCTCCATTTATCACAGGTAAATTCTTTTACATAAATTATGTCTTTTCTAAATACTTATCTATCGATTTTGTACAAACAATTTTATCATTATTTTACTCATATTTCTATACTCGACTTTCAATTCTATTTAAATTGCTATAAAATATTTCACTTAAATCTTTTTCTTGATTATAGGCTTCTTGAATATCATTATTGTCATCTACTAGATTTAAATCTAAAGTTATTATCATTAAGTATATTTTTGTTTTTAAATTTTAAATTTTGGTTTTTATTAGTATTTCTTCTTTTATTTCTTGAGGAAGATTTAATTGTATTATTGTCATTGATTCTTGTAAAGATATTTGAGGTTTAACGATATACAATGTTTTTAATATCCAATCATTTGTCAAAAATTCCAATTTATAATAAGTTAAGGCTTCTATTAATACTATATCATTAGAATCATAATCATCTTTTTCTCTTATCATCTTTATGATTTAATCCTTATTTTAAATTTTTCGTTGTCAATGAAACTTGAAATTATATTATTTGGTTGAGTTAATGTTAGTTGGATTTCTCTATCAACAAATTTATTATACCTACCATATTACTTTCATACTTAAATCTCACACGTTCTTTACTCTTATAACTTTTGACTTTTGTTTTATATATTATTTGTTTTACTATTAATTCCCTATTTGCTTTTTAAATATTTAATTAATGCTATTTGCTTACTATTCATTTTATTTTATTAATGATTTTATTCTAAAGTTTCTAAGAATGCTTTATATTGCTAGCAATATGATCAAGTCCCAAATTCTTTCGCGCGATGCCCCAAAAACTCTCGGTCCGTCGACTACCCATCAACCTACGGAACGAGCCGCGAACGCTTCTAACCCGATGATTACCGAAAATCGAAAGGTAGCTCTCTTTGTACGGGAAGCTCTACCCAAATACAAAACCTCAGATATAACCTCGGTCCCAAAACATCAATATCATGAGTACAAACACCGCCGCCCAATACAAATACTACTCATCAATATATATATCCAACTATATCTACGGGGCCAGCCTCAATTGTTTTTACTTCATACAACATATACAAAATTAAAACAATTCTAATAACATAGAACCATCAGCCACATTCCCGCCTCTAAAAACTCGCCCCCAGATCGAGCCGTCCTCGCACGCTCCCGTACCGTAAAATAAGATCCTCGACTGCGCTGGAACGACGCTCAAAAAAAAAACGAAATTAATCACCCTAAGTGGGCTACTTCCACCCAAGTGCATATGCACGTCTAAAATAAACACACATTCAAGCAAATGCATGATCCTACTCGAATGTCTAACTAATCATCTCATATCCCGAGTCCTCCCCGACTCTCTCACACTCGCCTAAGCTTCGTATGAGAATTATTATGTTTATTTGTTTGTGGACAACCCCTCCGTCGAGGACACCTGTCCGTCTCCGACGAATATACATGTACGACTACTCTACGTATATCAATTCGCCGGCCTCCGACGATGGAGCATACATGCTTACCACCCCTTCGATATTTACATTTTTAGACAACCCGAACCATTCACTCAGCATCATACATCATGCACTCAATTATCGTCCTGTGGCGCCTCTCAAAATGCATACTTAACTTACGACGCTAATTCCATTTCAATTCAATAACACAGCGCAAATATATAATCATGCATATTCACATAATTTAAATCACACAAACATGTCATGTAATTTCACCATCAATCACATCAAAAATTATCTCACGTGGGTTAATGATCAAACACGAAAAGGTAATTGGACGAATTACTCAACTAAACACATTATTTCACAAAAATTATTTTGTGAATGATATTCCTGGGAATAGTGAAACCCTAAGCACTATTCCCGAAAAATCACCAATCGTCTGGGCTCACTTTTGCGGAACTCGACCCCTCACGGCCACACCGGCCCTATACATACCAAAGCACCATTTAATACATAATTTCCAACACACACCTCACCAACAGTCCGTGACTGACCGAGAATGTCTCAATAATTTCCACACCCGGCCCCAAGTTTTCGGACGACAACAAATACCGCTCACGCCTCAAACCAACCGAAACATTGTAAAACACTTAATAAAGGTAAAACCCAAGAGGAGAAACCCCTACCTCTCTGAGTTTGTCAAACTCCTCAAACCGGCAGACCATGAGAAGCCCTCTCCTCGCATGTAAAGAACTTTTCTTTCATTCCGAAGCACCGACGGCCTGATCTCTCCTACAATCCTAGAGAAGTGGGAGATGTTCTCTCTCTCACTAAAACTCAAAAGCCATAAACCACTCGTCACCCTCTCCTGCAAAGACGTTTTTTGCTCCTGTCTTTGAATCAAAGAGATGACACTATCGGAAGCTGCTTTTCTTAACTTAAACAATTCCTAAAACGACCATTTTCATTCATTCTTTTTCCCAAGCACATTCAGACTATCTCTACCGTCCATTTTCATCATTTTTCTACTCATGCCACTTACAAGCATTACGAAAAGACGCTGCTATACGCGACTTTCGTCGCATCGAAATCGCTTTACCAAGACCCAAACTTCATGCCTGGTAAACAAATCTCGACTATCCTAATTCGACGAAATTCTACGTGCTAGCTAGATTCTCACGAGACGACGGAATCTGCAACTGGCCTCACATCCGAGATCTAGAGAATAAATTTCGATTTTTAAAGTCGAAATTACAATTTTCATATCGAAATTACGATTTTACATTTTTCCGTAATCGAATTTCTGGCCTTACATCTTCACAATCACAAAATTCTTCGATATGATTTTCAATATGATTTTGTGTTAGATTTATAATTGTTTTTGTGATTTTTGTTTTAAATTATTCTATTTTTCTATTTTCAGTTAATTCTATCATACTTATGTTATAATAAACTTTTTCTGCATAACTTCTGTTATTCCCCATTGAACCAGTATTCTGTATCAAATTGTTCTAAATCATATACTTCAATATTATCTTCCATAATTTTTGGATAATTTATTCTTATATTATTTCTTAAATAAAATAATATTACGCTCTCTCTTAATGTCTTGAATTTTTTGTTATCTCTACTCTTTAAACAAAAAAAGAAATTCTTAGCATTATTATCTTATTATTTTATAATTTATTTTATATTTTATTTGAACTTCCATGACTCGACATACCATTAGATGTAAGCTCTATAAACTCAATAGAGGGTAATCAATGAATAAAGACAAATATATCGAAATGGATGAAATTTATCGCCAGAGAATACTTATACGTAGATAAGAGTTTTAAAATAATAAAAGACCTCAATCTCCTCAAGCACTAAGAGACAAGTAGCGAATCCAATGACCTTTATATCTTACCGAATAACAATCCTTCTTCCCTAACGCCTTCCCTGGGCCAGAGACGGGACAAGTTTCAAGATTTCAAAAGATACTCACCGGTGATAGATCGACATACATAAAAATATTTGAGAAAATTTCATATTTTATTTCATCAAACAATTATCCTATCTTGCTATATGCCTTCTAGTTAAAACTTTTAAGATTCAATTACAAACTTTGATACAAAAGTTATGGATTCTTTCTAATGATCCTCAAACCGAGACATCTTCATATTTATGTAGACGGCGCTTATCATATCGATTCTTTATCTTCATTACATACGTACCGCGTCATCCCGATCTTCACCGCTTCCGCCATCTTGTCATCATTTTCTTCTTCTCTCTTATTTATGGTCTTGTCACTTTGAAAATGTGAGCATCGTCTGTCATTCTTGTCTGCTTTTTTGTTATCCTTTGCTTCTTCTTTTTCTTTTATGGTCTTGTCACTTTGAAAATGTGAGCATCGGATTCCACCATATTTATTATTATTTTTGACATTTTCTTCAACTGTCTCTGAAGAATAAGTTACAATTATGGTTATGATTTATCATCGCACTAATTTAGTCATTATTTGAGCATTTATAAACTGGACATGCCCTGGTCACGCCACTTTGACACGGATACATTTTTTCCTGGGCATATCCACCTTCACTATCACTATTTTTCATGAATTTTATGGCTTCATTTGTCATATCTAGCCATCGGCAAGAATAAATGATCCAACCTATCGATCTGAGATGTTATCATTCTTCAATCCTCCTACTTTCCCATCACCTGGGTGACTATCATCCAATTATTTTGTCGCATTAAATGACCGAACAATTCTTTTTCCTCAGATCTGTCATTCGACCAAGCACTGCTTTTATTCCCAATGCTCTTCTTGTGTTTGTCCATTGCCTGCTATAATACCCTCAAGGTTTAATTTCATTTATTTGGAATTTGGATTCTTCACTGCTATTTATCATATGAGATGATAGTTTGAGGCACATCCTAATGTCTTCATTATATTCCTGGACTAATAGCGAAGAATTCCTTATATGTATTAATTCTTGAAGACCACACTCGCATAATCGGGGTTATAAGAGTGTCATCAGCATTTCTTCACAATTCGCACTCAAATGTATCTTGGCCAACAAAACCGAAATCCATGACATCTTGAATAAATACATCGGTTTTTTTGTTATTATCTCAAGTAACAGACTCGCAGAGTTCTAATACCCATCACCATTGTGATTGTTATAAATGAATTTATAAAGTCAAATATTTTCTTCCATGTCGACAAGATAAATGAAGATGTATTTATAAAGATCGCTTTCTTTCTATTTTTCCTCCGAAAAAAAAGGATATCATCTAGAATTTTCTCCTTAGAGAGTAGCTTTGTCATTTGAGGGGATAAGCATTCTACTGGTATATTTTTTGCTTTTGCGAGACTGGCATTTTTCGCGCCATCCAAGCGATAGACATTTCCCGAGTACCTTGAGATATTTCTTGCATGCAGCGATATATCTCTCCCGTCCCATGTTATCGAGAATCGCTGTTGGGTTCCCGCTTTTTTCTCGACCCGACTCGCATTATCCAAGCCTACCTTTTTGATGTTTTTAATCTCATAAGAGGCCGAGGAAACATCATCTGTCCTCACTATTATTTCTCCTAATCTTTCAAAACATTTTTCAAGGAGATTTTGAGAAATATATGATTTAGATCTTATATCATTGATATCTTTTTGTAAATTTATAATTTTTCTTCAATTGAAATAAGATCATTATAATTTTTCGAAATCATATTCATTCCTTCAGCCATGTCGGTGACAATATCTCGCATTTCTTTCATGTTATTCGACATTCCTGCTCAAAAAGTCTGCAAAAAAATTGTCAATACCTTTTATATGTACAATTTTAAAATTATAATAACTAAGAAGAGTTTGTCATCTGGGGACAACCTTCTTAGGCTTCAGACACTCATTTTCCGTTATTTTTATAAACTCGCAACTCGGAAGATTATCGCTTATAATAAAAGCGCTTATGAATAAAATATCTCAAATTTATTAATTCCTTTTATTATTGCAAGTACCCTTTTCATTAATATCATAATTAATTTGATTATTATTAAAGGTTCCACTTGTATAGGACATATTTCCTCTTAAGTCTATTTTCAAAATAAACTAATATTTATCTCGCATTCTGTTTGTAATATTAAATTGTCATTTTCTTATCAAAAATCTTAATTTAGCGCATTTGAACATATATTTTTTAATTTTTGACTATCATGGTATGTTTTTCATTCCATCTTGTTTGGTTTTTCTTAGTTAATAATTTTTGTAATTCCCGTCTTTCTTTAGCTAAATCTTTTATGAAATCAAAGGAGTAGTTTAGGCCCCGTTTAGTTCACGAAAATTTTCAACTCTATCCAAAAATCTCGTATTATGAAAATTTTCAATGTATTCTAACTTGGGCCATTTTAAAATACGTTTCTCGTACTAATTCGGCTGAAAATATTGCTTACTTTCAACCCCATTCACTAATTTTGGCCAATTCACTGAAACAAGGAAACACTTTACCCGCTTTCGATTCATATATAAATGTCAAATAAAATAAAGGAATTCATTTTCTTTGTTTTCAAATTTTGTTTTAGTTTTATTCTCGTAACTAAACGCTGCTTCCTTATTTTCGAAAATACTGTAGAAAATGTAAAATTTTCTACCTACTAAACAGGGTCTTAAACATCCTAAAATTTTTTGTATCATTTCCTTAGTTTGTAATTCATCAGGAAAATCTTTTATTTTTTCAGCCATATGTGATTGTAATTTTATTCCTTTGGAATCTATAATCATTCTTAGAAATTCTATTTCTCTTTTCTTGATTTCAACTTTCTTTTCTGAAAGAATTGTACCATGCTCTTTACAGAGTGCTATAAAAATATCTAAATGTTTTTCATGATCTTTTTCATTATTAGAGCAGATTAACATGTCATCAATATAAACTATTATGAAAGATGAATAATAAGAGAATAATTTATCCATTTTTCTTTGGAAAACTTGAGGAGCATTTTTCAATCAAAAAGGCATTACTATCCATTCATAATGACCTTTAGGTGTACTAAAAGCTATAATAATAGGTATACTATCATTATCCATTTTTATCTCACAAATCTCGATTTGGTAATCAAATTCTACTTAATAATTCTTCCTCTTGCCAAATTTATTAATATTTCTTTATTTGGGATATAAAATCCATCAAATTGTATTCTTATTTACTTTCAGAATTTATTACCATTCTTGCTTTTCCCCTTTTATTTCACTAAGTTTTCTAAACCATAAAGGCAGGCTACTATGTGGACTTTTACTTTCTCTTATCGATTCAATTGCATTAATTCACACTCAGATTTTAAAGTCTTCTATATCTTCTTGAGAATATATCATTGGTCTGACTCTAATAACCTTATCAGGATCTATCATTTATAATTTGCAGTTGATTTTTGTCTTTTCTCAATATTTTAAAGGGGTATTACTAAAATTTTCTTTTAATTTTTTACATGTATCTTGAACTGTTATTTTATAGGTTATAGATGTATTTATCTTTTCTGTTCTCCATTTTTTAGCTTTTTGATCATAATTTATCCTAAAAGGCTTTAATATTCTAGGTACTCTTATCCAGTGGTCACAAGGTGTTTTTAGTATAATAGTATAAATTGTTTGTTGATATATTGAGAATTGTTGTAAAAAGTCATTTCCTAATATAATGTCACATTCTATATTGTTGTATTAATAGACCTTTCCTATCTTTACGATTTTATTTTCAATCATTATTTCTACATTTTCTTTTTGTTTTATAATTTTTTTCTTTTTCTCCAGTCACACCTTTTATGGAGATTTTAGTATTTTTCCCATTCTTTTAACAAAAAGCTTTTGAATATCGTTATTTCTCGATCCCGTATCTATAAATCCACATGTATATAACTTAGCTCTAGAATTTTAACTATTATAAATACCATAGTAGGAATGTAATTTCTTTCATTTGTCTTTCTAGAAAATACATACTTCTTTCATTATATATATTTCTATTCCTTCTTTTGTGATCTTATATTTATCTAATCTGTCTAGGAAACCATTTCCTAAGAGAATATCATAATGTCCATTTTCTTGCATTATGTTATCTTTATAGCAGTCTACTAGAAAGGTTACTCTTTGTAATCTTATAGGTATTTCTACCTTTAAATTGCATTCTAATGTTTGACCATCATAATTTTTGTAGACATATGGACTTGTTATATTTCCTATCATTTCACATTTATCAGCTTGGATATGATTACAACTAGCTCCTGTATCTATTAAAATTTTTGTTTCTTCAACTTCTTTTCCATCAGAATAATTTTCTTTTATTATAAAGGTGAGTACCTCTTCTTATTCTTTGAAACTTCTTTCTCGCTTATATTATTTCTACTACTATTTCCTATCACAATTTCCTCTCAAGTAATGGGTAAATCAATTCTTTGTATACTATTTTCTCTAGGAATATCATCTTCAAGACTTAAAATGTAATTTGCAGGTATCTCTATTCTTTCTAACTTTTGGGGTTCTATTATTTTTGCAATTTCTCTACATTCATCACTAATTTCTATAAAGGGCTTGTCTTAGTAAATTCTTCCATAATTTGAGTTTGATAGTGTATATAAAGCACTATAATACATTGTCATTACATTATTTCCTTCTTTCATAAAGTTATTTCTTAAAAATTTGAAATATAAGCTTAGATTGTTATCAAAGTCTTTGTCTCCTAAATTAATGTTATATTTTGGGTAACATGTGAACATTAATTTTGTGTAGGCTAAATTGCCCTGGATACTTCTAAGTGGCTTTCATGTGCTCAGACGCCTTTATCATGTAAACTTAGTACTATTGGGGTATTTAGATTTTCAGGGAATAATGATTTTATTATTATTTGTACTCCTGCTAAGTATACATACTTTATTTTTTCTCTTATTTTGTCATTTTTTATCTTCCTTAATGTTTCATTTATAGTTTCTTTGTCAGAAATTGCTTTATATTTCCTTTAAATTGCTGATTGCTATACTTCTTTCTATTTTTTTGTGATTCACGGATTGTGTATTTCCTACATATATTTTATTTAAGTACTTAATAAACCTTCTCCCGCTTGCATCAGTTTTTTAGACTCGATTTTCGTAATTTTCTATTATCAAAAGTGTTTTTCATTCTATATCCTTCTTGATTTTCTTTAGCACTAATGACTTCAAATTCAGAAATGTCATATTCCTCAATTATTTCTTTACTCATTCTGAGGAACTGTTATCATTTTCGCTATAAACATTACTCATTTCACTATCAAAACTTAGGATACTTTCTAAATCTTCTTCCTTATTTTCTCCCCATAGGATAAATGCCTTTTTCTCTTTCTGACATTCATTGCTGTAATGTCATAATTCTCCACATTTCCAACATTTGCATCAACTTTTATTACGTATTTCCTCGTAATATTTTTCCTTTTGTAAATTAAATTTTTTCTTATAGTATTTTTAAACGGTTTTCTCAATTCTTTTCTAAATCTTTATATTTTTGTAAATTTCTTTCTCAGTTTTCCCACTGCCTTTTAAATCTCCGTTTCTATACTCCCACACCCCCAATTTCCTCGGGATGTTATCTATCCGATCACAAAATAATTTTTCCATATTTTGCACCTTTACAACATACCTTTCGCATAATTTGGTCAATCTTTCTTTAAAAATTATATTCTAGCTCCTAAAGTATCAGCATTTTCTAGTTTTATTTTTTCATATTCCTCTTGGAAATAATTACTCTATTTTTCTGGTAATTTCTCATAATATGTATTTGCTAAGATTGTCATATTCATATTACTGTCAAATGCATCATAATAAAATTTTCTAAATTCACATGTATATTCATATATGTATTTTATCTTACAGATTTGTAATTGTGATAGCTTATTCCTAACTTCTCTTATATCTTTTCTTCTTTATTATATACTATTTGTCATCTATATTTCTCATAAAATTCATTTACTATATATCTAACAAAAGTATCTACACCTTCGAAGATACTACTTTCAAAGGGTATAGTAGTATAATTTATAATCACATTAAAACCAGGGGCTGATTTTTAATTCAGTTGCTTTTAATTCTACAGTTGACTTTTAACCTTCGAACTATTAGTAGTGGATTGAGTTGACTTTTTTTCAATAATAATAATGATATACCAATAGTTGCTTCACTCAAAATGAATTAAAAGAACTTTATACAAATAATATATTAGCAACGTGCTGTAATATAAATGAAATTAATATAATTTTGGGTTCTCCAATCCATTCATAAATAACCCAGAACACAGGATTTTTGATTTCATGATATTCACATTTATGCAAAATAAGAATTGATTATTACGAACCTGGATCCATAACGATAACGAGTCTTCTAACCAAATCTTATATGTTTCTATCCCTTTACCCTTATTTCCTTTCTCTAACTTTCAATACGTGATGATCAACTATTTCTTTGTCTTAGAGAAACCTCATGGGCAAGTGGCAGTAACCTATATACACGCTTAAAATTTAAATTTAAACATTTAAATTTCCACCGCTTCCATCAAGCCGATGCAACCCAAACAAATTCAATATACCCTTTATTTTATCATTTATTAAATCCTTACTGAAAGAGAAAATTTATATTCTCCCACTAATTCTCAGAAGATAATACATTTATGATTTAATAAATATACTTGTCAGAATGCGCATTACACATTGTTATTCATTAATTCATAATTGATACTATTATAAAGTCATAATTAAGAATAAGAACTAACGAGAGTCATGACGGTTGTACATCATTATTTCGATATAGTTCCTTCCATGTACTATACAATTAGCTCACACTTTACATGACTTGTAAATGAGAAGTACGAAGAAGGTCCACAATAATGTCTTTGTCAAAGACTTTCCTTTTAACATTCATCTGTATGCAATTATGTATACAAAACAAATATAAGGAAATTTCAAAAACATATAATTGAGCTCCAGAGTGTTCAATAAACAATCATCATGAGACTATTACTATAATGTGCTCAAGACTCATAATTTTCACGTGGCATTCGATGTCTTAGTGACACTCCTTTTGATCATTAAGTCTCAAAACATAAGTTATGCACATAATCAATAAATTTAACACTTTGTTTATGAATTATTCTATACAACAACAAATATAAACCTTATATCCTCAAGAATTCATAAAGATTTGTTGCCGAAAAATAATTGACAACTAATCTATTCTTTTTAGCAACTTGGCCATAAAGTCAACAAATCCAAGTCCTAAAATAATATTCCGCAACCATAATCCATAATTTATGACATGTTATATCATAATACATATTTTGATAGTAGATACTTATACCTTTACATAATATTGTTCCTTTATATAATCATCAAATAGGAACAAATAACAAAGATAAACTTTCAATTATCATTCGACATAATTGAATCTAAGAGCAAATAAAAAGCATGCATGAATCATTAAGGTTCTTTTATCATGATGCTTTCAATCCATTCGATAACCCAAATCTTTAAATACATACTATTTATAAGACAATTTGACCTTCATGTAACTTCATACGGGACATCTCATCTTGTCTCAATCCATGCATTCAATATCTCAAAATCCTTTAAATATATACTTTATGAGACAATTTAACTATTTACATTATTTCATATAGGATATCCTATCACATAGTATTATATTTTTATATACTTAGCATACAATTTTAAGACTTTTCATAAATTGAAAATAAAAAATTAATCAATTAATACCATCTAAGACATAATCAATAATTTTGCCTCCCACTGATCTTTGTATTTATTCACTGGAAATAATAGTGTTCTTAAGTCCAAATAACATTATGATATCATAAAGCTTAAGATATCATGAACAAACATTGCAATACGTATGTCAACTTCAATCGAAGTAATTTTATTCGAAGGAACAATAATGAACTTCATATTGCTAAATAATAAGCAAATGCGAGAACAATAATAAAACATAAGATATTATGTTTTTCATAATTAAACTGAATAAACTACAAGCATATCCCATAACTAGATTCAAACAAATAATTTTAAATCGATACAAAACACTACAACTCTCCTTTGGGTAGATATTGTGATATATAATACCTTTATGACGTTTTTAGCACATATTTCTTTAATGGATATTCTTCATAGTTCATGTTAAAATTAAACTTGTAATCTTTGGTTATAAGATATATCTCATAATGTTCATTATTCATAAGATGGTTAGTTTATCTTTGGGTAAATTCTTAAATATCTTATAACTAATGAACTTTAATATACTCATTTATCAAGTACTTAAATTTGTTTCAAGCATCCATAAGAAATGAGTAATTGAATAAAGATAAGTGTGTATTTTCAATTTGAAATTCATGGAACATTCAAATTCGCCACTTTGGGCGACTAGCTTAACTTACATTAAATGAATTTCAAAGTTACAATTAACAATATTTACATCATTAAATATGATTATCAAATCCTTCAAGGTAGTCATTCTAATGACTAGCATACCATAAATGTCTTGTACTCATACATGATAATATAATTATCATACAAACATTATATTGTGATAAATCAATAAATTAAAAAATACGATTTGTTGGAAAATCATAATATTATCACAACCATCATCAAATATTTAAGGCAAGTAAACTTAATGAGACTTCATAAATATGACAAATATAAAAAGTTTATATAATATGACAAATCATAGACATGTCAAATGTGTTTCTATATGTGAACTTAAGATTTTAAAGAAATCTACATAATAAGTTCAATGCAGATTTATATGAATAATACCGAATCTTCATTAATGTCAATTAGCATCATATTGACAAAGCTATCCATAATGTATAATTCATACAAAGAGTTATTTATAGCAAGACCTTTAATGAAATGATATTTAATTCATAACAATTTAATCAAATTTTATGACATTAAATTATCTCATTTATAAGCATTTCATGTTAGGTAACGAATTATAATATTATACAATTGGATATACATAAAACTTCATGGTTCAACCACTTTGGTGGCTAATAAACCATTCATAAGTGAATTTAATTGTATAATATAAATAATTATGATATTCAAAATATTAAGGTTCAACCATTTTAATGACCATGAACAAAAATAATTTGAATATCAAATTGGATAAAATTGTTGTTGAAGGTTATAAAATAAATATTACTAAAACAAAACAACTTGTGTTGGTAAATTCGGTACGGGTTTTAAAACTCCTTAAAATTAAAGGAGATACTTATGGTTATGGGTTCCAATCTCCCTTTTGTCATTTATTTATTATTATTATTTTTTAATAAATTCAAATCCCAGCTCCACCATGATGCACGAGAGGATTAATAATAATAATAATAATAATAATAATAAATCAATATTACATATGCACGAAATTTAGGAAAACAAAATGATAGTAATTATAATATCACCCATTATGGACGATTCCACTTTTCAGGTCAAATACCACATTAATTTATAAAATTTATATTCATGAGATAAAATATTGAAATCCCATGATATTGTTTTCCATGTTTGGTTATTATCATTAGGTATCAATTGATCTTATATCAATTGATTTTAGAACAGGATAAATGGTATTTATCTATTAGTTTTCAATAGCAAAAGGTTGCTTAATTCCCATAACAGAAAGCAGTTATGCTGAACATGACTTAAATTCCAACTAAAATCCAAACAATGATAAGACAAAAATTTTTATTTATTTATTTTTATTTATTTTTATTCGATATCAAGCCACGCCCGTTTCCCTGGCCCGACCCGATCGTGATCCTCGAACCGGGCCTCCGGACGCGAGACCAAATACCGGGACTCCTTACCCTGATTTTAAACCGAACCGGGTACCCGCAGGTATGGCCCATACCTTATAACTATTCAAAATATTATATACATATAATCAGCCCCATTTATTAAATACAAAATCAGACTTCTACTTATACAAATCGAGCACTCCGAACTCCATTAGCGAACCCTTCCCTTAAGGCTGGGCCCACAGATGCTTAAGTCTTCGGGACGTTTTCAGATCACACTGATTAAACCCGTATGCTTTACGCTATGGAAACATTTCTTATATTAAACACATGCATATACACACAATTATAATAAGCAGATAACCATACCGTATATCGAAACTCATGCATTCATATCATAGACTTATATAAGCATTTATGCTTATCCTGTGCGCTTATGTTCATACGGACTCCCTGTAGGCCATGTAGTTCTATTCTGCATAAATGAACTTATCCTTATAATTATCGATACAAGATTCAGACTTCGTAGGGAGTTACAGAACTTAGTTTACGCTACTTGAGTTTAACTTATTCTGAGGTACCCATAGTACTACAGAGATTACTTCGAACGTATACTCCAGATTTCTGAGCACATACTTGTCTTACTAACTTATATATGTATTTTTGGATACGTAAGTACCCGTAGGTACTACGTAACATTTTACCTAAGATAGCAATCCGTAGGTACTACGTAACGCATTCCCATACCTGAGGTACTGTGAGGCACTAATCGACTTATACTTATCTTACTGACACGAGTACTCGTAGGGTACTACGTAACTTGCACTCATTTATCGATACAAGAGTACCCGTAGTATTAACGGGACTTATTCAAATACTTAGGCACCGTAGGTACTACGGAACTTAATTAGATACATGACAGAACTTACTCAGATACGGAGTACCCGTAGGTACTACCGAACTAAATCAAAGACAGGACATATTCGTATTAATGTGGGTTAATCGAACCGAACTTATTCGTGATACCTGAGCACCCGTAGGTACTACATAACTTATACAGAGACGCGAGTTAATCGTGAGACGAGTACCCATAGGCACACGTAATAAACGTGATACGGCGCACCCGTGAGGTACTACGTAACATATACAGAGACAGACTTGTCAGATACGCGGAGGCCCGTGAGGTACTACGTAACAGATCGATACGCATTTAACTTATTCAGATACTCGGAGTACCCGCAAGCACTACGTAACGCATCATACGTGATGTAACTTTAATCGAATGCGTGAGTACCCGCAGTACTCAGCGTAATGTATCGACACAGGACTTATCATATGCGTATACCCGTAGTACTACGTAACTTCGGGGCTAGCTACAGGAGTACCCCTAGGTACTACGTAACTTATTGGGATACTGCATTAACTTAATCACATACAAGTGAGCATTCGTAGGGTACTCACCGAATGCATCGTATACAGAACAACTTATTCAAATACCTGAGTACCCGTAAGTACTACGTAACTTTATTCGCATACAGAGTTATCAACACGGAGTACCCGTAGTACTACGTAATGTATCGATACAGGACTTATCTGGATAATAGAGCACCCGTAGGGGTACTACAGACTTACGATGCAGGAGTGGTACCTGTTGTGAGGTACTACAGAGCTTAATCGCATTCAGACGTAACTTACTCGTAGATACGTGTGAGCACCGAGGTGCCACAGAACTAGATCAGAGGATGGTGACTATCTGATGACTGATGAGATCAGAGGCAGAGCACCCGCAGCACTCACTCGAATTTATTCGTACGCTAGAGTACCCGTAGTACTACGTAACTTATTCGTGATGCGTGAGTACCCGTAGGTACTACAGAACTTATACAGATGCAGGAGTACCCGTAGGTACTACAAAACTTATACAGATGCGTGAGCACCAGAGGGTACTACGTAACTTATACAAATACGTGGAGTACCGTGAGTACCACAGCTCCTAATCGTAGAGACAGAGTAAATTCGCAGGTACTACGTAACTTTCGTAGACTTATCATATAACCAGCCGACTTCCTGTACTGCACTGACAAGTAGCACACGCACACAAGACCAAGCATACTACACAAAGCATGTGGCGCCGTGAGCACTAGTCGTAATGAGTGCCGTAGCGCACTAATCGTAATGCGAGTGTCAGAAGATCACCGAGTACCAAGATTAATCGGGGAGTGCTGAGCATCTAATCGAGTAACGCACCGTGAGCCGCAGAAAGACTAATCGTGAGTACCGGAAGACTAATCAGAGCTACGTGAGCACTAATCAGAGTACCGGGCATTTCACCGGGGAGTGCTGAACATCCACCCTGGGAGTACTGGCACGCACTTGACAGAGTGCCGTGGTCATTTAATAACTCGGGTCTTAGGTAGTTTTACAACTATATGAGTTCAAGAATTTACTATCTTATAATAGTGGCATTGTTAGCCACTTTATGCCTGCGATGCATCGTAACTATATACTGCAAGGTATGATGAGCATGTAATCACACCTATTCATATATTCTTATTCTATGAATCATCTTTACTCGTGAATCGGGAATCATTCCACCGATCTTCCAAACTCGTGTGTTACGGCATTTTCATGCCAACTAGTCGGTTTTCCAATTTTACACTCGGACTGTTTGAATTACTCGATTTTTCCTCGCTTAAAGCTGCATGCTCTATTCCAACTTAATCACCCACTGAAAGACTTGAAATAAGTTACGTCCGAAACAACCCTGACTTCTATGATCACCGATGCAGAAACGGGTTTACATAAATTTCACTTTTGAGGATTTTTTCAATCACATAGATTCAGAAATTGGAGATACCTTCTCTTAAATTTTGGTTCTTGAAGTCTATTTTACGTAGCCACTAATCACTCAAATCGGATAAGAAATGAGAAGTTATACAAAATACGAAAAACCGGGTCATCAAAACTGAACAGTAGCGCAGCCCCACCCCAGAGGGACTTTAAGTTCTACCGGCAGGACTCGGGCCAAAATGACCGGGATCGGGGTCCCACCCGCAGGACTCGCCCCACCGGTGAGACACTGAATGTCCGTAATGTGTACTCATTTTTTCCCATACTCATGGATCCATAGATCACTCCTACTCTTCAAAACACACATCAAATTCATTCCAATTTCACTTTGGAATCTCTTTTATACTCAAATCATCTTTCACTTCATATCATTCTTCAAAAATCCATCATGGATTTCTTCCAAAACCTCTTATAATATGGCAAAACCCATACACAAACTAAACATGATGTTTAGTTAGGCTTATTCTAAAACCCTAACTCAAATAATTATTCAACCATGAATCCATCCTAAAGGAGAGGATTCTATGATTATCTTGTACAATTTAAGGTTTTATCAACTCATTTCCACACTGGGCCAAGATGAAACCCCAGAAAACCCTAGGCCTGGAGCAAAATAATCATCCTACAAAACCCAAAGATACATGCCAAATCTCATGGAAATCATAATCAAGGCTCGGTTTTCATACCAAAATCCAAGTTCCATACCTTGGCTTGCTTGATCTCCTCCATCTTCTTTCTTCTTCCTCTTTCTTTCTCTCTTTCTCCCCCATCCTAAGCTCCCCAAATGAGACCAATTTGGTCTTTTAGAATCCGCATTTTGGTGTTAAGGGGCCTGTTGCCATCAAAACCCATTTCTGGGGTTATTATCATAATTGCATTTTCATCTCAACTACGCCATTCAGAATCCAAGTTTCCTTTATTTGATTTTGGCTCAAATTCTATAATCTTATAACTTAAGTCCCTCTTTGGATAAATTACAATTTATCCTTAAGTTTTATAATCTTCTGCCCTCAAGCTTCCTGCTTTCACATTTAACTCATGAAATACAATGAAGCTTAAGCAAATACCTCAGTAACATGTCGAACGACTAGGTATAGCCTTAAAGTGCTACGATACAAGTAGTAGAACATAGGAGAAAACTAGAGAGCCATGACCATGCTACTTTTCCTCTTCACAAAATCATTCTAACTTATTCTCTTCTTTCCTCAAACCTGCTCCTTCCAGAGGCGACCCCATAATCTCCATAATACCCACATCATCATTATGATAGAAACATGAATACAGAAAAACATAAGATATCATTTTGTAAACCTATAAAGCTGTCCGCTAAATTTCTAACGATCAAACGCATTCAAGGAAAATCATGAATCTCGAAACATCTCGCTCTGATACCATATATAATATAAATGAAATTAATATAACTTTATGGTTTCTACAATCCATCCATAACAACCCAAAACACAGGATCTGATTCAAGGATATTCATGATTTATACAAAAATAAGAATTTGATTGTTACGAACCCGATCCATATAATGATAACGAGTCTTCAAACCAAATCTTATCCTGCTTCTTATCCTTTTACCCTTCTTTCCTTCTCTCTCTAACTTCAACATGCACTGGCCAAATATTTTTTTTTTGTCTTTCTATAGAACTTCATGGGCAGGGAGAAGGCCTTATATACATAGGTTTAAAATTTAAATTTAAACATTTAAATTTCCACCGCTTCTTTCAAGCGATGCAACCCAAACCAATCAATTATACATTTTTATTTTATTTATTAAATCCTTTTTTTATCACCTGAGTCATATATAAAAAAAAATTCTTACTTGTGCACTCAATCAAATAGATATTACTTTATTTTTGGTTCAAGTCCTTTATAACTTTAAAACATGTTTACAGATTTACAATGAGTAAAAACGTATACGATATCAAAAACTTTATCCACAAATACATATTTAAAACAGTCATTATACATAAATTATAAAAAAATAGCCAATATACATAAATCACAATTCAACTGATTTATCAATTAACACTTATATGTGACTATCTAGAATGAAAAACCTCGTTTAGGTGAGGTTTAGCCAGAATTCAACTATTATAATTCAACCATTTTACAATACCTAGAATATGCTCAAGTTCAATAACATTAGTCAATTACGTTGGTCAACAGTACAAGAAATATGGAGAATCCATTACGATCAAATTCACTCAACTTGAAAAATAAAAACTTATTTAACAAGGCCAAACTAAATGATTCTTATGGTAAATCCAAAAAATAGGTGTTTTTTTTATATTTTTTATGTTTTTCAAGAAAAAAAAAATAGAAACCAAATATATTTTTCATCTTTTCCATTTTTCACAAACAGATAACGGTTTTCAAAAACCGGAAACAAAAGAGGCACATAATTTCTCATTAAAGTATTGTGAATGGAGTTGGACAGTGAGGGGTGTTAAGGCCCCGTTTAGTTTACAAAAATTTTCAACTCTATCCAAAATTCAGAATATGAAAATTTTCAATGTATTCTAGGCCCTGTTTAGTACGTAGAAAATTTTCTGTTTTCTCTATTCAAACTTTTCGAAAACAAGGAAAACACGTTTAATATTTAGTATCAGCAAGAAACAAATTTCAAAACAGCAAATGACCACTATTTTCAACATTTTATATATTTAACCGAAAAACGTAAAGTCGCTTTCCTTAAGCCGAATTAAATTCAACCAAACGTCGAAATTCGAAAACCTATTTCAACCAAATTCAAGTACTAAAACGCATTTTCCGAAAATGAAAACTAAAGATTAGGGCCCTCGCTTAAGCCACAGTACTTTCAACTCTATCCAAAATTCGTATCATTTAAAATTTTCAATGTATTCTAATCTTTAGCTTTCATTTTCTCGTAGTAAATACGCTTTCTGCATTTGAATTTGGTTGAAAATAAGTTTTCATTTTCAACCCCATTTGGTTGAATTTGGTTGAATTTAATTGAAAACAAGGAAAACAAATTTACCGCTTTCTGATTCATATATATAAAATGTTTAAAATAAATAATTCATTTTCGTTTTCAAAATTTGTTTTCGTCTTATTCTCGTAATTCAAACGCTGTTTTCCTTGTTCAAAGCTAATGCAGAACAAAATTTTCACGCATTCGCATGACTTAAATTTTTAGAATTATGATTTATTTTGTTTTCTGTTGCTTTCTTATTGACTAAATGTGTATAGGTCGTTTCAATTTGTTTTGTCTAATTTATGTGTTTCTCTTTGTTTTGTATGATCCATACATTTCCCCTAGGCTTTTCAACATCAATAAAATATTAGATAATGCAGTAAGAAACAAAATCATGAAAATAAGCTTTACCAATTCAAATTGAAGTACACAAAAAATAAAAGAAAGTAAAACAAATAAGTTGTAGCAATTTGTATATGCCATAATATTCTTACATGTTAAATATTTCCTTAACGAATTTGACGGCCTCTAGGAAATGAGACAACTGTGAGTAAATTGGTGAACTGTAATATATATTTTTATTGATATTTTTTCGAGAATATACAATCAAATTTATAGTCTTATAGGGGAGAACTTTCTATATCCTTCTCATTTATAGTTACAATCAAACTAAGAAATGAAAGAAATACAAAAAAAGAAGAAGAATCACAAAGAATATGGAAATAACCATGTTTTGAAAAACATTCCAAAAAACTCAACACTCTCTGTCAAGTTAGTGCATAGATATTACACATGCCGGATTTGCCTAAAAAACATGAGTATGCTTGATAGGAGACTGCTTTAGTGAGGATGTTAGCTAGTTGATCTTTTGGCTTACTCTTATTCAACCCCACAATCTTTAAATCTAACTTCTCCTTAATAAAAAATATATTCACTTTGACATGTTTTGTACAATCATGTTGTACTGGATTATGAGCAATGTCGCATGCTGCCTTATTGTCATAGAACAATTGAATTTGTTGACTGGATAGGTAATCCAAATCTTGTAAAAGGAGTCTTAGCATAATGTCTCACAAAGTCTTAGTGTCATGCTTCTCAATTTCGTTTTTGCACTTGAACGAGCAACGACATTTTGTTTCTTACTTATCCATGTCACAAGATTACCTCTTACAAAGGTAAAGTAACCAAAAGTAGACCTCCTATCATCTATCGCACCGACCTAATCAACATCAGTATACACTTTTATACTCTAGAGATCAATATGTTTGGTGAACATGATACCTTTCCCAGGTGCACCTTTTAAATACCTCAAAATGCGAATGATTACATTCATATGTTCTTTTCTAGGATTATGCAAAAATTGACTCACAACACTTAAAGTGTAAGCAAGATCTGGCCTTGTATGTGCTAAATACAACAATCTCCCCACAAGTCTATGATATCTTCCTTTATCAGTAGGTATGTGATTAGGTTCAGCTTATATTTTTATACCTCCTTCTATTGGTGTATGGATAGGTTGGCATCCTAACAATTCAGTTTCTTGTAATAGATAGAATGCATATTTTCTTTGAGATTGAAAAATTCTCGAACTTGACCAAGAAACTTCAATCCCATGGAAATATTTTAGAGAGCCTAGATCTTTCATTTCAAACTCTTTAGACAAATAATTTTGTAGAGCTTTTCTTTCTTCTGGGTCATTTTTAGTAACCACCATGTCATCCACATATACAATGAGTGTTGTAATCTTACCATGATTCTTCTTTAGGAACACAATGTGATCTAAATTGCTTTGATGGTAACCAAATGCTCTCATTGACTTCGTGAACCTACCAAACCATGCTCTTATGGATTACTTCAACCCGTATAACGACTTATTCGATCTACCCACCTTTTGACTTTGCTTTTCTAACACCAGGCATCTTGGTGGAAGATCCATATATACTTCTTCATATAGCTCATCATGTAGAAAGACATTCTTTACATCAAATTGTTGCAATGGTCAATCTAAGTTTACAACTAAAGATAATAATACTTGAACTGCGTTGATCTTAGCTATAGGTGCAAACGCCTATGTGCAGTCAATCCCGTAAGTTTGAGTGTACCTTTTTACTATCAGTCTTGCTTTATATTGTTCAATACTACCATCTACCTTGTACTTCATAGTATATCAACAACACCTAACTGGCTTCTTTCCAAGTGTGAGCAATCAACAAGTTCTCATGTTTCATTTTTTTTGGAATGATTTCGTCTCTTCATTCATGATTGCTTTCCATCTTGGATCATCTTAGCTTCTTGCACGCTATTAGGAATATCTACAATATATAATTGATTTACAAATGACTTATTTGGTTCAGAAAAACAATGGTTAGACACATAGTTGTTCATGAGATATCTAACTTTGCTAGATAGTTCAAATTCATATGTGGTTTTAAGGATACTTCTATTATGACGATGTGGTAAACCTTTCATGGATGGCTTAGGTTCCAAATTAAAAACACCATCACTAAACGACGATTAGTGTGGTATGTCAGTTGAGGTATTCTCAAACCCAGTTTGTTCAAATGGTGATGATGGATCAATTTTATTGTTTCTTTCTTCTTATATCACTTCTTCAGATTTTGGGGGTTAATGTTACTTGGTCCAAATATTGCACAACTTATATCCAATTCACTTACTTACTGGTTCAATAATCCAAATTCACCCTTCATGGAGATGTGATAATCATAATCAAGAGTTTGAAATTCATGATAGTACTCCCCCTGAAGTTTAGAGTTCGAAGAAAAATACATCAAATCTTCATGAAACACCACATCCATTGTAATGAACATGTGTCAGAAGAAAAATGTGGTAATGAAGGGTGATGTGTCACATCACCCTTCATGGAGATGTGGTAATCATAATCAAGAGTTTGAATTTCATGACGGTACTCCCCCTGAAGTTCAAAGTCAAAAGAAAAATACATCAAATCTTCATGAAACATCACATCCATTGTAATGAACATGCGTCAAGTTAGGGGGTGGTAACATTGGTATCCTTTTTGGTGCAATGCATAACCAACAAACACACATTGCAGTGTTTGGGAAGTTAACTTGTTGCATTGGTGTTTATGTGGGTGCACAAAGGTCACACAACCAAAAATATGAGGGGGTAGATTCAAGGCATTTAGGGCAATTGCTGCATCAGCCAAGGCTGGAAGAGGTGTTTGGAAATCAAGTGAGCTAGAAGGTACTCGCTTAATTAAGTATGCAGCAAATGTAACTGCTTCTCCCCCAATAAGATATCGACATTTATGCTACTCTTAAGGAAGCTCGAACAACCTCAAAAAAGTGGTGATTTTTTATTTCGGTGACTCCATTTTGCTGAGGTGTATTCTATGTAGTCTGATGAATGGTGTCAAGTTCTTCTAGATAATTTTGAAGATTAAAACTTTGATATTCTCCATCATTGTCGTTCCGTAGAACCTAAAGTTTTGTATTGTATTGAGTTTAAATCATTTGATGAAAATTTTGAAACAACAAGTTCACTTCATCCTTAGTCTTCATTAGACATAAGCATGTCATTCTGGTACAATCGTCAATAAAAGTAACAAACCAACGTGATCCACTCAAAGTTGAAACTTTGGATGGACCCCAAATTGTAGAAACAAGTTGACTTTGCAACTCAATCAAAACCAATTTCTTAGAGAAACAGAATACATGCAAATGGTTACGCAAAACCTTGTATTTTGAAGAGGAAGAAATAAGGGAAGAGATTTGTCAGAGATTGAAGATGTATAGTCTCGTGAGGAGTCACAATCTCCTTAAAACATATTCGTCGTCTCCTCTAGTGCTTGGAGATTATAGAATCAACGTTTGTCTTTTAGGATAAAATAACGTACAAGCAGCACCACAATACCTTAATACTACTTTAATGAACTGAAACTATGTTCAAACCTATCACCATACCAACAATGCTCAAACACAGAACTTGCTTGATCCAACCTTTACATAAGAAGCGAGAATAGGATTCGATTTTTGAGAGCGGAGAAAGAGCTCTCATTTTATAGAGGAACAATGACACTAGGTCATCAAAACTCTTGAGGCCTCTCAGATTTTCTGCACTATAATGAATGCCATTCATTCCTTAGAATGAATGTCATTCATTCCTTAGAATGAATGTCATTCATTCATTTGGAATGAATGTTATTCAAACGACATTTCCAACAATTCCCCACATGAATGACATTCATGACCAAAAACTTCAAACTCTGCAAAACTAGGTGATAGATTCAACAATTGAAACCTGTATAGGAGAGGTAGGTGTCACCCTTTGAACCTTCTATTGTAAAAATATGTTTACTCTACTAACTAAATAGTAGACATGTTGTCCTTTAATTGTTATATCATTTGTGTAGATAATGACATATCTCACACATGAATCTTCCTAATACATTTCAGTTCTCACTTTTATGTCCATTTTGGCCATGGGCATGCGCCTAGTTCTATAAGAGTTTAAAAGGAATCGCGCCTTATTTCCTTTAAAGCGGCCCTACTTCACTCTTACATAGGTGATCTCCTAATTCAAGAGCAATTCATATTACTCTTATTTTACTTTCCATCGCACATAGGATCATTAAAAGCAAAGTTTAACCTTCCTTTTACTAGCATCACTGTTTCATCATATAAATGTACAAGGAAGGTCCTCATAATGATAAGACCAAGTATTCCTGAGTTTAGTTGTCCCTTGCAGACCTAGATCTTGGGATCTTCAGTCAACTAGGTTGGGTGTCCACTGAATCGACTTATTCTTTTAAGGGTTCTAGTCTTATTCTCTTTGATGACTTTTCAACTAACTCTCTATTTAACCCTTTGATTAGCAAATCCACCGTGTTATCTTTAAATTTTACATAGTCTAAAGAGATAACCCCAATCAAGAGTAGTTTTATGATGGTATCGTGTCTACGACGAATATGTCTAGACTTACTATTATACATACTGTTTTGTGTTCTACCAATAACAGATTGACTATCGCAATATATGCAAATTAGAGGCATAGGCTTTTGCTATATAGGAATATTCTTTCAGAAGTAGCGTAACCATTCTGCTTCTTCCCCACATTTGTCAAATGCTATAAACTCATACTCTATTGTGGATCTGGCAATAACCGTTTGTTTTGAGGATTTCCATGAGACTGCTCCTCCCCATAGTGTAAACACATAACCGCTATGGAATTTTGAGTCTTTAACATTTGATATCCAGTTTGCATCACTATAACCTTCAAGGACAATAGGATATCTTATATAATATAGCCCATAATCACGAGTAAATCGTAAGTACTTAAGGACTCTCATGATTCCTTGTCAATGCTTAGCTCTAGGATTACTTGTACAACTACTCGATTTACTAATCGAATAAACTATGTCTGGTCTTGTATAACTCATTAGGTACATTAGACTGTCTATTACTCTGAAGTATTCTACTTGAGAAACACTCTCTTCTTTATTCTTGAATAGATGTATTGTTACATCAACTGGTGTTCTGACAATTCCAAAGGTGGTTAAGTTCCCTATGAACACCTTGTCCTAAGTCTCAATTGGGTCGAAGATAGAGAACGTCTTCTTATCTGAGCATACATGGCGTGTAACACCAATATTAATCCATAATTCCTTAGAATTCGATCCCACCAGGTTCACCTCATAGACCACAGTTGTGAGGTCAATGTCAAACACATCTTTAGTGATATTATCGACCACATTAGCCTTCTTAGGCTTGTTCCTCTTTGACAGTATGCAGTTCGTCGACTTGTAACCTTCCTTCCCATAGTCGAAGCATTTTTCTTGAAATTTTTGCTTCTTTGAGACCCCTCCTATGGGTCCCAACTTAGTGCATTTCCCTTTATTGTTGGCTTTCTTAAACTTGGAACTTTGACCATGTTTCACAAAGTTAGCCTTGGCCTCGCTTGGATTGTGCGTCCCTTTCTTCTCATATCCTTGATTTTCTTCTTTGATGCGAAGTTTAATAATCAGATCTTCGATGCTCATCTCATTTCTCTTGCTCATAGAATGATCTGAGTCTTTCCGTGAAACCCAGCTTCTCAATAACAACGCAGCAGAAAAGTTTCACTTATCATCATTCCCTTAATATGTATATCATGGAGGATTACTTGAAGTTCTTGGACTTGACTGACCTCGATCTTGGAATCTACCATTTTTGTAATCGAGGAACCGACCTACGACAAACTTCTTGGCCCCAACATCCTCAATTTTATATTTTTGGTCTAGTGATTCTCATAGCTCTTTGGTTGTTTTCTTATCTAAATACACATTGTATAAAGAACTAGTCAACATTCATGACGTAGTTCCTACGTATTTCCAAGCATCCACAACACTGTTGACTTGGATGTCGTGTTCATCTTCTTTAAGCTTAGAAACATCTTTAGTCAAAAGTCTTGCAAGATTCAAAGTGGCCAGGTAGAATAACATCTTATATTGCCACATTTTAAAATTAAGTCCATTGAACTTCTCTAGCCTTTCTCCAAGTGAGACTTAGATAGGAAAAGCAGTAGGTATCACTAGCACTTGTGCCATAGTAGGGGTTGCTACTTGGGTACATGCAGTAGAAACAATTTTGTTGGAATTAAAATATATTTCTATGTAAATTGTAGAAAATGTGTCAAATTTTCTTTTCCCAAAACCAATTCTTAGAAAAATTGAAAATAACGTGTTATAGAGTATTCTCAATAGAGATTGGTGGGATATAGAAACCCAGGCTATAATAAGTCTCGTGGCAAATATTCGAGTTCTTAAGAAATATTGGAGGGTCACAAACGGTTCCGCTTAAGATCCAAACTTTTTATACAAAACTTCTCTATATTGTAATTTCCAATTTCTTAAGACCGAAAGGAATTGGCACAAACTCAAGAAGAGTATAGAGTTTAGCTTAGTATACTTATCTCCTTAGCATATATTTATCGCAAAGAAAAACACAATTAAACATATAACCTAGTGGTAGAGCATTTGCTTGTTGAATGTTACGTACCGGGTTCAATACCCTTTCTTGTACTTTGTAACAAGGAATTTTTTTTCAATATACCAAGAAACCACTTTGTTTGTTTGATTTTAAACACTTTATTGTAAAATGAAATTTTTTTTGTTTGTAATTTTGAACAAATCTTTTTTTTTCTTCAAATGAAATAAAGGAACAACTTCCTTTATTTTTTTAAAAAAAGAGTCCTATTCTTTTCCTTAAGAAAACATTTTTGTTTTCCTTAAAAAAAAACCTCTTTTATCCAAAGTTTTTTTTTTTAATATTTTCCGAAAAAAAAAACCTTTTATCCAAAGTTTTTTTTTTTAAATCGTTTTAATCTTCCTTATAAAAAAAACTTTATCCAAGTCAAAAGTCCCATTCCTTTTTTTTTTTTTTCAAAAAAATTGTTATTTATTTATTTATTTAAAACCTTCCTCTTTTTTCTTTTTTTTTTCCTGCACAAGAAACCTTTTGTTTTCACTTTGTTTTTCTAACACGTTTCTTTTTTCCTCACGTGATTTTGTTTTGGAGAGATATATAATTTTGTTCTTTTTTTCAGAACCAAAAGACCGATCATTTTTTTCCCTCCGGCATCTTTTTCTTTTTCCAATGAACTTTATTTATGAATCAACCTTGTCGATTCCGTTTTTTTTTTTTTCTATTTCTTGTTTTTTCTCCTTCTCATTTCAATCTATTTTAAGACCATAGAAACAAGTTTACTCTACAACTCAATCAAAACCAATTTCTTAGAGAAACAGAATACATGCAAATGGTTACGCAAAACCTTGTTTTATGAAGAGGAAGAAATAAGGGAAGAGATTTGTCAGAGATTGAAAACGTCAAGTCTTGTAAGGAGTCACAATCTCCTTAAAATAGCTTCGTCGTCTTTTTTGTTGCTTAGAGATTATCAGATTGACTTCTATCTCATAGGACAAAATGGCGTAGAAGCAGCACCACAATACCTTGATACTATTTCAACGAACTGAAACTATGTTCAAACCTGTCACCATACCAACAACGCTCAGACACATAACTCACTTGATCCAACCTTTGCACACACAGAAATTGAGAATATGATTCGATCTTGAATAGGAGAAGCCTCTCATTTTATAGAGGAACAATGACACTGGGTCATCAAAACTCTTGAGGCCTCTTAGATTTTCTACACTAGAATGAATGTCATTCATGCCTTTGAAATGAATGTTATTCAAATGGTATTTCCAATGCAAACATTAGAGTGTATCACTATAAAAAGGAAGTTGACTTTTATTAATAGTTATGGGAAAGGAGGTACGATGGCTTTTTGCTAGTTCACAAACATCACAGTGAAGACAAGAGACATCACACTTTGTAAATAATTTTTGATGCCATAACCAAATTTCAAACTTTTTTTCCCCCTGAGACCAATATGTCATTAAAATTTGTTGTAGCTTGTTGGAATCTTTTAACTGCAAGTCCAAGTAATAAAGTTTCACTCGCTTAATACAACAACCAATCGTCTGTCTTATTCAAATATCCTTGAAAGCACAAAACTCAGGCAAAAGAAATATAACAATTCAAGATAAAGCTATAGTGATTTGAGAGACAGAGAAAATGTTATAATTTAAGGATGTAACAACCAAAACAAAGTCTAAGTTCAAAGTATCGGTAAGGGTTAAGGATCCTTCCCCATTGACTGAGGTCATATTACCATTGTTAGTGGAAATAAATTTTGGAAGAATGTCTAAAGGATGAGATATGTCTAGAATCAAAAGTCATATGATATGTAGCATCATAATCAATTATCCATGTATTATTAATAATAAATGTAGAAACATGTAAACCTTAACACCACAGTTTGATGTTACCACTAATGAGGAGGCTTTCTTGGCAACAGTATGTTATATTTTTATTTCAACAATAGTTCAGTTGAGGTTTTCTTAGAATCCTTCCATTTCTCACGATAATGATGTGATTACGGATATCCGCAAGTTGAAATGCAGGCTCTTGACATGGCCAATCTTATTGCAATGAGTGCATTTTAATATAGACTTATCAATATTAGAGGTCGCCTTAGGATGGTTTGTCATAGATCAATCCTACCAATTTTGATTTGAACATTGTCGGGCTACCATAGCTGACGTATCATGATTGTCAGATTTTCTTTTCATATTGACAAGATGCAATACTTCTTGTTGGACTAGTGCATAACATTTTTCCAAATTGGGAATTGAATCTTTGCATAGAATCTCTCCTTCGAACTTATGAAGTCTACATCCCAATCCGCCAAGAAGATGTGCACCTATTGTTGTTCAATGGTTTTGGTACATCTTTGTAATATCGGCACAATCTTTCATGGTATTATATCTCGATGATCGACTCATGAAAAAGAATACCTGCTGTCATTTCTCCATAAAATTTAGAAAGAGACACGCACTTTGTTTGGTAGGTAAACTCTTTGATTCAATGTGAAAAATTGTAGTTCATCACTTCCATCATAAAAGGCGTTCGATAATGCTCTTTAAATTTCTTGAGCAGTGGATAGGCGTAAATAACGCTTCATAATTTTCGGGCTCATGGACATTAACAACCATCTCTTTACCTTTTGATTTTCAGCATACCATTTTTTGTATTCATCCTTTGATTCTTTTGGTTGTTTTGTTTTACCTCGAATGTTGGAAAGCTTTTCTCGTTCGGCAATATGCATCTCTACAAGTCGTAACTAAACATCGTAGTTTGATTCAATCAAAATAATCCATGGATTAAAAGCACTTTCTGATTGAAAGAAAACTTTTTTTTTTTTTCATTCATCTTGTCAGAGAGAGCAAAAACTGATCATTGGATCTTAGGGTCGCGAACTTGAACAGTACAAATGATAATACCAATAATAATAATATTTAGTGAAGGATAGTACCAAGATTTTTTATGATGTTGTTCTCTAACTAAATGAATCAGTAGAAGAAAAAAAAAAAGATAGTTGATATCTTGAAGAGAAAAAAAAAACAAGTGAGAACACATGGAGTTCCTTGTTGGAATTCTTGTAGGAAGTATCTTTTCAAAGTGGTAGGAAGTGGTGTTCTTCTAGAATTGTGGTAGCCTTCAAGACCCACATGCGCATGCTCTATCTCCAATGCGAACACAAAGATTTTCACCTTAAGGGCTAAAAAAAGACAGTTTTGAGATGACTTTGATACCATGCTCAAATTGGTGAATTGTAATATTTTTTTTATTGATATATTTTTTCTGAGAGTATACAATCAAATTTATAGGGAAGGACTTTCTATATCATTCTCAATCATTGTTACAATCAAACTAAGAAATGAAATAAATAAAAAAAGAATCACAAAGAATATGAAGATAACCATATTTTGAAAAACTTTCTAAAAAACTCAACAAACAGGTCAACTAGTAAGAGCAATATTGTCGTAAATATTTTCTCCAAATGTGGGCGACATGGAATCTCCAAATTCATTACAACTTTGATGTAATATATGATGTGTACAAGGGGTCTACTATAGACTTAGTGGGAGCACATTTTACGCTCAAGGAGACTCGAACTTAAGAATAAGGATATGCTCCTCCTGAAAATCCATCAAAACTTTATCATTGGATTCCAATCATATATATATATATATATATATATATATATATATATATATATATATATAATTTTTTTCTAATCTTATAAATGTATTTAGAAACCTTATTATGACCAACTTTTAATAATATTTATGATTTCTCCTTTGTTGGTTGATCAAGTTAATCTACTTAGGATTCAATTGTAGGTTTTGGTGTGTCTTTGGCTCAAGCCCGCAAGACCCTTTCTTAAATTCATAGAATGTTAGGACACCCGATCTTCAATTTTCCACCAAAACATAGCCCCAATTCATAATAATGGCTATAAAACCCAGATACTTTGTGGGCCATATTTGGTATTTACTATGGACCTTACCATTGAGATGGCTTCGTTCTTTTAACGGTTTAATTTGGCCCAAATCCAGAGCCAGTCTTGGACCTACTGGGCTTGGTTCTCGTTACTTAAGAATCCCATTTTGCAAATGGTTTAGGGCCTTTAGGCTAGGCTATCCTGAGTTGGGGTGATCCCTTTCGTACTAATTAAATAAAAATATATATAAAGCCTTACACTTTTTTATCTAGAAACCTAATCGCCCCTTCATCTCTTCTCTCTTTCAATCCCTTCTTCAATTAATTTTTTTGTTATTTTTGTCCTACAATCACTATTTTCATTGTTTCTTCCCTAGATATGAATTTTTTTTTTTAATAAAGTGATTTTTTTTCACATCAATTTAGATCTGTTGTTGTGTTTTCCTTTGTTTTTGTTTTTTTTTTATTATTTCATATTTTGTTATCAGCGCATCACGATTTTTTTGTAAATCCGACTTGTTATATTGATTAATTATGTTGTCAGCGATTAGTTTATTACATTGTTTTGCGTTCTGATTCGAGATGATAAAGTTTGATTTAATAAGTCATTGAATCAATTATGTTTAATAATCTTGTAAATTTTAAATCTTATATTTAACGTTTTAAATTATGAATATATAGGCGGCGTCTTTTACTATTAACTAAAATTTATATGTTTTTTTGATTATGTGTTTACATCTTGCGCAGATTAATAAATTTATTTATTTTCAAAAAATAAAAAATAAAAACATATATATTTTTTAATTTTTATTTAAAAATTTATTGTTTTAAAATTTAAATAAAAATTAAAAAACTAATTTTTTTTAAAGAAAAAAAAAAGACTAATTTCTTAATCTTATTAAGCAAACCTTTTCCTCGTCCTAAGATTCGAAATCTCTCAATCCTTCATTCTCCACAATAGAATAATAAATACGAGTAACGTACTTTACAGGTTGTTTGAGTTGCTTGGAATAATATGATGATGTTAGGTATATGCCTATAAATAAACAAATAAGAACTTCCTTTTCTCACGTGCTTGGAAAAATAAAAATCTAATTAACTTTTTTTTTTTTTTCCATGAATCAAAAGTTCTAAACGCACTCATATCTATGACCAAGGTAATAATACCCTAGCGATTGGGTTATATGCAGGGACAAAAAAATCGGTTTTTTGGCATCGCCCAAAAATCGGTTTTTGATCGGCACTGAGAAGAAAAAGTAAAGGAAAAATCGGTAAAATCGTCGGTTGCTTCATCCCGGAAAAATACCGATTTTTCACTGGCATCATATTTGTGAAGGACGTCTGACTTGTCTTTAAATTTACGAAAAATATCGGTAAAATATCGATGTGGTATTTTGAAATTTCGAAAAAATACATAAATCTGTAAAATCATCCTGATTCTTTCTATTACATTGCAAATCTGCATCAAGCTCCATTTAAGCTACCGAATTATTTATTAACGTGGTTATCTGATATTTTGAAGATCTTTATTATGAATATTATCTTGCCCGTCGAAGATAGGATCCTTACGCCAAAATAATATAATGGAGCGTATCGAGTCTTAAATTTTGGTTTTAAATTCTTATTGTAATATAATTTACCGATAAATTATAATGAATGTTGTTTGATAAGTGTATATTTGCTTTATTTATATTTTTTTATAGTTTATGAAAGTATTTTCATGAATTTCAAAATATTTTTATTAATTTTGTTTTGCTCGATATTTTGTCAAAATATCGTGATATTCTGATATTTAGATATATCCGTAATTATCGATATTTTGTCTTAGTTATATGTAATGGTGAAGTCAAAATATGTGTTGGGACATAAATATTTTAAGGGTCAATAATAAAGTGATGATTAAATATCATATATTTTAAATGACGGGTCAAATATTCAAACCCTTTTATAAATAATTTTATTTTTCAAGTTTCAGGGGTTCATTTGCCCCTGGTTATATGATTGACTCTGAAAAGTGTATATGACACAATGTTGATAGACTTTCTTGGTTAAATGTTGAAAATAAATTAATTATTTCTATAAATTATTGAATTCCACCTGTTGACAACATTTGAATAAATCCCCTCCATTTCTTAGTTGAAATATACCCACTTTTTTAGTCTCCAGTCTTTATTTATCATTATGAGACAAATGCTACGTTTGACATTGTTTTCACCAAAATAATTTTAAAAAAAATGTTTTATTTAAAAGAGTTTTTAGAAATATAACTAGTTAAGTGATATCTATCTCATCGGCACACATGATTTTATTAGAATGTTTTATAAGTTCTGTTAAACACTTGATTTCTTAAGAACATTTTTTTACTCAAAAAAAAACTTCAAATGACTTTCATTAATAGAAAATAATGAATTTTCTTAATCTCTAAACCCTAGCCTCTATTTTTCTCAACTTTTTCTCTATTAGCCTATTTTCTTTAAGTATGGATGTGTGATTTTTTATTCATTCTTGGTTTGAAATCACCCATTTACACCTTTTTTTCATCTTTTTTTTTCTCAATAAAATGGTTTTTCCATATAGATTTAGGTTTTTATATATTTTTTCTTGATTTAATCGTCGTCTTTGTGCGTGTATGATTGTCGTTGCTTTCGTGCGCATGTGATTGTCGTCGTCTTGGTGCGACGGGTGGTTGTGTCATCTCAGTACAACGGTTTGGTTTTCGTTGTCGTGATGCGGTATTTATTTGTGTTTGAGTGATTCGAATGGAGTGAAAGTATAACCTGTTCAATCTGAGAGTAGTCGATGGTCAAACCGATTATCATAGCAGGCCCAAAATCGAGGTATTATGGTCGCGATAATGTGTCGAATGTGTAGACTCAACTATCAAATATATACATTTTAAGTCGTTTTATTATGCAATTAACCTGGATGTTGTTTTATCATTTGTGGTTTTTAACGATTTTGATTCTATGTTTCTATTGATGTATTACTAATTAGAATCAATGAAATTATTTTTCTTTTAAAAAAAATAATAATAATTGGAAATTTTTTTTAATGTTTTAAGACTTTTGCCTTGTTATAGAATATAGATTTTTTTTTTTTTTTTTTTTTAAGTTTTCAAACTTGCTTTTCAAAACTCACAAAATCATTTAGACTAATATATATCTAGTATGCATTTATTCTCCTTTTATTTTGCTATATTATTTGTACAAACGTTTATAACAATAATAATTACATGTACAATTAAGCTGAGATTTCGCTCGTGAATAAATTGATATAAACCTAACATTGACTAATTGATAAAGAAAAATACCAGCTGAAAACCTAGTGTAAAATGATTCTTATTTTATTTTATTTTTTTCTTTGAAAAGAATGATTCTTGTTAGATACTTTGAAAAACACTGGTTATTGAATTTATATGTATTTTGATGTTAACTATTATTCCCTATGTTGACAAAGTATAGATATATATTCAACAGAGTTATATTTTTCATAATTTAAAAATATTTTAAAAAATAACTCAATAAAAAGTTTAATAAAAAAATTAAAATAGATAAAATTTGGACCATTGAATAAAAATAGAAGCATATATTATAAAACAATGATGACTAAGAATAAAATAACAATATATTTAGCTCAAATAGTAAAACACTCACCCTTTAAACAAGCAAATGACATAAAGAGAAGGTGCTAAGTAGTCTAATGGAAGCAATATACTATCTAACATTATAAATGTAAGACCCGAGAAATTCCAATTTATGGAATAAGGGCAAAATTGTAATTTCGGTTAAAAATCCGTAATTTATTCTCTAGATCTCGGATGTGGCTTGAGTTGCGCCGTTGGAATCGTCTTTGAGAAATCCCAGGCTAGCGTAAAATTTTGTAATATTCAGGGACCGGTCGGGTTGACACCGTTTTCGAGGCATCACGTTTAGGTCTTAGTAAAGCGATTTTGATACAACGAGTCACGTATAACATGTCTTTCATGTGCCATAAGTGGTATGGTAAACGTGAAAATGGACAGTAGAGATAGTAGAATGTCAAAACTGGGAAAATAAGGACATAAAGGTCATTATAGGAATTGTTTAAGTCACAAAAAATGCCAAAATGGTATGCAGAACATGTACTCCATAAAAGCCCAAGGCAAAGCAGTGGGAAATGGGAGGAAGCATATTAAGTCAAAAATGGTGATTCACAGAGAGAGAGTATCGACCTGCTCTAGATTTACTGCTTCGAATCAAGTCGGAGTCTTGAGGACAAGAAGGAGAGCTGCTCTACGTGGAAAGGGCTTCACGTGGTGCAGAATTTAGGAGTTTCTCCAAACTCAGGAAATTGGGGTTTCTCACTGCTTGGGTTTTATTCACTCTTTTAATCTTGCAAATGTTTATTTGATTGAGGGCCTTGAGCAGCCAGTTTGATCTGTCCCAAAAGCTTGGGACCCGGGTGGTTGATTTCTTGAACCCAATGTGAAGCTATTGTGTAAGTGAGGTGATTTGGGTCTTTAATAGCTTAAATTATGCTTTAAATCATGGATTGATTTGGATGAGGCCGGAAATGGCCGTGAAATGCGGGTTCACAAAGTGAACCGATGAATTGTTGAGTGTTGGAACCGTAAGCCCTAGGGTTTTACTGTTCCTAAGGATAGTGACATGAAAATACATTTTTGTGAAAATATGTGTTTGGTCGAGTGATTTAAATTAAATTGCTCGTGTTTGATCATTAGCCCAAGTGAGCTAATTTTGATGTGGAAATGTTGAATTCATTAGTGATTGTGTAAATTGAATGTTTCTTAAATATATGCATGTTTATATATTTACATGTAGGTTAAACTGTATTAAATAAGCATCACATGCATTAGTATGCACGAGATTTATCACAGGGTATAGGAGTAAGTCGTGAGATGAGTCACACAGAAAATGGTTCGGAGGGTTGTCTAAAAATATTAATTATCGGAGGGTGGTCGAATTAAAATTATCAATCGTCGGAATTGGCCCAATTGATATTCATCTAGGAGGTAGTCCTGAAGCGATTAAATATATGCTCCCGATCGTCGAATGGCTGAGGTGATATTCATCGGAGGGTAGTCATAAACAAATAATATATCGATCGTCGGGCCACGATTGATATATCTGCGTAGGGTTGTCCACAAACAAATAAATAAATATAATAATTCTCATACAAGGCTTAGGCGAGTGTGAGAGAGTCGGTGAGGACTCGGGGATGCAGGTTGGTCATGTAGGCGTTAGTAGGATCATGCATTTGCGAGCGATGTGTTTAATTTGGGACATTGCTTTGCGCCCAGGTGGTGAGTAAGCACTAAGGCGATTCTCCCTCACGAGCATTAGCTCACCCGTCGTGGGGATACTTTTCTGGTCTGAGGGCGTGCGCGAGAGACGGTTCAATCTTGAGGTACATTTTAGAAGAAAGCCGGGATGTGGCTTTGGTGTCACATTGTATATATGTATTAAATTACTTTTCATTTTTAATATATATTTAGCATGAGTGTTAATATCTTAAACAGTGGATATAGTTTGGATATATTGTGATGAGAATTATTTATGGGCCTAAGTGGCGGTATTGGATAATAATTTGTGATTATATTGTTTGTTTGGGACGGGTATATCGATCCTTTGTATTTGGGTGAAACTCCCCGTACAAGGGGCTACGCTTGATTTTTAATGGCGATCGTGCCCGACATCAGCTTTAATATTAACAAATTAATGGTAGTGGCTGATTTGAAATGATTATGAGCAATGTCAGGCAGATATCTGGAATAGGGGCTTTCGGGTTGGGTATCCCATCACCGCTTGGGTGGTTTGATGTGGAGTATAGGTATGTGGAAACCTAGAGAATGAGGGCCCAGGCTTAGGCCATAGAAATGTAAAAACATCACCACTAGGTGTGGTTCGATGTTGAGTATGGGTATGAGATTACCTAGGAAATCACGGGACAAAACTAGGACACTACATGCATGTGTTGATGTGTTTTGTGTGATTTGATGAATTAGTTGTGTGAAAAATATTCATAACTTGAATGATGTGTGATCATGTACTGTGTATGGTTTGTGTGCTTAGTGGTTAGCACCTAGGACAACCATGATGTGTTGGGAAGTTTTAGAAGTTTTTCGGTGTGTAAAAGCTGGAACAAAGGAAATAAAATAAATTTTTATCAATTTATTTGGTTATTGGATAATAAATCAAATTTTAATAAATTTGAGGTTGAACATGAGTTCAGTGTTGTATAATGGGGTTTTGAGCAAATTACGGACCATTTCGAATTAAATGAAAAAAATTCGGAGTTTTACAATGTAAAACTGGAAAAAGAAAGCAAAGAAAAAATAAATTTTATAAATTTATTTGGTTATGAGGAGGAGAAAATAATTTTCTAAGATTTTACAAGTAGTAATATTGAAGAAAATGAGGTAAAATAAATTTTTATAAATTTATTTGAGTGTCCAAGAAAAAAAAATGAAAAAAATGAAGAAAATAAGATTCATAAATTTATTTGGTCTATTGGGAGAAAAATAATTTTTCTAAGGTTTTATATGGTGTAAAACTGAAGAAAAATGAAGAAAATAAATTTTTGTAAATTTATTTGAGTATTATGGGAAAATGAAAAAAAAAAAATAGGTGTGTATTTTTTTATAATTTCAGTACTGAAATAAATGAAAAATAATAATAATAATCATAATGAAAAGAAAATTTAGGCTGAGAATCGTTTTGGAGCTCTTTGCTTGATTATATTGTGAAAAAAAAAATAAAATTGTATTGCAACATTGAAATTGTATTGCAAGCAATAGGAGAGAAAGCTGTAAAATTGTATTGCAATACAACAATTGTATTGTGACTTGAAGCGACTTAGTACCTTTGAGCTATGTTACAATACGGGTTTATTGTATTAAGAATTTGTTTGTAGGAAATGTATTACGGGATTGTATTGAGAGAGAAGGGTACAACGGGAAAATTGTATCGCAATACAATGAATTGTATTGTGGCCAGCGAGCATGGGTATGTGCAACTCTGATTATTAGGCCCATTTCTGACTCTGGCGAAGCGTTAAACGCAGTTGGGAAGCCTTGGCTGCCTTGAGTAAGCCCCAGGAGCCTGCCAGTGGCTTGAAGGCCCCAGAGCGCGCGAATGACCTTCTTGAAGCGTATGGCCGAGGCCGCAGGTGTAAGTATGCAGCGGGCGGGCGCGTGGTAAGAGCGTATGAGGCTTGTAACAAAGCGCTTGCCTTGAATGCGACTTCTGTGAGGGGCCGGCCACGATACGACGGGCCGCCCCGCGACACGACCACACGCCCAGCGCGGCTGTGTCTTGTGAGCTAGGCCCGGTGGGCGAGTTTGGTGCTTTCGATGCAGAAGCAGTTTTTCAGCACGGTTTCGACTCGGTTATGTTTGGAGTCACAGTTGAGCAGGTTCATGAACCTTTGTTCATCACAAATTTTTCGAAAAAAAAAAATTTATTAAATTAAATAAAAATAAAATAAAAATCAATTAAAATTAGACAAAATTTTCAAAAAAAATAAAATTTTCAAAAATAAATTTTTGTTGAAACAATATTTTAAATGCAAAATTGATTAGTATACCTTTGATTATAATGTATGATTAGTATCTGGGGATGTGTTGCCTTAGAATCTTGTTGTATGCTTCCATTTAGCATTGATTCTGGCTTTGAGATTGCGTAGGAAACTATATGCATGGTGTAATATGTATAGGAAAAAGGGTGAATGCTAAGGTTAGGAACTATGACCTTAGAGATTTGGATACTGAAATGAACAAGAAAGCTTAGAATTTTATAGAAATAAATGAATTGAGTGGTTGGAATTTACTTCCTGTAAGAAATGAAGCAGATCAGTTCATGGTTGTCAAGTCTATTAGTAATTGGCATATGCATTACTAGTTAGACTGAAATGAAAATAAAATGACTCTTTTCGCCGTGAGCTGTATGATGGCTAGTCGGGCTGGGACGTAGAGGGCGTCACACGGGGCAGTCGAGCACCACTGGAGCATTTGACCCCGGCCGCCCGGTATTTGATCAGCGAGGCCTTTGTAGAAATTTTGTAGGTGTTGCGAGCTATCGCCTGAGCTAGTGTGGCGGATAGTCGAGGAAGTCCTAATAACCTCCAGGAGGTTTAGGGCTAGCATCATCCTCAGAGCATTCCACGGTGGAGGAGATCCGATGGTGGCCGACCATTGGTTCATGTAAATCGAGAAAGTGTTAGAGGCTTTGGAGATTACCTCTGACACGACCCGGATTAGACTAGTTGCGTTCTAGTTAGAGGATGAGGCCCAAATATGGTGGAAATGGGCAAGGACCTCTAGAGATCTTAGAGGAGCCATTGTATGTGAGTTCTCCCCTCTCTGAATTAGAGGCGAATAGGGATGTATGTCGAGGATTCACGGTACGGAGATCTCAGGACTCTACTAAACGGACTGAAGATCATGGACATGTCGAGAGTTGATGTCATCTGGGGATGGATTGGGCGGCGGTTCTGAGGGATGTGATTGTGAGCACGGAGAGTAGCAGCCTACGCGGGACGGTACTCGTGTTGTATTTCGACGAAGCACGATATTTTCCCACCGGGCGGTATACGAGGTCAAGTGTCGGGAGCAGTTCGCGGGGTTGGCTAACGAGCCTTACCCTAAAGGACGAGGAGAGATCAAACTTGGATCTACCTTGAGTAGTGTGCAAATATGTGGATATTTTTCTAGATGAGCTACGGACCCTACCTCGCGAAGGGTAGTAGACCCGATATCGAGTTACGCTACGGTACTTTACCCGTCTCTATGACTCGCGTAGGATGGCACCGGTTGAGTTCTGCGGGAACTCGAGTCGGCCGGGAGCTCTTTGGACAAAGGGTTCATTAGGTAGAGCACTTCACCATGGGCGCTCCGGTTCTATTTGCGAAGAAGAAGAGGCGAGGCCATTGTGCATTGGCTTCTGACGGTTGAACGGGTTATGATCAGGAATCGGTACCCATTGCAGGGATTGATGATTTGTTTGATCGGTTGAGAGGAGGCGCGAGTCTACCCAGAGATAGACCATGCTTGGTTACCATCAGCGAGGGGTTAGGAATCTGAGATATCCACCAAGAGCGGCGTTTAGGACGCGTTATGGGCACTTTGAAGTTCACGGTGATGCCCTTCGGTTAATGAATGCGCCCGACGTATTCATGGATCTAATACGCCAGGATATTCAACCTATCTAGATCAGTTTGTCGTAGTCTTCGTGGATGACATTTTGATCACTCCCGGTCAGAGTGGGAGCATGAGTATCATTTGAGGATTGTGTTACAGTTGTTGAGAGACCATCGGGGTATGCGCAAAGTTCGATAAGTGAGTTTTAACACTAAGGTGAGATTTTGGGACACGTGGTGTTAGCATCAGGGTGTCAGTCGACCCAGAGAAGGTTGAGGCAGTGATGAGTTGGTAGAGACCGAATGTCAATCTACGAGACACGAAGTTCTTGGGATTGGCTGGGTATTACAGGAGATTCAAGAATGGGCTGAAGTCGTCCATTCGGGGCAGGATTGTAGGATTTCGCCTACGGGACATGGACTCCATGGTTGGGGCGGCCCTGACCATAGAGAGAGAGATTGAGGATGCTTGGAACACTCGGGATACGGGTGTTGGTAGCAATAGGGAGGATCATTTTCTCCTAGTTCGGGGAAGAGGCAGAAGACTTACGCTTCCCTGCCGTTCGGGACTAGGGCGGGTTAGGCGGTTAGTCGGGCGGGGCCGGGTGATATGTGTTGTTGCATCGACATCCTGGGCATGTGAGACGGGATTGCCCCCATAGACAGGGATCCCAAGACTTTGGGACAGCACGGTCCCAGTTAGTTGTAGAGCAGGAGAGTATCTGTGATTCATTCCTCAGGCCTTTAGTGAGGTTAGAGGAACCGGAGTTTCGGTTCGGGGTGCTATGCAAGCACTCCCATTAACACGGATAGACGGAGGGGCCCAAAGTGTGGATTGAAGTTAGGAACGGATCGGTGTTACCTGGCTGGGCGTGGTGGACCTTAGGGTGGTAGACCTATTGGTTGTTGATTGTCGAGGCTTGACATGGATGAGTTAATGACCATTGGGTTGTCGATGTTAGACCTTAAATAGGGTTGTCGTGCCGACCGCGACGTGGATTTGGGCTTAGAGGTTAGAGCCTTTAGAGAAGCCGGTATAGATGTTCTTCACCACTGGGATGTAGGGTGAGGATTGACCTGATAGGTCGAGATTGCCAATTGAGAGATCTCGGATACGCTCATGGTGGGCAAGGATTAGTTGTCACAGTATAGCATCGTTGCGTTCGTGTGCACGGTAACGTGCGTCGAGTCGGGTGTCGAAAAAAGAAAAACACGAGTGGCGGTGTTATTGGTGTGCGTGCACGAGTAGGTCATTCACCACTCTTAGTGAGTGTGGGTTGAGATTTGTCTTTAGGACTCGTCCAATGAAGACTCATAGTTCAATTCGGGAAATGAAGAGTGATTAGAGTGTGTTGGGCGAAAGCGAGGAGTAGTTAATCCCCTCAGGTGAGAATCCTGGAGTTAGGGTGTAAGAGACCCAGGAAGATATCCAGAATTTACATTAGTGAATGTAACGGCTCGAGTGTAAGGCCCAGAAGAATTATGTTGCCGAGTAAAACACCACGGACGAGTTATCATGTAGACTTAAAGTTGAATGATAGGGTGGGAATGACTCGAGATTTGGTTACCCATTGGAAATCGCGTTGGGTGTTGTTGAGCCTGCGTGGGCTCGGTATACGGATGTCATTCATGACATGGACTAAAAGTTGGCCAGTCCATTGTATTGTCGATGGTGTGTGACCTTGGAAGTCGGTTTCGCATGGTAAGGGTTGTGGGGTTAGGTGTGTATGGATTATATACGGTATTAGAGAGGGACGTGCTACGAGCATCGTCACGGATCATAAGGTAGTTGGGAAGAGCATTTGCCTTAGTGGAATTCGCCTCTGACAATAGTTGCTCGGGCGGTATCACGAATGGCACCATATGGGGCGTCGTGTATGGGAGAGTATGTAGATCAGTTATGTTGGACCGCGGTGGGAGAGAGCTCCATCACTGGTCTTGATATGATTAGAGACACATACGAAGGTGAGTTCGATACGATAAGCGTCTTCTCACGGCTTAGGCCGGCCCGGAAGGCTTCGGGATGTGCGGCGTCGACCATAGGGTTCGAGGTTGTGGATCACGTCTTCTTGAAGGTGATGCCTAAGGGGAGTGGTCGGGTTCGGCAGAGCCAGCGGGAAGCTATTCTTAGGGTTCCATTGGACCTTTTGAGATACTCGAGAGATAGAGCCGCGATTCGCGTCTGGTTAGCGTTACCGCCCGGCCATGTCGGGTGTCCACGGGTGTTTCGCGGCTCCATGCTCCTGAAATATACTCGAGATCCGGCTCATGTGGTGAGATTAGGGGCCAGTTAGGAGTTGACACGTATGGGACCTTCGAGAAGGGAGGCCCAGTGTGCGTATTGATAGCCGTGATCGGGTTTTCTGACGCCAAAACCGTGAAATTTGAATAGTACTATGGAGCACTATCGGTGGAGGAGTCCACGTGGGAGCGCGAGGACACGATGCTGGCCACCCATCCCTTCTTGTTTAGGGATGAAGGTACGTAGTTTAGTAGTTTAAAAATTTAAATGACTAGTTTACATGCATGGTAGAGTGCACGTTGCATATGCATGTGGTGGTCTGGTGTCAGAATTTCGGGACGAAATTTTAAGGAGGGGAGAATGTAAGACCCGAGAAATTCCAATTTCTAGAATAAAGGGCAAAATCGTAATTTCGGTTATGAAATTGTAATTTCGGTTAAAAATCCGTAATTTATTCTCTAGATCTCGGATGATGAAACAGATTACACCGTTGGAATCGTCTTGCGAAATCTAGCTAGCACGTAAAATTTCGTAATATTCCGAGACAGTCGGAGTTGACACGTTTTTCGAGGCATCACGTTTCGGTCTTGAGTAAAGCGATTTTGATCTTGACGAAAGTCGCGTATAACGTGTACTCATGTGCCGCCAAGTGGTATGGTAGAAAAACGATGAAAATGGACTGCTTAGAGATAGTCTTAGAGATGTCAGCGGGAATGAAGGACATAATGGTCGTATAGGGTGTTTTAAGTCGCGAAAATGCCAAAATAGTGTATAGGACTTATCTTCTCGAAGCCAAAATAAAGGCAAAAAGCATTGAAATGGGAGGCTTACAGTAAGTCAAAATGGTGATTACAGAGAGAGTGTCGAAACCTACAGATTTACCTAGCAGAATCACGTAGTCGGCGTCTTGGAATGAAGGAGAAGCGCTACGCGGAAGGGCCAGCGTGGGTAGAATTTAGGGAGTTTTCTCAAACTCAGGAATGGGGGTTTGCTCTTTGGGTTTATTCACTCTTTTAAATGCTACGAATGTTTGGTGATTTGGGGCCTTGAGCTGACCGTTTGATCAGTCCCAAAGCTTGGGACAGAATTGATTGATTTCTTGAACCCAATGTGAGCAGCCCGTAACCGTGAGGGACTGTTTGGGTCTTTAATAGCTTAAATTATGCTTTAAATCATGGATTGATTTGGATGAGTCGGAAATGGCCGTGAAATGTAGGTTCACAAAGTTAACCGATGAATTGTTGAGTGTTGGAACCGTAAGCCCTAGGGTTTCTACTGTTCCTAAGGATAGTGACATGAAAATATATTTTTGTGAAAATATGTGTTTGGTCGAGTGATTTAAATTAAATTGTTCGTGTTTGATCGTGCTTGATGAAATTTAATTTTTGATGTGGAAATGTTGAATTTACATGATGACATGACAGGTGAATTAATGTTTTGTAAATATATGCATGTTTATATATTTACATGTGAGTTGGGACGATTTAAAATGGCATACATGCATTCCATATGCAATTTTAACATCCTATGACTATGGGAAAGTGTACATAACAGTTCAAGAAATGAATGGGAGGTTGTCTAAAAACAGTTACCATCTGAGGGTAGTGTCCAAATTAAAAACATCAATCGCCTGAGCGCCCAATTCGATATTCACCTGAGGGTAGTCCATAAACAATTAAATATATCGTAATCGTAGAGCGTCCAATGGGGATATTCATCTGAGATCCATAACAAATAATATATCAATCGTCTGAAATGCCCAATTGATATATACACAAATGAGGCTGTCAAACAAACAAATAACAAATATAATAATTCATACAAGGCTTAGGCGAGCGTGGGAGAGTTCGGTGAGACCTAGATCTGAAATAGTCACGCAGATATCTTAAAAGAATTGCTACATTCGCTTCGAATGCAGCTTAATTGACATCAGACGCACTTAGGTGGTGAGCAGCCCACTAAGGGCCATTCTCCCATCGGGAGCATTAGTCACACCGTCGTGGGACCCTCACGTACAAGAGCGCGCGAGAGCACTGCGTCAGCCCTCGAGGTCGCTTTAAGAAAGCCGACGCGGCTGCAGTGTCACATTGTATATATGCATAGAATGCTTTCATTTTAATATATGCAGAAAGAGCAGTTTATTAACTTGAAACTATTGGATAAGGCATATATCGCGATTTAAAATTATTTATAGCCTAAGGGCCGTATTGATACTTCACAGATTATATTGACCGCTGGAGATGTGCATAAGGTATCAGATTTGGCAGAGCTCTCGTGACAAAGGAGACTCGGTCTCGATTTTCAAGTATGCTTCTGCAACTATGATCCACTTGTATTCGCTGCCGTCAACTGACTCCTCCGAATGGGGCGCCACAATAAAGTGTATTAAAAAAAAACTAACATATAAAATAACAAAACTCAAAATATGTCTATAATCTTAGCTCACACTGTTAAAACGCTCAATGTTTAAAGTGATATGTCGGTTCAAAGAAAATAAATACTACAATGTATTAAAAATGAATAGCTTTAAAAACAAGACTCAAAATGTAAAAATCAAACATGAAACACATGTGTCATTTTTTAATGGTATTGACTTTCAACTAGTTACAGATCATTTTAATGATGTCTAAGCCTATGTATAGTATCAAATGTTTTAAAAATCAGACCGATGATCAAATCAGAAAAGTTATTGGTTCATGGTTCATCAAGCGAATCAATCTGCTAAACATTAGTTGAAACTTGACGCCATAAATAGATAATTAATATATGGTAATAAATAAAATAATTATAAACAACTTAATTGTTTCAACCCACCAAGTTTGACTACCAACCATCGTCACTCATTCAACTATTAAATTCGACGGCTCAAAGAAAACCGACTTTAACCTTTGAATCGAATCGGTTTTGATGTTGATTTACGGTTCAATCGATCGATCGCATCGATCTAGTTTTTAAAACATCGAGCACAATTCGATATTGTTTCTAATTTTTCATGGAGTGTAAAAGTAAAATACCACATTTTTTAAATAACCATGTAGACTTTCTTTCAAAATATTCATAGAAGTAATATTTTTGTTTTTAAAATCGCATTCACTAATCCAAGGTTTCAAAATTAACCTTAAAATCAGTCCACCAACTGTTTTTTTATATAAATTTAAAACCACATTTACCAATTATGTTTTTAGGTTAATTTTTTAAAAAACCGCATTTAGTGAATGCGTTTATTAATTTTCAAACGATACTGATAAATGCGCTTTATAAAAGGATTAGTATTGTGAATATTTTAAAAATAGCTATATGTGTGTCATTTTCTTTTCTAAAAAATTTATTACTTTATATTAAACTATTTTTTCATGAGTCATTGAAAATAAAAAGATAGACATGGAATGCTTTTCTCAGTTATATCATTCTTCTCCTAATTATTTTTCAATGGTGTAAAAGTGGAAAAAAAACCTTGTGTTTACCAAATATCTTCATTTGCATTTAAAACCTATTTTGGTCTAAGGAGGTCTCATTTGCACTATAGTCCATTTAAATCCCTACTATGAGAGATGGTATTAAACGAGGGCCTACATATTCCTAGTTCTATTTTATTTTAATGAATATATTTGAAACTTTCATGGCTTACATATTTATAAGTATCATCATATCTATAGAGAAGCAAGCAAATAGAATTGTAGTTTGTTTAGCAAAAAAAAAAGAATTGATATCATAGATTCTAATATGGGAGTCGAACTTTCCTAAATATGCTATAAATATTAGTTATGAAGACTATTGTGGTTCTCATCTCAATCATTTTGTAAGATTCCAATGTCATAATCTTCTTTCACAAAATAAAGAAGGTCAATATCAAAATCAACTACATAAGTCAAGCACGTGGCCGAATAACCGTCTAAAATTACCCTAAATAATTTGGGATCAAATTGGGAAAAATATTTAAATAAAACTAAGGTGTCGTTTGTCTTTTAGATTTAGCTTTCAGTATTCTGTCTGTTCATTTTTTAACAATTCATGACTTATAATTGAAATTTCTGAAAAAAAAATTTATGAATAAAAAAAACCAAAATATTTAGTTTTTTCTATTCATAAAAAGTTATCGTCCAAAATATGAAACATCATCCTTGCCTTATAAGGATGAAAGCTAACAATACTCAATACCCAATGTTAAAAAAACAAATAACTTAATACATAATATTATTAAATACTATTTATCATTAAATCCATGTTATATTCATTATTAAGTAAACAAACAAACGCCACTAAAAGTATCTAGTTTTGTTAAGAAAAAATAGATCTTAAATAATTATTTAATAAAATCAATTGTCATATTACATTTGGCAAAAAATCATGGATTTTTTTACTTTTTACATCACATTCTTTGTAGAAAATTATGTAATTTATGATGGAAATTATATTTAAATAATTCTATATATTATTTTTAATGTTAAAAAGTATAAAGTTTATAGATAGTTTCCTTTTCTGCATAGATAAAAATATCCGACATATCGATCGATATAGACGATATATCGGATATCGAAGGCCATTGATACAATATAGGCAACCGAAAGCCTGCTGAAGAAAAATAAAAAATATCGATAATATCGCAGAGCCTTTAATGATATATCGAAAATATCGATATATCGTCGAAATATCAAGCGTCCTCAACACAAGCGCGTGAAGGAGAATGTTGTCGAAAAAATCAATAAAGAACCAACAAAATATCGACGATATTTCTGACATATCGACAATTTTTCACGGCTTTTAAAAATCGATTTTGCTTCTGGTTGTTGACTGTTTTTTTTTTTACATGAGATAAAATGCCCACTATTTTGAAAAAATCGAAAAATAAGAGAAAGATTGAAAATGAGAAAGAAGATGGTAGAGAAAAGAAAGGAAAAATAAAATGGAAAATGAGAAGTTTGATAAGAAAAAGAAGATAAAAAGGCTAAAAATAAAATCAGAAGAATGAGGGAGAGGTTCACTATGACAACTTTTGAGAAAGAAGTACTCAAAGAGACTTTGGGACTTGTAGGGAAGTTTAAGAGAAATCAATTATGGAGATCAGAGCCAGGGAAAGATGAATGGTTTAAATCTAATCATCTAAAATGAAGATTATGAACTGAAAAAAAGCCCTAAAATGTCCAAATAATCTTACAAAATTAGATTATTTATTTTTTATTATTTCAATTTATCCATTTATGTTTCACATGTACAATTGTTTAAAAATATATTGAGAAAGACATACTCTTCTTTTTTTTTTTTGTCTGACCATAAGGTGTCTGAAAGTGTGGTTTCAGTAACACACCCGAAGGTACATTTAAGTCATATCACACCCAGACTAAAAGTCGTAGGTTTGAAAGAAAAATCGGCTGAAGACTTTTCTTGAGGTATTACTGGGTTTTTTTTTTCAACTCATCTAATCTGACTCGGGTTTTGGCTCTTTTTTCCACTGATAATCACATCCAAGGGTAAGTTGCACTGCCTCATGGTAGTAAAATGACGAGAAGAAAGGGCGAAGCCTTTGATATATAAAAGTTATTCCATACAAACATGGCCCATGGGCATATTATATGCGGGGGGCAATTGTTTACACTAAAAATATATTTTTGGGCCCAAATGGTATTTAAATAATTATTTGGCCTAAATGGTAGTGGAATGGGTCGAATAGATATATCAAGCCCAAACGGAGTCCAACCAATCCGAGAAAGCCCAAGCCCATGAGAATCAGTCCATTAAAAGGTCTAGGAACATTTATGGAATTTTTAAATAATTTTATGTCAAAGTCATTTCTGGCTATGATACCGAGACTTGTCTAAAAAGAGGCTTATTCTCCAAGATATGATATGACAGAGCACGTGAGCAATTATCAAGGGAGAAGTCAAGCTGGCAACAAGACTTTTTTAAAGGGGAAGTTGCTTGTAGAACAAGACTAGTGGAAACAGAGCGCTATTAAAGAAAGTGGGCTAAGACAATTATTCAGAATGTTTATAAAAGGAAAACTCAACATCAGTTAAATGACTCATCAATCAACATTCCAAAACAAAAGATTTCATCATTTCTCTAGTCTTTTACAATTTTAATGTATGTCTTTTTCATTCCTAGTTTAGTTTTCAGATATTTTTACAAGCATCTGTTACTTCAAGCTTTCTCGCTTCAGTATTTTATTTTAAGTCTAATTCTACAATGAAATTTGTTATCTTCAGTTAGTATATGTGCGCTTTTTCTCTTTAACTTTCAATTAACTAATTTTCAAAGTTATTTTCCTGCATTCTAGAACTAGGGAATACGCTGGCGAAGAAAGGTTATTTCGGCACGCTTTAGCTCAAATGCACTATAATTTTCATATATATATATATAAAGCAGTATTATTCCATGATGGAACCCATTTTTTGCTAAGAATGACACCAAAATCGGGAGGAGTAAGACAACCGTAGTCTCCGCACTTAGATCTCGATGCTACAAAAGTAGTACAGGAAGGAGAGTTCTAGCCTCGTGGAACGCATAGAGAACCCGATGTGACTCTTTCCCCAACCGGGTCCCGTTGACCACCGTCAACTCCACGGACACCGCTGGCCTCATATATCATGAGACCCATACATAAGTAAAATGGTCACATCGGGCCCACATCCATACTACTCAAAAATATATCCAACCAACTATATTACTCATAGTTTAAGAGTTAATATATCACTCTTAATACAAACATATATTGCAAAATTTAAAATTCTAATACATTTATACAAAAGTATCTACCAAAGTCACACATGTAGGTTTTCTTCAAAAGCGTTTTAAAGGAACGTCATTCCTCCCGAACACCCCTATACCCGAAATACGATCCTCGATGTGCATGGTGAGCAACGCCGCACGATAATCTCCTACATGGGTTACTCCCCACCTAAGTGCTCATATAATGGCAACTAAACACATTTAATCAAATGTATGATCCTACTTGAATGCCTACATGCCCAATCCCATGTTTCGAGTTCTCACCGACTCTCTCACACATACTTAAACCAAATGTGAGAAAACGTTCATTTTCAAAACAAAGGCCATTGTTTCAAAACGTACCACCGAAGCCTCGAGCAAAATCGCTAGGACAACCTTCCGATAAGGAATCGTCGGTAATTCCTCCGAAACAATCATGGGTCCACCTCCGAGATGAACTGTTGGACAACTCTCCAAAGCAATTCTTGGAAAATCTTCTTTGAAATTCCTTTCACAACCATTTTCATTTTTCTTTCATTTTTTCATGTCAGCGCACCTACCATTCTGTGGTACCTTGCATAAGTGTAAATGCATTATACTTCCAAACAATCTATGTTACATATAACCATGATATACCAACAACAACATAAATTAACTCACATGCATCATGTTATTCAATTCATATAATAACACCAAAATTAGCTCACACTTGCCAATATCGGGGAACACTCAAGTAATTCATTTTGAATCACCCGAAAGCAAATATACAAATCACACAATCACGCGTGAACAAGAAACCTAGGTCTCAAGACTGCTCACGCACACTCTGCTGATTTTCTTCACTCTGGGCCCAAATATTTCGAGACCGAAACACGGCCATCCAGGCCTTAGCAAATCCCTATCCATTAAAATGGTTTCTAGCCAAAGAATAAATGTTAGGAAAAGACCCCTACCTTGGAGTTGTCGAAACTCCACAAAATCTGTCCACGAGTAGCCCTTATAGCGTAGGATCAACTTTGGCTTTCTACCCATCGAACCGATGATTTGAAAGCCAGAAATCTGCAGAAGCTTACACTTCTCTCTCAATAAAACTAGTTCTCCCCTCACCGCCCGCTTCCAAATCTGTAATGGAGAAGATTTAGTTTCTTTTGTCTTATTTATTTATTCTTTTCACTTAATTCCATCCTTCGTCTTGGGCTTGATTTTAAAGGTTTTTTGAAGATTACCGCTTAATCTAGTTCATTTATCTCCCATTCTCACTAATCATGTAACATGTGTCACATGGGTATATGTAGTAAGCGACTTTGGGCTACACCACATATCTCTCATATGTTGTCATACTCCAAGCACCACACCCTGGCACTTAAAAACGTGAAATTCGACTGCTTTTGTACCCGACGAATTCACGTGGTAGCTCGATTTCATAAGACGATTCCAATGGTGAAGTTCGTTTCTTCATCCGAGATCTAAAAAAATTTCGGATTTTGACCGAAATTACCATTTTACCATTTTTCAGAAAATTAGAATTTTTCTGGGTTTTATATTCTCCCCTCCTTAAAAAGAATTTAGTCCCGAAATTTTGTACAATCACAACAAATCACATGCATATGCAACGTGCACTATGCCATGTATGTGTAAACTACCATTTAAAGATCAAACGACTAAACTTCATCGCACCTTCATCCTAAACAAGAAGGTGGTCTCGTGATCGTGTCCTCTCGCGCCCCATCTGGACTCTCCACTCTACGGCAGCCGCTTACAAGACTCTCACCGGGCCTCACGATCTCGCCGCAAAACCCGATCCTCGCATCCATAACTACACCAGCTTCCTCCTCAATGTCCCATCCGTGTCAACCTCAATCTCTCCTTAATCCACCACGGATCCGAGTGTACTCCGCAGCATGGAGACGGAAACCGCGGACACCGACATGCTCAAGGCAGCTAACCTAACGCCAGATGCCTACCCCTCTCGAGCATCTCGAAGGGCCCAATAAACCTCGGGCAATAGCCCCGCCGCCAAACCTAACCACCTCTCATAGGCATCACCTTCAAGAAGACGCGGATCACCAACCTCAAACTCTAAGTGGTCGACGCCGCATTAACGCTAGAGCTCTTCTGCCGCTTCCGAGCCGTGAGAAGACATCACATATCAAGCTCACTTTCTGAGGTGTTCTAATAGATCGTGACTGCTGATTTGGAGTTTCTCCCTACCTCGATCCAAACATAATACCTGGCGGATCTCGTATTTGGCCCCATACAATGCCGCGCGCCTCATACGGCCGCCATATGTGCATACTCAATTGACAATCGGGCTGCTTCAGAAGCATTCCACTACAAGTAATCGCTTCTTCCTAGCCTACCCCATGATCCAGTACTCATGCTCAAAGACGCCCTAACACCGCATGGTCATCTCTCGACCGACCATCATTCATGCGGAAAGTTTGTACTCATGGTCAACCGCAGCCCATAGCCTGAAACTAGTCCGTAAAATCAGAAACCCCAGTCTCCGACGCTATGGATACCGGTACTTCACGAGCCTGACTATCTCTCGAATGTACAAACCCAGAGAATCTCCAATGTGAAGGTCATCCAAGACGCCAGAAAATATGCCGACTTCATGAGCCTATCCACCATCACCTATTGTATCGGTGAATCTGTTGCTTCGCCCCGCCGGCCTCACGAAAAAGCCCTGGCCGAGCTCACCGTGAGCTAAACGACGAAACGAGCCTTAATTTAGGCTCGACACCGGCTCCCGCCGCCCGCTCTGTCAAAAAAGCCGGCCAGGCCACGAGACCCATCCAGATCCGAACGAGGCTTCCGCTACGGCCCTCGCAACAGATCCGGCCAACGGCGATCCCGACTACAAAAGCCGGGAGTGAAATGTCCAGTTACGTGGTCCCGAGATCGATGTAATGGATCCTCAAGCTCTAGATCCAGTCGATATGGATGGCAAATGTGTGAATCCTCATGAAGCCGTCAAGGAGGCGCTGACGACGGCATTCCATCTGAGCTCGAGCGAATCCCACGCCGCCGCACCGGGGGACTGCGACTTAGATCTCCAGATCTCGCCGTTAGCCGAAATGGTACCCACGATAGCGCCAAGGTGTTGCACCAGATGTTCCAAAGGTGGATAGCGTGAAGAAGGTGCCGACAAAGGGACGCTTCTGGAAGGACATGGATGTCGGGTATGACCCATCGGGTACGATCACGATCCTAGTGTACAAGATTCGATTATAAATATGAGGGTATCGGGCTCCTGTGGAAACTATAGAGCCTGGTGGCCATAAGCTTAGACAAGGTTTGCCGATCTTGAGTAGCATCGAAAGCAAACGCACGACCCACCGATATGATCAACTGTGCTCGATGAACAAGGATCCACCTCAAATTGGGCACCAAAGATCTAGGGCGTGGTAATGGGTAAAGGCATCATGGTGATCGCGTGGGGTTTCATAGAAACAAGGAGGCAGTACTGAATATCCGGGACTACTGCACAGACAGCAGTAATGCCTGGCAGCCACCGTCACCGCTCGGTATGAAAATTTGCGCCGACCGGGTTCGATGGTGGGAAGATTCCCGACTTCCAACTTATCAGAAGCCTTGAAATTAATCATGCGATCTCAAATGATGGTGTAGTGGCTAACTTAACCATGTGTGCCAAAGATATTTCAAAATAGTTTCTGTTGTTACTAATGAGTCTGCTTGGCGATCTTGTTGATATATTATTTCTTTATTTAGATAATTAATTAAACCAATCATGTTTCTTATTCAATGATTTCGTGTATCTTATTTCTTCACTATGCAATTTCTACTTGTTTTAATTTATTTGTTAATTTTCGCTGTGTTGTTTCAAAGAAAGGGAATTCTTAATCCAAAAGGGAAACAAATGTTGAAGGAAGTGGCTTTAACAACTTTAGCATCAATTTCAAATCAACTTAAGGTAAAACAAATCCCATAGAAAATTATTTCAGATCGACGATGAGTATCGGTCGATACAAAAGCTAAAAGTATACGGATCAGTCGAGGATTGATTACAATACAAACTCAGATAGGCTCTGATCGGGCTTGAGCTCGAGAGTTACTCGAGCTCGCTCATATGGAAAACGAGCCCACGAGCCCGGGCCGCTTTTTTTTAAATCGCCGCTTGAGCCCCATTTAAGCTCGCTCAAAGCCCACGCTCGAGCCCACTCATAAAATTCAACAAGCCTAGCTCGAATGTTCAGTCGCCGCCGCCTGCCACTGCCTCGGCCCCATACGCGATCATGTCCCCGCGTGTCCAAGCGCGGCAAGTGGGTCACAAAACCATCGCACGCGCCCCACTTCCACTACCACCAATGGTCGGGCAACGCTAACTTCGATGCTCACCCTTAACTCCATTGACAGCAGAGAGCACTGGCTTAACAAACCCTACGTGTCTCTTCATCCCGCCTGCAGGTACCGTGATCAAGATCCTGGCATGACTTCGTGCCACTTGGATGCACGGCAAATCGAGAGCAGTGAAACTCCCTGAGGATCTCCTTTCTCAAATCGTTCAACTGGGGAACCACTACCCGTCCCCTATACCGAAGACCGTCATCCGCGCAGACCATTCCAACCTCGTCACCTATACCGATCAGACCCGGCCCCGATTGACACCATCTCCGCGGCCCCGCCTCTTCGGGACTGACCACTTTGCTCACAAAGAAGATCTGCAGCTACCTAAACTCCCCAACGCATTCTCAGCTCACTGTAAAACAGTAGCCCCAAACTCGGTCTCCATTGTCTTCAAGCATTCGCCATTCCTGAGTCTGGCACTTAGCAATGCCTCCTCGGTGATTCGACGAGTATCACTCCACCACATTTGCCTTATCAGAATGGTAATGCAAAGTGAAGTCATAATCCTCTAGAACCCACATCCATCTACATTCAGCTCATATCAGGTCCAACCAGCCATGAAAAATATACTTCCCTCGACTTTTACGGTTTAAGTACACCTCGAACTACTACCATATAAGTGAAAGCCAAATCTTCAAAGCTACATCACAACAACTCCAACGTCAGGTGTGGGTAATTTTGCCTGCGATTCTTCAACCGACAGAACCATGCAAGCTACCACTCTCCCTGATCGCATCAAAACACATCCTGGCCCTACTTTTCAGGCATCATATACATCACCCCCGTCCCGTCCGACTATCAAGATAGAGAGTAGTAGTAAGCCTCCTTCGCCTCCCCGAATGCCTCAGATCGGCCATCCAATCAAACTCACCTCCTTTCAGTCAATTCATTGGTAAAGCCGCTACACCCGGGAGAAATCTCAATGAATTTCCTTCAGCACCAACCAATCCTGTAATGTTTACTATCTCAAGATCGACTTTTGGCCCCCTCCCAACCTCATCATCGCCGACCATCAATCGCTCGACGCCGACCTCGCTTATAGCCGATGATTTCGCGAATCAAACAATCCTCACGACCTTCGCTACTTCTCCACTGGAATAGACCAAGATGTCATCCACAAGGACCACGACAACCGGGATCTGGGATGGCATTAGAATACTCCATGATGATGTCGAACACGCTTGCCACATAATCCAAAGGGCATCACCAAACTCAAAGTGCCCACAACGTGTCCTGGAACGCTGCTCTTAAAGATATTCGTCTCCCCAACCTCACCGATGGTAAACCAAAGGCAAAGGTTCATCTGAGTAGACTCGCCGCTTCCTCTTAACTCCATCAAACAAATCGTCAATCCCCAATGGGCATCGATTCTGATCGCAACCCCTGCTCAACCGTTCAGTCAATGGCCGATGGTCTTCGTCTTTCTTTCTTCTCGCAATGTAACCTGAGCACCTACGGTGAAGTGTTTCATTCACCAACCTCCCATTCAGTGAGGCCCAGAAATTTTGACTCCCAGTTCATGGAAGCCAACCGGCGCCATCCCATGTGGAGTCACAGAGACGGGGGGCGGGCGTACTGTGGTGCAACCTCGACACCGGCAAGTCTACAACCCTCCGTGTGGAGGCAATCCCGTGAACTCATCCGAAAAACATCCCTGTCAGAAACTACTCGAGGCAGATTCCAAGTCCGACTTCACCTCGCCATTCAGGTAAGGCCATAAATTAACCCAACTCGCCCAGACACTCGGATCCCAGACAACTGCCGTGGCAAAATATCATGCTTTGTCCCCCCCGAAATGTAACACGAAAGTACCGTCCCGTGTGTGCTGTGAACCCTCCTATGCTCACACCGATGACAACTCAGATGCCATCACCAATCCATTCTAAGGATGACTTCGAACTCTGACATGTCCATTTAATTTCAAATCTGACCAAGGAGTAACCTGCAGATCTCTAGCTCGCGAACCTCTACATATCATCCATATCCTTCGCCTAACTTAGAGAACTGCATATACAAAGGCTCCTCCAAGGCCCTCTCAACCTCTAAGCCCAACTCTATCGGGCTAACCGATGTGTGAAGAATGAATGAATGTGAAGCACTTAATCAAATAACACTTCGCCTATTAAAGTAGATAAAGAAAAACATACCCCGATGACTAGTCAGACTACGACTCGCCACTTGGCAGGATGAAGAAGACGCCCGAACCCCCGACGCGTTCTCGCTGGGCCTGGCCTTCCGCCGCCCATAACTGCTTCTTCGGCTCGGTTTATAACCCGGGGAGGTGCCTACGTACCCCCGAGATCACATCGGGCTCCTCCGCCCCCATACTGTAAATGGAGGAATAAATCAGATCCACCTTGCCCCATAGCCGACCGGGATCGCTGTTCCGAAACCCCGGATCCCCGTCTCGGCAACCCTCCTCACGCTCGGCCGCCAATGGCGCACGTCTTATCCGCCACTCACCACAACCCGGATTCGCCTCCCCGCTTCTGATGGTCGCCGCTTCCGAATTCATCGCGAACTAGAAGCCTTCCGCTTCAACCGGGAAGCATGACTGACTTCCTTCCTACAACAACAATCATGTTCGGAGCCTGCACATCCTCCATCTCCCTCATGGTCATGGCGCCCCAACCATAAGAGTCCATGGTCTCAGAGGAAGGTCTCAGCAGTCCCCGCCCCATTTTGGCCACCCCACCATTCAAACCTCCCGACCACCTTGCTAGGTCCCCCAGGGCTACATAATCATCAACAAAGCGAAGCACCTCGTGAACTCCGCCATACTCAATCACCACAGCACTTACTTCAGCCTTGGGGGAACTCCCGAGCCTTCGCACGCCAAGAAGGGCTCTAAAATACCGCCTATGAACAACTACAGAATCCCATGTCATTGCTCATCCAGGCTCCGCCCCACCCCACTATACTGGGCTCACTTTCTAGCTAGAATGCGTAAAATTAGTTTCGATCTCCTGTCAAGATTTATGCACTGGCAATTTCCAATACCTTCTCTCAACCCGCAGACAACAAACGGGTCTCGCCACCACCATTCCTCCCATGAATATCAATAAGGATGACGCGCCCTGAACCCTGGCTGCCACCCTACTGCTACCGCCGCACACCCAGCAATGGCATGAAATTGCAATCCCTACCCAAAGAAAGGCCTCACCGGGTCAACATCAGGTGTCAAGGCATCTCGCTGACGACCCCCGCCCCCGCCGATCAAACATCTACACATATCAAATGACGTTGTTTTAATGCAAGATTCCAAGGTAAGCAAACACTTCACCCAAGATATCGCTCTTCATACCGTAAATTTCCAGTTATACAAACTATACAAACAAAATTTACTTTATAATATTTTATTTTTATTTATTTTTAAAAACTCGTGCAGAACTTGTCTGGGAAAATAAAGTTTGAGCTCAAAACGCACACTGGAGTTTTTAAAATCTATTAGATAAACCTAGGTGAATCCCGGTAATTAAAAACAATCACGTCCGTTTCAGATGAACTGCCGACAACTTCTGGCAAGAATTTTCAAAACTTCGGTAAAATTTCACAACTATTTTATTTTTCTTTCTATTTTTTCATGCTGCCACACCACACCACATTCAAAGGTGTCTCTTAGTGGCATATGAAATGCATTATGTCATTTCCAAACACCACAAGTATAAATCATGCATATACCAACATAAATTAACTGCATGCATCATAAATATTCAACTATGCTGAATAACACCAAAATTAACACACAAGTAATAAACAATTTCAAGCTAATCCATTTTGAATCACCCGAGCAACATACAAATCACACACAAATCACGTGAACAAAGAAACCTCAGGTCTCGCAGAGACATTGTTCACTTCGCACTCTAGTAATTTTTTCTTCACTCATTCAAATATTCTGAGACCAAAACACCTAATCTTCCAGCCCAAGAAATCCTCATCCATTAAACAAGATCTTTACCAAAGCATCAACCAAGAGAAAAGACTCACTCTCTCAGAGTCACCCACAAAATTCCACATTCCAAATGCGTGAATTTTTAGGCATCAACTTGTTATTGTCCCACCAGAACCTATGGTTCAAACGAATCTGTATGGTTGAAAACACTTTCCTCCTAAACCTGCTCTCCCCACCGCCCTAAGCCCCAAACAATGGAGAAGATGAAGCCTTTTGTCTTATTACATTATCTTTTTACTTAATTCCATCCTCATCATTTAGCTGATTAGCAAGCGACATGGCTTTTCATTCTATCTCTATCCTTCTCACTTAACTATTAACATGCGTCACATGGCACGTAAGGAGCACTCGCCACATATACGCCTCTACAAAACATTGCCATACACTTACTGCTCCGAGCTCGAAAAACGTGAAATTCCTACCCTGTCTCAAGATCTATCAATTCACGGTAACTAGATTTCCACAGACATTCTACAGGAAGTCCGTTTGTCATCCACGAGATTCAGAAAAATTTCTGATTTTTAACCCAAATTACCATTTTGTCTTCTTTTTAGAAAATTAGAATTTTCCCAGGTTTTACACCGATGAATTCCTTCAATGCATCATTGAAGAACCATCCAACAATCCAACAACAAGTTTAAGCGAAGAGGCTACAGTAATGCGACGCCTGAAGTCCATGGGTCCCTGGACTATCCGGTCAACCCACAACATTTAACCCAAAGATCTGCATTCTCTAAAACGCCAGCCTTCCTTTTGCAATGTGGTGTCCCACTAAACACAAACCTTGAGTATACTCCGTCTCAAACAATATATCCACATTGTGATCCAATATATCCAATCATATGATGGTAATACCCAGCCACTGGGTAGCCTACAAACGATACTCATAATACATACTAACTATGAATCCAACTATATACCAATATAGTTCTAAGAGGTTCAAATATTTTACTCTATACAATACAGCACATTTAACTTAAAAAGTTCTTAATACATAGCTACATCAAAAGTTCTGGCCAACCATTTTCTCTAATCCCTGGCCTCAGCACAGCCGTCCCTCACCGTCAGACCAGAAAATATATCCCTCATTGTGGTGAGTTAATGCTCAAGAGGAACGCTCCTATGGGCTATCACTTCACCTAAGGCAGTGTAACAAAGCTCTAAAATAAACATATATTCACAAAGAAACGCAATTGATCCCATTTGAATGTCTATACGACCAACTCAGATCCTCGAGTCCCCATCGACTCCATCACACTCGCTTCAAGCCCCATATGGCGAGTACCATGATTTTGTTTGTTCAAGTGGGACAACCCTTCACGCAGATATGGTCATCCAAATGTCGACGACGGGAGTATATTATTTGCCATGACTACCCTCCGCGATCAATCGCCGCTCCGGTCACGATATTTCACCGCATCACCTCGATACAATATTTTTTAGACAACCCTCCGAATCGTTTTCTGGGGACTCATCTCTACGACTCACTCCTATAGTCTTGAAGTTGTTCAATGCATATGGAACACAAGCGAATCTAATACGTCGATCATGTAAATATATATAAATATACAAAACAATCACTTCGCCAATAACTATGTCACATCTTCATTTCTACATCAAACAGTTTCACTACACGATCAAACACAGCAATTAGACTTTAAATCACTGCTCAAACCCATTCTGCAAAACATTTAGAACGTCTCAGAACATGAAACCTCAAGCATTATTCCTAGTGTGAATCATCTGGTCACCTTGTGAACCCACATTTTCCCACATTTCCTACATCATCAACAGAATCAATACATGATTTAATTACAACTTTATAATGAAACATCCAAACAAAGCCCCCACTACTACGCTCAACATTTCGGCTCAAAATTCATCAATTTCACCTCCACAATTGGGGACTGATCAAACAATTTAACTAGTCATCCCACCAAAGATCGTAGCATTAAACGACAAAACCCAAGCATGAGAACCCTACCTCACGGAAGCCGCTAAACCCAAATCCAGACTACTAGTTCTCTCATGATAATAAATTCTTCCTTCTGTCCCAAGACTCACTCGCCAATCGCTCCTATATTTGTAGAGATAATGGAAGACCTCTCACTAAACGAATCACAGCCTCACCATTACTTTTCCTATTTCAATGTCATTCTTATTACTGTGAAAGACAACCTAGCTTTTCGTCTTTAGTCCATTTAATGATTGGTAATTAATAACTTCTTCAAGCTTTGTTATTCTGTACTATTCCTACCGCCCATTTTCATCATTTTTCTACTCATACCACTTACGTGTGAATGCTGAGTATATGTTATATGCATCTTTCGTCAGACGAAAATTGTTTTACGCACTAACCGCTACTGCCCTCTAAACGCTCCGATCTGATCGTCATGAATACGTACAGCTAGATTTAACAGACGACATTCTAAATCGTGAAATCCATTTCGCCATCCGAGATCTAGAAAATAATTATGACTTTTAAATTAACAATAACAACTTCTTGTAATCGAATTACGATTTTACCATTTTTCCTGGGTAAATCGAATTTCTGCCCACAGGTGTAATGCGATGTGCCTATTCTTTTCTATTAATTTAATGTAACGTACTACAAGAATTAAAGAGCCAACTATGATCGCGACTACCTTTATGGAAGAATGGCAACAATCTCAATCCAACCCTGATAACCTATAGAGAGGCAACCAAGGCAAGAAGGTTTTTAAGCTGAAAGGCAATTTTTTCTAATGAACTCAAAGATTTGAGAACTCCATGAGAAGTCGTAATTTCTACTGCAGCCACATATATAGCGTTAGATACCTTCTGAGGAGAAAGGGTGGTACTGAGAAAACGAGTAATGGAAAGACTCCATCGCACTATACAGTAGCTCACAAAACTTCTTAGAGGATTTACCCAGACTAATCCAATTACACAACCGAGAGCATATGAAGGAGGCTTTTCTTTCAGTGGAGGCTCGGAGGGCATCATGCAGCCACCTGCATGAGTAAATGGAAACTTGGGACAACAAGTTCAACAAGTTACTCAACAAACTCAACAAGTTCCTTAACAGCCTTTTAGGCAACCACTTCTAGGTACCCGTATTTAGAGCAATCGTATATGGCGCAGTGAAAGACACAAAGTCTGGCGCCCAAAGTTCTACATGTAAACCTTATCCAAAATGATGATAGATCCCCACCCAAGGAGGCACACAAGATCCCCGATTCCTCTCCTGTTTCTCGAGAATATGATCAATCCACCTCGGAGACATTGCAACTACTATAAATGTGGGAGTCATTACCAGTGAGAATTTCATCATTTCAAGCTTAGACTATTTCCTAACTCTTCATACAAGGGCAACATTCACATGGTATACAACATTATCGAGAAACCCATTCAAAGCAAGCAGAGATGCAAAGGCGCCCACACTTAAAGGCTCTTGTAATGAAGCCAGAAGTGGTGCATTGCGTAACCCGTTTAGAGTGACTCAAAGAAATTGGGAGATTGTTGATATGTTTATTTCCCAGTTCAAGAAGATGAGAAACAGATGCAAGATTCATCTTCCATAGACAAAGTACATGAAAATGGTTCAAAGAGGTTTGGACATTGAGTTGAGGAAAAAATTTCAAAGTATGGAATTTAGACATTTTTATGAACTTGCAGCTAAGGTGACAAAGTATGAAGAGCTGCTTACAAAGAAAGTTAATGAGGAAAAAAGTCCATGAGCGATTACTTACACACACTAGGGAAGTGTGGTAGAGTGATGATCTATCTACTACACACAGGTAGCAGGAGTAAGTAATCTGGGTCTACCAAGCCATACAATAATAGGTTTTCATGTGGATTTTCAACCTTAATATGACATATCAAATGGGTTAGGAATCTCCAAATTCAAACACGATCCAATTAGTAATCGTGTAACACGATTAGACACTGCTTGTAACCTGCTTTATTAATTTAGTAATTTGTAGTAATATAAATTATAACTCATTCATTCATAGCTTAACCCAAATAATATATATATATATATAGTATATATATATATATATATATATATATATATATATGGGTAAATCTTTGCTAAATATTAATTAACAAAAAAATTAACTAATAATATGGGTCAAATTGCAGCTATGTGAATTGACACTTAACATAACCCGGCTTATACAGACAACACGACTACTTCAAGACGATATACTTAACCTAAACCCAGCTAAAATCATGTCAGGTTCATGTCGTGGTCTACGGTCAAATTTTTCTAACTCCTAACTACAAGTGACATTCACTGTCTCTCTATCAGAAAAGGCAAATCTGACAGAAGAAGGCACAAATTGTTGGTACATAGAAACCAGTACACTTCGAGGTAGCAAAAGTCGCAGGAAATATTCGATTTCTAGCTAAAGAAAAATTCATTACTTTACTTAAAGATCTCACCATATCCCCCACAAGAGAACAAAAGGGAAAATCTTATTGTAAGTACCACAATTCATGGAACCACATACTCATGTTGGGGTTTCATAAATGTCATACAAGACAGACTGAATAAAGGATACCAAGTTCCTCATAAAAAAAATAGGTTATGGTAATTCATGAGGATCCTTTCTACTGCTGGCCTCTAATCAACACTATTGTAGTCTCCAATCAGAGATTTATGGTCCAAGAAGGAGGGAAAACTCTCTCTGTGAAAGGTATGAGTCCCCAAAATATTGTCCGTTTGTAGATAGGTTAAAAAAGAAATGGGCTGCAGTTTGTATAGATCCTCTCCATCAAGAAGAAATTCGATGAAGGGGATAGAGCAGGGAACATATTAGTATAACCAATTCTCTAAGAAAAGGAAATTTTCACTAAAAGGCAAGATGAATTCCGAATTTGTTCCTCTTAGAGAAAAAGGTGCAGAAAGGACCGCATCTCCAAGGGGTAGGTTCACTGCTCCAAGGGGGAATGATACAGCCAGATTTAGAGAATGTTCCTCAAGAAAGAGAGCTTTTTTTTCAAGGGGTAAGTTCACTCCTCTAAATGACAAAGCTGTAGGGAAAGTTATTGTTCCAAGGGAAATAGCAAATGACAGATGTCCAAGAGGTGGATTTGGGGATAGAGTTGTTCCTCTAAGTAAAAGAAGGTTTCTACATGAGATATAAATAAATTAATCCAAAGCGGGCAGAATCTTTTCCCTAAGAGAGAAGATTGCAAACAACTTCACTTTTCCAAGGAAGAAGGCAAGGGAATGACATGTGTAATACCCCAATTATACCCTAGTAGTTTTATGACATGTTTAGGGTATAATGGAAGTCAAATTTGTATTTTTCTGAATTTCATATGCGAAAAATTATAATGTGACACCCCAAATTATTACAACGCGATAACACGTTTCAGATAATAAAAGTAAAAGTATATTTTTCCGGAATAAAAGAATGTTAAAAATAAATTAAGTAAAACCCGGAAATTTGTATAAGGAACAAGGGCAAACGTGTAAATTGTCAAAACATGATATAAATGACATAAGAAGAATATATTGTATGCCAAAATAGAAACACAAGTTAGATTGAGAATAATAAAGAGAGAATGACCTAAATGCAAAAAATGAGAAAAGAAATTAAAAATGCAAAGGCCAAACATGGCCTTAACTCAAAAATATGGATAAGGTTATGAGAGACCAAAAACGTAGAGAAGGGGAGAAGAAGAAGAAGATGAAGAGGAAGAGAAGAAGAAGAGAAGAGAAGAAGAAGGAGAAGAGATTTCAGGTATGGAATCTAACATTGAGTATGGATTACTGATCTTCAGCGACATATTGGGTTGTGGCTGTGTTAAACCTAACCCCACGACTCTTAGACAAATCATCACAAACCCCTTTGTTTTTCTAGGATTTTGTTGCGATGACCCAAAGTTCCCATTACATGTGTTTTGGTTCTAAGGGTTGGTAAAGTATGGAACATGTTTATTCTGTTCTGTGGTTTGATAGGAACTTTTCCTAACCCTAGATTCAAGTCAATGAGTAAAACCTCCAGCCAGAGATAAGATAGGAATAGAAAGCATGTTTGAGTCTTAATAGTGTATAAGATGTATATTATAAGGTGTTTTGAGTTTCAGAATTGTGGTAGAAATATATGGAAAACTGAGAAAATCACCATTTCAAGATTTTTCGAGGGTTGAACGCATCAAACAGAGTGGCATCCGCCTTACCTGACAAACAAAGTGGTACTTCAGCACTTCATAAGTGTTCTCTGTTTGGACCTGGTATCTATGACGAAAAGTAGGTATCAGGCATCTAAATGCTCTATTTTAACCACTGTTAAGATTTTTACCATAACTTGATCATTTCTTATCCGGATTGGAGTTGATCTGCCGGCCGGGTAAATTAGACTCAAGTAACCAAATCTCCTTGAAATAGATACCTTCAAATTCTAACTATATTTGGCCCACCACTCCAATGCACTGTTCAAGCCATCAAACGTTTTAACACAGAAAGAGATCCCGATCACAGACACATTCAGCTTCTGGTGCTCCAATTTCAAGCATTCCAATGGAGGTTAACCCCAAGACCTTAGCTTCTCAAAGGAGTACAAAGAACTTTTGTCAACATGGAGTTAAGACCCCTCGAAAATAGGTATTACAGACTGTTCCTAGTGTAATCTGGGTGAACTGACTAGTTTGGCATGAAAATGCCATAACTTGTGTTTGAATGATTCAATTGGAATTATTCCAATTTCTAAGTAAAGTAGATTCACAGAGGAACAAGAATACATGAATGATGTGTGAATACATAGGTGTCATACTATACAAGTATATGAAATTCTATATATAACAGGAAAAATATATGAAATGAAATATGTATAGATGTGTTCATGAAACATGAGTATGATTAGAAACATGAATATGATGAAACACAAAATGAATTGAAATACGCAATAACACGGAAGACAATACGCCACAACACAATAACGCGCTTAACATCCCAATTATTCTCATAACTAATAAAAACAGATTATATATGACGTGACATACCTAAATTGAATAGATAGAAACATGCTGTGTGAATTATGATAGAAATGCATAATACACAACTTATGAGATGAGTAAAAGATGACAGCACGTGAATGAGTGTTGCTACACATCGATGATAAAGAAGGGGATAACAGAATATACAATGAGCAAATGCATGCATGATAAAAATATAGGAATATATGTATTATAAAGAAATATGAGAACCGTAATATGAAGCTACGATATGAGAACTACTTGATTAAAGTAATGATAGTATATTGCATAAGCAATCACAGATAACAATATTATTCAGCTGTGATATATGCACAAATGTAATAAAATTTGATCGGGTCAGGCTCGACGTAAATGGATGATAGTATGCCTCATGTGGGAAAATACAATACGCAAAGATACGCGATACGTATATCGAGTTCGGGCCATCATGATTATAGATCTCGTTGATCGGCATAGTTGTATAGGTCACTGCCTTACAATAAGATACTCTTCTGGTGGTATACTTTACTGGGCTTCGTCATATGTAGATCCTACTACTTATCCAATGATAAGATTTACGTACATACAGATAGACATCACTGCTCAGATACAAGGTAGTAGTACTCCTTCGTACATACGTGGCAAAGATCACTATTCAGATAGCGACAAGACTTCTAACACAATCGCTTATTTCCTTATCCGTCATGCACAGATTGCAGCATTTAACATAAAAGAAATAAAAGTATAAAAAGGAAATGTATAAAGTATATGATATGATAGAAGATAGGTAACGCTATGACATAGTATATCTACAAGAACAAGAAATACAGTATAAAAGGACATGAAAAGTATATGAAAGAATATGTAATAGAACATGAAAAGCAATAAGCTATAGCATGAAAGATGAACACATGAAAAGTACATAAAGTATATAAAAGAGAAAGGTATATGAAAAGTATAGTATATGAAAGCACATGAAAGTTTATGCGAAAACCTATGACAATATATGATAGATAGTAAAGTATGCTTCCGCATCTAAGAGAGATACAAAGATGTGATAGAAATTATATAATCCTAAAGTAATGTTATGATATGAAAAGCAATAAGTTATAGAATGAATACATGAAGTGCAAAAGGTAGAAACAGAATATAAGAAAAGTATAGATGTGAGATATACAAACACATAGAACATGTACCCGAAAGACGACATGCAATAAATGCAAAGACATAAGAATAAAAGCAGGTTAACATGAAGGACATATGAAAATGCATATATAAGCTGTGGACGGCCGCTATTAGTGGTCGTCTATGCTTATGTTCCCAATTAAGCAGCAAGTTTAGCACTGTGTTCAATCCTTGTAGGCAATGTGGCTAAAAAAGACGCAGGAAAGAGATTAAGATATCCCACACACAGAAAGGTGCCAACTTAGAGATAGATGTTTCACCATCGGGCGCAATCTGATAAGCTTATTAGATATGTATATGTATATGGTTCTCAGAGAAGATATAACCTAATGAAGATGGCGATTGAGAGTTTTGTACGCTAGCAAAATAGCATTCAATGTTAAACATACATGTATAAATGGGACTCAAGATATGTGTATAGATCCCGATGGATACCACACCTGGTAGTTCTTTTGTATATGTAATGATTTTCGTTATTACGTAAATTGCTCAGATACCCACAGTACAAGTTCACCCTGAAAGAACAAAGTCAACGAGTCCCAAGATAGTCTCAAGCCCGACTGTCGGATCGCTTATCTGTGCCTGACTCAGATCCCTGCGTGACAAGTTAGTGGTATCAGCCCCAATCAAAACAACCGTAAATTTGCCAATTAAGAACTCAAAAGAGAGAATATAAGAAGTTAGCATGTTATTGTAGAATTTGATAAGTTAGTTATCAAATTTAATAAAGTAGGAGGACTAAATAGCAAAGGCTAAAAACTTGAGCCAAAAAGGAATATATTTAATAACTGTCTCTAGAATGGAATTCTATATTTTCGGGCTTATAGAGCTAGTACACCTGTCAGGCAAGGAGGAGAGACCAAAATCGTGCCTGCTCAATCCATTGTTCTGCCTCATTGTTTCAAGAAAAGAGAAGGAAAGAAAGGGAAGGAAGAAGAGAAGAAAAGCAAGCCAGGCCACATTCAAGATAAATCAAGGTTAGGAAAATCCTAAACTCTTCCGCAAATGTGTTTTCGTCAATTCAGTCAGCTGGCGCCGTTTCAGCTTTGTTTCTGCTTGTTAGATTTGCCCGTGAAAAGGGACAAAATGCCATTTTGTTCAAGTTCGACGCCCTTCGCCTAAGCCGGCGAGTCCTCGCTTCGCAAGGCCAAGTGTCTTCCTTGTGGATGTTGTCTCTTCGCCTAGGCGAAGGTCCGTCTCACCTAGGCGAACCCGAGATCAGGTTTTCTCACCACAATACTCCCGCTTCGCGAATCCGAAGGCTTCGTGTGGTGCGAGCTCCTATGTTTGACCTCTTTGCCGCTTAAGCCTACTTACAAAACCTAAGCAAATGGGATTAGTGTAACGCTGAATTTCGTGTGAATTCTCGTAATCGGGTCACATAACTGCATGAATGTTATTGCACCAATAAAATGTCTAAACAGGTGATAATTGTTGTATGTCCGCTAAGATCGTATAGCGAAATAGGACTAGTGCTTTCAAAGATTCCCTGCTCCGTGCTACTCAGCACGTTTGTTTCGCATCAATTAGTATGACCGCTACGTTGCTACGAAGCACTCATGTTCTATCGGGTGCCATTAAGTGGGTTCCGCTTATGGTCACTTCCTATTCACATCTATATCAGACTCCACGTGTACTCCATTGTATCGTGTCCCCGTTATTCATTTTCACCGTTTATGAAAACATTTATATGAAAAAGTATCCGACACGAATACGAAAACAAAACGTAATCAGCCTGAATGATAAGGCAGCTATCCCGCTCAGATTGTAGGTACCTACCCGCACAGCGATCAAAATATCGCAGAAACACCGATATATCGATAATTGGATTCTTACCAGACATCGAAATATCGTATAAAAGACGCAGATATTTTTACAAAATATCTGGCTTGATTAAAAATTTTCATATCTTAATTACATAGATGATGAGAAATGATTCATATCTTAATTAAGGTAGATTAAATCAAATAGATTAGTAATTATTAAATTAAATAAAGTTATATTTAATATATTATTCAGATATTAATATGTTAAAGATATATTATTTATTTGATTCTGTTATTATTACAAATATTAAGTAGATAACGAGGAGATTCAAAATATTGTAGATTATAATTTTAAATTTTTAAATGATATTATTTTATTTCTTTTCCTTTTCAAATTAATATTTGATTTAAAAATATTATAAGTTATAATGTCAAATAAAAATAAAATAAAATATTATAATCAAGGTGAAAGGATTTATGAAAAAATAAAACGAAGTGAACAATAATGTAAAATAATAGATATATTCATAAATAATAAGAGAATATAACAAAAGTTTGCATCATATATAATAGGTGTAATCACTAGCCTGGTAGATGGAGGGAGCCACCTTCCAAGTATTTTGGGGGAGTTCAAAACCCCCTAACAGTAGATTTTTGTAGCAGCTGCAAGTGGGATTGAAAAAATCAGACCAAAATGTTAGAAAAAATCCGATAAATCGTCGAAATATCGGCTAAATTAAAGATAAATTGACAATATTTGGTCTAACCGATTATCGGTGGAGTATATCCTATCGATCTCTATCGATAACCAAAATATTGCAGATATTTCCGAAATTTTGTTCCTTGCCTACGGGTACCTTATGTTATGAAATTTATGTTATGTACTCATGGGAGAGATGAATAATATGATACATGAAATATTATATATATACATGTATACTGGAATTGAAGATTATTGTAAATGGTCATATATATTATTCTGTTTTCCCACTGCTGTGGCTCAACACGCTGCTTCATCTCTATGTAAAGTTATGAAGAAGTCGCCAGGGACATCCCGCACTCGCCAAGGCCAACACAGCATTAGGAGTCCTCCTTATGTAGGTATTTGATTTTGTAATATAAACGTAAATTATATTTTTTTATAAGGAAACTTGTGAATACGTAGTAAAGTTATAATCAAACATATACAAGATACGACATTTTAAACACCACTACGGGTTAGCCAGACAGTGTTGCGATTTGTAGTCGTTAATTTCCATAATTCTACTTTTGAAACAAGTTTATGTCACTAAATGACCCATGCTTCGAAATTATCCCAAATAATACAAGAAAATCAAGTTAACATGTCTCAGCTCTGTGTGGCGTTCCCTCACTTGTCGCAGTCAGGGGAAGGGGCATTACAACATGTTTCTCCAATCAAGCCTATTTTTCCAAAAGGTGGACCCAATTCTCTAAGGGAAAGGGTTGTAGAGAAGGAAAAAGCCTATGAGGTGTATCATTCCTCCTATGGTTTCTCCTGGTCAAAGGTATCATGTGGTATAACACAAAAAATTTTCCCAAAGGCCATCTAGAACTTAAAAAATGAGGATGCAAAGGCAAAGAGCAGTTGATAAAATGTAGCTCATTAATGTACCTGTGGAAATCCAAAAGGAAGATGTCATGGAGTTAAAGAAAGTGAAGGAAAGAATGGTTTATAGCTCAGAAAAACAAAATTTGGGAGGAAAGCTACTGAGGATATGGAGTCAATGAGTAGTGTAGATGAAGTGATGGACATGGAGGCCTTATTAATAGGTGAAATCCCTATCTCTTTAAATCTACCCAAATCGCTTTGCATTATTGCCAACTATCTTCAAGTCAAAAGGTAGAGGAAGACCTAGTGGAGGTGGGAAGGGAAGAATCCCGCTGCGCAGGAAGATGAGGGCCACAATCTGCTACTATAGAATTTAAAGAATATAACCCCTGAAAGCGATACTTGAGAAACCCTCTGTAGAAATGATGAGGCATATAAAGTCTTGGTACGTAAGAGCCCATCTTAATGGCAGACTGGTATCCAAGGTTTTAATAATAATGGATTAGCGGTAAATGTAATGTCATTGAGAATGTTGAGAGCTCTGGAAAGAAACATTAGTGATTTGATATAAATAGAGGAGATCAGATCTACCTTTACTGAGGAAGGGATTCCAAGACCCTCGGGATACACTATTGATATCACCATTGGCAAAGAAAAACTACATTATCTCATTTTCTTGTGATGGACTCATCACACTACAACATTTCAAAGTGAGATTGATCCATGCTAACTCGGTGTGTGTCAGTCCCTTTACCGCCTACTGCTTGGGAAGGGTAATGAAGTGGAAGTGGTGCGGGCAGACAATCAACCCTTCATGGAGGCTACAGGTTCTATGGAGGCTAAGTATTATAATTAGGAATTCGATTCGATCAAGTTCACTAAGAGAAGGAAAGATGGGGTCCCAAAGAAAGCATATATGGACTCAAAGGGCTCTATGGAAATCCAAAAGGAGGCGGCCAAACTTGTAAAGGCCCCAGCTCTGACGTTGATGGTGACGAAGAATGAACTCAGAATAAGGATTTTTGCCAAGAAGAGAAAGAATAAGAAGATGAAGAGGAGAACGTGGAAGGATTAGTACGTAAATCAAAGGGATTTCTTCCTATGAACTTTTCAAATCCTAAAAGAGAGTCTTTTGATGCATAAAGAATTGGTTGTGGAGAATGAGGAGACTGTGTCGATGTTGGTGTTAAAATTCACTGGAGATTTTCAACTCATCTAACCGAGTTCGAGTTTTGGCTTGCTCTTCCCGTTGATAATACACATCCAAGGGGGTAAGTTGCACTTTGGGTCTCATGATAAAATGATGAGAGAAGAGCGAAGGAAGCCTTTTGACATATAAAAGCTATTCCATACTATTGGCCCAAGGGTATCTCAAATTAAGGTTTTGATGATAACAAATCAAAGTATTAAGTTACTAACGGTTTACTTGAGATAAATGACAGATTACATGCAATTATGAACTTAAAGACTACATCATTTATCCAAGATTTGAATCAAGAATCGTTAAAGAAGAAAACCGAGATTCTCGAAGTTCAAGCATACCATGAAGACCTTGTAAACTTAGGGGAATCTATATAAGATGAATGCATTAGTACACTTTAGAGATAACTATCACCCATACAGAAAAAGCATTCACTCATAAACTCGATTTTCAAAAAACTAAAATTTCATATCTTTTTGAAAACTTGAGTTTGAACATAAAACCTAGACTTCATAACTTAAAATGAACTTCAATGCTATCTACAGTTTAAAAATAAAAAACACATCAAACTAAACATAAAAAGGGTAAACTCGGCTCGCTCACCGGCGAAAGTGACCATGGAAACGGTCAACTGGTTCCCCCAACGGTTATATTTCAACAGCTATAAATGGCTAGTATATAGAAAGCGGTTGACCGGTTGACAGCTTAAAGGCTACCGGATTCCCACTCTATAAATAGAGTGTGGGGGATCACTTAAGTGGCAAGACACTTGTTGAATATCCTCTCAATCATCATTTCCCTTGTGAATCATTTCTGAAACCAAGATTATGAGTGCATTCATTACATTTACATATTTTAGAGTGCACACTTATGTTCATCCAAGCTTGAGTTGTATTTGAAAGATTTTGAGAGCTTGAGAGTGTCTCCTTGTACTTAAGTGAGAAAACTTCAAGTGTGTATAACTTGAAAGATTTGTGAAGAGCTCATTGAAACCATAATCCAAGTGTGAAAGAAGAAGCTCGGGTTAGAGCTTGCCACAAGTGGAACTCCCCACCACTGGGCAGATCGGCGGCATGGACGTAGGCAAGAGCTACAAGGTTTAACTACTATAAAACCGTTTTTGCTCTATATCCTTATATTTTGGCTTGCTGTTATTGCATTAAATTGAAGATTCATTATTATTTCAGGTAAAAAGTTTTGAAAACCAATTCACCCCTCCTCTTGGTTAGAAGTTGCTAAGTCCTGTTTAATCTTTACATACAACATGACCCATGGACCATATCAGATGCTAACAGTAATCACACACTAAAATTTATTTTTTGGCCCAAACAGATTTAAATAATTATTCGGCTTAATGGTAAAGTGGAACTGGTTTAATGGATATATCAAGCTCCAAAACCCAGTCCAACCCAATCCGGTAAATCCCAAAGTTCTACGGTAATCCAGCCCCATGAAAAGTGTCCATGAACATTTCTTTAATTTTTAACAATTTATCAAAGCTCGCCAACTAGCGATACCGGTGACTTTGTTCAAATGAGGCTCGTTATCCAAGACATGACACGTTATAGACGGAACAATTATTTGAAGTGGGAGAAGTTGCTTAAGTGAACAAGACTCTTAGCCAGTTAGTTGTTTCGATAACAAAGACTCTAAAGGAAACACGAGTAGTCATACGGCGTGGGCTGAGTCAATTATTCAAAAATGTCTATAAAATGAAGACTCTACATCAAAGCAAATGACCAACCAATCAACACTCAAAACAAAACATTTCATCATTTCTCTTAGTCTTTTACAATTTTAACAACCGCTCTTTCAGATTCCTAAATTTACTTTAAATATTTTTTACAAGCATCTGCTACTTCTCGCTTTCGCCTCAAGATTTACTCAAGATAATTCTACAACGAATTTTGTTATCTTTCAAACTACCACAAGCTTTATATTTCAATTCAAACGACTTTTCAAAGATTTTCCGCTGTATTCTGCGAACCGCTGCAGAACTGCGAATCCGGGCCATTGAATGCATGTTAGATTTCAGACGCTTTAAATACTATAATTTTCTAAGATATCCACGCATTCACAAATTCTCATGCTTTTTATATGTTTTTAAGAAAATCCATAGAAGCAAACATTAAACCGAAAAAAAGTTATACTTAAGATAAGAAAACAAACGCTGGGCCAACAACGGAAAGATTCCATTGTTATTAAGAAAATGTAGATCTTAAATAATTATTTAAATAAAAATCAATTGTCATATTACATTTGGCAAAAATCATTTTTTTTATTACATTTTTATATCACATACTTTTGTAGAAATTTATGTAATTTATGATGGAAATTATATTTAAATAATTTATATATTATTTTAATGTTAGAAAAGAATAAAGTTTACGAGTAGTTTTCGTCTCTTAGGGGTGTCCGACATTCCAAGTTGTACAGCCTAATGTCCACATGAAAGTCAAAAGAAATATACTGGATTAGATGTGGTCCAGTCCATTTGATTATGAAGAAAATTTACGTAGACAATTATTTTAAAACTTTTAATTACTAATTAGCCACTTATTTATATTAAATTACAAATTTGGGCATAACGGCAGGGAAAGCAAAAACAGAGCAAACCGCGGAGAAATCTCCATAATCCATTCACACACTCTGAACGCTTTCTTGATTTCCCGGAGGCCGTCTGTCTGCTCTTCCGACGAAATAGCCGGCGGGTAGGGCCCGAAGACTTATGCTCTCGACTATTCGTCTGTTCACATGTCAGTTCTTTACTTCATCCACGGCCGAGTCTTCCCACTTAAGAAGTGAACCTAACAGTGCGACCTGTCTATTTTCTCTCACTTTCTTGGCAGCTCTTTGCCCTTTGATTTGTACTGCTTTGAAGCTACTGTTTCTGTCACTCCATTTTAAAGACCGGAAACAAAGAGCTGAATCTTGACGATAATTTGTGGTGATTTTTCTTTTTGGGGATTGAATTTAATATTGAGACTGGGTTGAATGGTGGTGTTTTTTCATGGGGTCTCATCTGAAAGTGATTTGCAGCGTCACAATTGGCCTAAATTGGGACCCATCTGCGCCTAAGTTTCTATTCAACACCAAATTTCTTATCCCCTGAAAAGTGTGAAAGAGGAAAAAAATTTTAAAAATAAAACCCTTCTTTTTGCGTTGCATTGAAATGTTGTAGCTAAATCTTCTATTGTTTAGGGCGCTTTTCCATGATCCATCGACAGCTCGTTGATTTTCTGGTTGTAAAAGGTGAAAAATGGATCTTTCTAACATAGCCGCAGGCGACATTCAATGTCGGCTTCTTGAATTTTTAGGGTTTTGACCGTCATTTTTCAGGTACCCAATTCTGAATACTTATTTCATTGTTGAATCGTGTGTGGTTCATCTTGAATGTGTGTTGCCACTTGTTATCATTCACCTGATTTCGCCTAATATTTTGACATTAGGCTTTACGATGTTGGTATTCGTTGAGATTTTGTGAGGTTTGGAAGTACATTTCCTGGACTTTATTATCTGTCTTCAAGTTTGCTTTTCCGAAACCTAGACTTCTGCAACTCTTCTGATTGTCCATCAACTCTCCAAAATGGGAATCAACAGGTTTTACGCCACATTTGATTTCCCTAATTTGGGAGTTTTTTCTTTGCTGTTTCTTGTTGTTGGCGTCTCTAAGAACATCCAGACAGCTGAACAAATCATGTTTCCCGGCAATTCACTTTTTCTACTCAGTTTTCTTATTGGGTTCTTGATTGTTGGGGTTGCTGTTTCACAAATTCCCTTGGGTTCTAAGCTCTCTGTAGTGGATAACCGATTCTGGGTCTCCTCTAATGGGGATTTTGCCTGTGGGTTCTTCAACAATTTGGATCAGCCTAACCAGTACCAAATTGGGATTCGGTTCAATTCTAAGTCCATTCCAAATGAGGAGCAGACTGTAGTCTGGGTTGCAGGGGCCAATGTCAGGGTCAGTAATAAGTCTTATTTTGAGTTTACTCAAGCTGGAGAACTGGTTCTGTTTGACTTTGCAGGAGTCTGTATGGACCAGCAAAAAAAGTCATCTATCCGTTGTTTCAGCTGCCCTCAGCAACAATGGAAATTTAGTGCTGATGAACAGAAGAAGTGATGTTGTCTGGCAAAGTTTTGATACTCCTTCCGACACGCTGCTCCCAGGCCAGATCTTATCTACTTCTCAAACGCTTCGGCCCCTTGAGTGAGTTCTGTGTCAAGTTACTATGACCTTCAATTGAATGCGTTCAGGGTCAGTTACAGCTTAGGTGGGAACCAATATCTCTTACTGACAGTTGAGACCAGTCCAGTCTGAAACTAGTGCTGTCCTCACATCTGATGGGGCACTGCAACTTCTTGATCAAAGATCAAAGTCTGTTTGGTCTGCCTTTGGAGAAGATCACGATGACCCCCTTGTGAAATTCAGGTTTCTTAGGCTAGATGCTGATGGTAATCTCAGATTATATTCATGGGCAGAAGCTTCGAGGGCATGGAAATCAGTATGGCAAGCTGTTGAGAACCAGTGTTATGTCTTTGCGACATGCTACCTCTATGGTGTCTGTCTCTTCGATGCATCAGGCTCCCATGTCTGCAAATGCCCATTCACATCTACAGCTGAGTCTATCTCTGAATGTTTGGTTCCTAGCCAACTGGGATGTAGTTCTGGTTTCACCATGGTTGCCTATGATCATACTTTTCTGTATGGGATTTACCCGCCTAATGATTCAGTTTCCACAGTTAGTTTGGAGCAGTGCAAAACCTCGTGTCTTAATGATCCGTCTTGCACAGCAGTATCCTATACGAATGAAGGAATCGCACAATGCCACATGAGGAAGACCAGATTTATCACCGGATATTCAGACCCCTCTGTGGGTTCAATATCTTTTGTCAAGATGTGTTTGGGCCCATTTGCTGCTTTTCCTAATCTCTCCATATCCTCCCCACCTCAATCTCAGCTCAAAAGAACTTATGCTTTTAACTTTCGTAGTCTAATTGGGGCTGTTTCAGGTGCATTTGTTGCATTCATTACAATCCAGTTGGGAATTGGCTTCACTTCTACAAGAGAAGAAGGTCTAACAGGAAGAAGGTTGCTTTAGCCTTAAAAGACCTAAACTCACAAGTCTTGCTGATGTTATCCTACAACGAAATCATCGATCTGACTGGGAATTTTAAGCACCAGCTGGGCCCGAAGGTGTTTAAAGGTATGCTTCCAAACGGTCAGCTAGTTGCAGTCAAAGACCTGAAAACTTCCATAGACGAAAGGAAGTTCCGAGCTTCAGTTCCAAGGATTGGAGGGATTCATCAGAAGAACCTAGCAAAGCTAGAGGGCTACTGTTGTGAATCAGATCACAGATTTTTAGTCTATGACTTTGTTGCAAATGGTTCTCTACATCACTGCTTACAAGATGCTAAGCTGAGCAGGAGGCTAACATGGAGGAAGAGAACCAGCATATGCTTGAGTGCTATTGCAGAGCCACATTTCATATCTGCACACTGAGTGTAGGGAGTTTGTAACACATGAGAATTTGAAATGCGAAAACGTGCTTTTGGATGAAAACCTTGATGTGAGTAACTGAATTCGGACTAGGCGAAAGGCACAGTGATACCTTAGATGACACTGCAGAAGGATGTGGAATGTTTGGGAAGATGATGGTATGTGTGCAAGCGGGCAACTTAGAAGCTGAATGATGTTTGTGAAGATGGGCTCCATAAGGAATGGATATCTGGACATGCAGAATGGATTGTGGATGAGAGAATAGAAGGTGGGGTGGATTTGGAAGAGGGTGGAGCACCATCTGGGACTTTGCATTTGGTGCCTGCAAGTTGACTGGCACTTCAGACCTTCAATGGCCGAGGTGGTGGTGTTTGATGGTACTGACTGTGGATAGTCCTCCACCTCCTTTCCTTTCGGATGCCACCGGAAGAGAAAGAAGAAGAAGATGATGATGATGATGATGATGATGATGATGATGAAGAAGAAGAAAGAGAAGAAGAAGAAGATGATGATGATGATCAAGAAAGAAGAGCGACCCACTGGACACAAACCTGAGACCATGATTCATTATATATATACCTAGTGAGATTTGTAAGGTGATTCATTAATTCATTTATTACTCCTTGTAGTAGCACTAACCATTGCGGTGTGAAAGCATATACGGTATGCTATTGTTATCTAATTTTGTTCTCCTTGTGTAGTTGTCCATTATCATTCATCCATCTTACCCTCTTTGCTTAGCTTTTCCACAGCTTAAAATGAATGATTCTGATAGAGAACACAAAAATTAAGATCCAAGGCCATCATACTTAAGCTTAAATCGTAAAGCAGTTTAACGCTTCAAAAAAACAGAACATAGGATGTAAGCTTCCTGAGTTCTAGTCTCATCTCATTGCATCAAGAACAGTTTACTACATCGTAGTAACTAAAATGCTTGTTTAGCTGTTAAAATAAAAAAAATAGATCCTAGGAATCCGGGACCGATTTCCCCGTAGCATACCGGCAGCAGTTCCGACGCAGGTGGGAGTAGTTGTTACAGCTCTTGGATTTATGCGTTTCAATCAACTGGGCAAAATCTACTGCGCCGCTGGGAGATGTTGACCAGAATTTCAACGAAGAAGCGGTGTGGGCTGGATTCATATTATGTGTTCCAATTCACGCGGTTTCTGAAAATCTTGATTCCGTTTTGTGGTCCATAATCAGGCTCAAGCCAAGCATGACACCCACGATGCCTCTGGAGTCTGGACTCCAGAGATGAACTCAATCATGTAGTTCAGTGACGCTCGTCGCTGGCAAAATATGGGTGGTTATATGAAATATTCTGGGAAAAAAAAAAAGAATGTTGATTTTTTTCTTGTAATTATACGCCTGGGAAGGGAGTTAGTAAGAGTTTTGGGCCAAAATAGCATTGGTTTTGAAAATGTGTTTTAACCGCACTACAAGCATGCTGTTGATCATTAAAGCTGTGGTTGTCGATTACGGTTTTGTTAAAAAAATGGCGTAGTCGACGATTACTGACTTAACTTAGATTAAATAAAAATAATGCATGCTAGATTGAATAATAATTTGGAATAAAGACTAAAATCAATATTTGTTTAAAAAATGGATCATTTGATAGGTTTAATGCAAATATAATATTTTTTTAAATACATGAGTGAATTTCTTTTGAAAATATTCATGATTCTAATTTCTTTACAACTACATATTCATATGTAAAAGCGTGATTTGTGAATCAGATTTTAAGGTAAATTTTAAAAGCCAGTGGCAAGATATAATTTTAGGATAAATTTTTTAAAATAGTATTTCTGAAAGCGCAGTTTTAAAATTTAAATGTAATTTTAAAGTAAATTTTCAAAACCGTATTTAGTAGATGTGGTTTTACCAAAAATTTACCTTAGGAAACCCCAAAACTTAAATATAATTTTATGATAAATTTCCAAAACCGGATTTACCAACTGCAATTTTAAGCTAAATGTAATTTTAGGAAAAAGTCGAATTCCTTTAATATCAATTGGGCCGACAAATCCTAGAATACGTATTGTGATTGTATGGTCGAAGGAGAATATGCAGTGCCCTTAACCAGAGAGTGGCCTGTCTGAACTCTGAAGCATGTTCAAGAGCTTTCCGGGGGCCCATGGGTTTATTTTATCTACCAAGCTGTGCTATGGCCATTATCAAGTAATGGGCCAGACTCCCTCCATTCAGGCCCAATCGATGTCTATCTACCAAACCCTGTCAACCTGTTTCCCATATCCAATCACAAGATGGAACTTGGAAGACAAAGCTTTTAGAATCAGATAAACTTTTAACATAAATCAGTTAAACTTCAAAATATTTTTAAACATTTTTGAAATTAATTAATCTATTGTAATTATGTGAAGTGGTAAAGGGGATGAGTGTGTGGAAAGATCGGAAGAGTAACAGGGTTTAGGAGTACCACATCAATATAATTCAAAATGAATTCGATATATAAAAAGAAAAAAAAACATTTGTTGAGGCTCCCTTTAGAAATAAAAAAATATTAAGGAAAGAAAATAACTTGAAAAATATAAAGGGAAAGTGAAATAAAATAAAATTTTATGAAAAATAAAAAAATAGAATTTAAAACAATAAAGTAATTTTATATGTTTATTTAGGCAGAACACTATTACTTCATCCTTTATCATATGAAGTTAAAAAAATTAAAAACCTGTAAATTTTCATTATATTCAATTTAATTTTATATATTCGAGTTAAATCAAACGTGAAAATCATTTTATTTGAACTAAAAGAATTCTTCAATTCTATGAATGCTAAATCATTTATGATGTTGGGTTTTACCAAACAACAGGGAGCAAGGTTGTTATGAATTCATGGAGCAGAAGGGAGGGAGGGACACGTGGAAAGCATGTGCAGAGAGACAGAGATGAATTCCACCTCCACCGTCAAATATAAAAAATATATATACAGGAAGCAAGTGGTAGAGAATCTCTCTTTCTCTCTCCGCGGCTTCCGTACAGGTGTTTCATGATTTATATACTAATTATTAACTTTACTTAATTCTTTGTATCTTTTATTTACTCTCTTCTTTGTATTCATTATGAAATCTTCATCTACCTCTGATTTCAAAGAAAAAGACATGGTGTTTTGAATTAATCTCACTGTGGGGTTTATTAGCTGGTTCATTTCATTATTCTCAGATCTCATTTGCCTCAGTGAAGGGTTTCTTTCTCATCAGGATTTGAGTAGGGTTTTTGAATAAAGATCTATCCTTTTGGTGTTAGTAGTTGTTTATTTACTGTCATGGGGTTTGGATTTTACTTCAATCCACAATTAATCAAATGGGTTCTTTCATAATCTTTCATTTAAATCTGATATCTCTCTGACTTTTTAATATATAAGCACTTTGATACTACTTTTTCAACAAGCTTCCATAGTTTAAGTCTAGCAGAAGCTTCTTCCTCAACCAAGGAACGAATGTGGCTCGTACCACCAGAAAGAAGGTTATATACAAGATGAAACAGAATGAAAGCAAAACACAGAAACAACAACTTCGATAAGATTAATGGGAAGAAGTGGTAAATGGGTGCTGCTTTTTTTTTTTTTTTTTTACACCAAGGAAAGAGATTCAGAATACCAGAGATGTTGACATGTCCACCAGCTCCAAGAAGAAAAGGAGTAGTCAAAACGCGAAAGATCCCTATTGCCTTTTTGCATCATCACAGTGTGAAGATCTTCTTCTACTTCGCATCCACAGAAACATCTCAGCAGACCTATTATAATAAGGTTATAAGTACTTATAACATAGTAGTCAGTGTAAGATGATGCGTAGTGAATCATCAAATCGTACCAAAACTTACATTTCCTTGAGGTTTAAGTGCTAGAATTAGACAGTTTGGGTGCTTAATTTTCTCACTTCTGATTGTTGTAGAATCTTGATTAATGTGGAGGAAGGTGGTTGTATAGATACATTCTCAGCCCTTTTTTTTCCTTTTGAATGCTTTTGTTTCTTTCCATTTTTTTCTTCCTTAATGGAGTTCCTTTTTTGGCAAATGGGGGGTTCTTTGTTTGAACCGGAAGCTTTATGGGTCAGCCTCAGAAAGAAGGAAGATAAAAGGTACTTTTTGAAGGTGAAAATGCATAATTGAAGTGCACTTTCCCCTTCTCACTTTAGCCATTTGATATTGACATCATGTGAAAATATATTCTTCATGGGATCATCTATTTTTACTTTCCTCATTGGCCTGCATTTCCATTTCACCATGCACACCTTCTTCCTTACATGCCTTAACTAAACCCTAAAGCATGTTTTGACAAAAAAAAAAAACCCTGCAAATATGAGCCCAGGCGAAGTTGAAGTTGATCATGCTTGTAACTGGAATTACTTTGAGGGATTTATGATAATTCTTTCAATTGCATTACAAATTGTCCAAAGTAATATATATCCTCCTTTAAAGAAGTGTTTGATTAGAATGCGTTAAAACAAGAGCTAGGCAGCGGGTGGGAAACTGATTACAAGGAGTTCGTGTTCGAATCTTTATAAGAATTTGTATTATAACGTAATATACAAAGTGAATAGACGTAAAAGAAAATAAAAATAAAAATTCTCTAATAACTAAAAATGAATTTTCCAATTTTAAAAAATGATTTTAAGGCATTTTCAATTTTCTAATTTTACTATATAGAAACATTTCTGCATAATGGTTTATATTAAAAAGAACGAAGTTTCAATATTTAGAGAACCATTTAAAATAATTCATCAGTAAATTAACTGAAAGTTATCATATATGTTTTTCTCCTTTTTATTTTCTTTTTTTATATTAAAAATAATAATAAACATCTTTTAATTTTATATAAATACCCATTTGTCCTTATATGAAATTGTGTTTCTTGCTTTATAGTTAAAGATGGACAAGAGCCTCACCCTGCCATATGTAGCAAATAGAAAAATATCAATATATAATTAGGAAGAGCGGAAAGAGTGTTTTGTTATGATAATTAGAAGGTACAGAAAAAATAATAATTAAAGCAATTGATGCTTTTATGTTATAATGCTTATGGATAAGATCATGGTGTCAAGTGAGAGTATGTACTGTGTGTCAGAAAAAGAAACAAATATGTGTAAAAGAATCCAATGAAGGAGCTCGTGCGGGTTGTGACTTGTGTCTGATCATCTACTGTGGAATCTCCTTCTATTTCTTTTTCTTTTTTAATTTATTCTCCCCATAAATATTATTTATTTATTCGACTTCCATGATTTTGGTCCGCTGCTGGGTTTGTCGGCCTTATATGGCTTGGGCTTGTAGTTTTGGGCTACGGTTGATCTTAATTGGTTTAGGACTGCTTACAACTGGGCTATTGCAAATCATAATCTCAAAACGAGGGAGCCTTATGCCCTATTTGGCTCAATCAATAGCTGATAATGATAGCTAAAGCGGGTAAATGGGTCAATCCAACCCATTTCAAGCCAAGTACGTTGTTTTGTGGATCAGCGAGTTGAAATTTAATGCTACCGCGTTATATTTGGTACAATTTTCAGCTGGCTCGTGCGGGTTGCAGTAAGAACAGGTTAATACGGTGGCAGCCCAAAAATCTTACAAAAAAATTAATTTTATAAATTTATCGTTATTTGAATAAAAAATAAATAATATGATTAATATATAAAATGAGATAATTATGATATAATAATAGTAAATAAACTCCAAATAAATAAATATTGAAACCATTTATTCTTCTTAAGAAATCTGGTAATTAGGCCCCAAATAGTCTGTGAAGCAACGATAAAATAACAGCAATAACGTATGCGAAAAAAAACAAGCTCACGTGTCAAATGAAATCTCGTATGCTTTAAATCTTCCTTCTAATCATCCTCATTTATCTGTCATAATTTCACATTAAAAATATGAATATCATGATCTTGGATTGAGTTATCGTAAATCCCATTATTAATTATAATGTTAGCAGCATAAATTTGTTTATGTTTGTAATAAAAAAATATTTTCAATGCATCTAATGCATATAATAATGAAATATCGTATTTGTTTGAAAATCACATCTTTGCTAAAAGAAATAATCATATTAAATAAATTAGTATATATTTTTTGTTAATTATTTAAAAATAACATTATTTTGTTATTAACACTAGTTTAAAATAATAAAATTATTTAAACATCTTACGATAATTTAGTTATTAATTTAATTTAATTTATAAACTAGTGCAAGCTTTATTTTTATAAAAAAAACATATATAGTGAATAAAACTTAAAGGATAAATAAAAATACATAATTGTAAATATTTAAAAATATGATTAATGAGATAAATAAAAATATATTTAATATTCAAACTATAATTTATTTAATTACAAATTTTCATACAATAATTTTAAATATTAAATTATCACATAAATTATATTAAAAATATATATTTAGAAATTGAAAATAAAATAGTTAAGGCAGACAAAATTTAATATATTAATCGTATATTATAATAATTATTTTAAAACCTCTACTTATTCTGAAAAGAATATTAAAATATCAAAATTTTATAGATGAATCATTGAAAATCTTAATTAACTTAGTTAGTTCTTAAAAATTAAGCTAAAAAATTAGGATGTCATTGTCGGGTGAATGGGTTAAGTGGGGTGGTTTGGTTTATTCGGACGCCAAATTTTATAATGCATATTTACAAAAATTCGAGTACAAATTAAAATTTGGCGTATTTCGGCTAAATATTCAGCTCTTTGGTAATAGTGTAATGGCCAATATTTAGTAGTTGATTGAAGGTAAATTTACTTATATAAGAATGATAGAGAGATATAAAAGCAGTAATACGTATATAACGTTGTTGTGTGTATGGTTACTTTGTTGTTTTTGTAGGGACTTTAATTGAGTGATATAAATCGACAAGAAAAGATAAGTAGCCAAGAATTATGTACCAATAAATGCAAATGCTCTGACGAGATACACAGTAGCTGCCGAATTTTGTGGAAAAAATGGCAATGAACCGCACCATATATGGGTCAAAATAATAAGTACATCATAGCTACAAACTTTGTTTGCCTGGATTTGATTTCGAGTTCATATATTTTCATTATACCAAATATTAATAAAAAATAAGTACATGGGCAATTAACCACAGTATATTAAATATATAATTTATAGTAAATGAGTAATTATAATATTTCAGTTTTTATCTTCGTTTATCTATTTTTATATACATGTTAATATATTTATAAATCATGTCATAAAATAATTTGAAGTAGAGTTTATTTGAGTTATGATTTTATCATATTAAATAACTAAAAATCGATTAAAAATAAATTTTAATCCCCTATAATTACCAAATAAATTAAAACAAAATTTCATTTATATATATATATATATATATATATATATATATATATATATATATATATAATAATTGAGATAAATTTTCAATTTTAAAAAATAAACTTAACATTAAAATTATTGAATAAAATATTATCTCAAAATTATAAAATAATTTGGTAACATAAATATTAAATAATTTGTAAAAATAAAAGTTTGTTTAGAAATTACAATTTTTAAATATATTTATATATTTAAAACATAGATTTATATGCCTATTCTTTATTTTTAAAGATAACGATTTTATTGATTTAAAAGCTAGCGATACGTTGATAAGAAGCAGCGTAATCAGGTTCTTTAAAAATTCACAAAGATTATTTAGCGACATCACATGTTATCTGTGATGATTGTTTTAAAGTTTAGTATTTGATGAATTACATGATGAAATATTATACTGCATTTAGTTAACGGCATATAGATGATTATTATTTTCTTGATATCTTAACGTAGAATCTGTTTTGTGAGACTGAATCCACTACTAAGACAACGAGGCAGCAGAGTCGTATTAAGGCAGCCTTAAACATGCTTGTACATAAATTGACAAAAAAAAAATTAAAAATCTAGATTTTATAGAAGAACTACTTTATTGAAAAAAAAATGGTAGAAAAATATGTAGATAGGTAATTTCAAAAAATTCACCCCTCATTGATTAAAGAAAATAAGCTATAAATTACAAGATGAGAGAAAGAGAAAGGTGGTTAGGGTTGTCCATTGCTTTAATTATTTTCTATGCTTAGATAATCATTTTGACATAGAAGTAAAAAATAAAAATAATTAAAAAAGACACTTAACTAATTTTAGAAAAAATGGATAGAAAACTAAAATGAATGAATTAATGGACTCTCCCATAACAACAAAAATCTTTATCTATGTATTTCTTTTTTCTTATCATTAATCTTTTTCCATATAACTAATTTCTTAAAAAATGTACTTAAATAATGAAAGAAGGATAAAAATATAAAATGTAATATTTTTGAGTCGTTTAAGAAAAAACTATATTTGTAACTTTTCCCTTTAGAAATTGTTTAGTCGTAATAAATTATTATGAAATTTAATTAAGGTGACGTTGTTTTTGACTTTAATCTTTGGTAAATAGGCTTTTCGGCGTTAAGTGTTATTTTAAAATTTTTATATTTTTATTCTTTGAAATTTTTAAAAGTTATAGATAGAAAAAGTGAAAATATTTGTTTTTTATTTAAGCAAATCATTCGCGAATAAAGAAAACAATGGAGCATCGTGAAGAAGAGTTAGCAGCCATCATTCTGGGATTAATGACGGGGAGGTTTGGGGCCAGAGGCGGTCTCATCAGGCTGAAGTCGTTATTTTTCAGTGCACCAGAGTACATCACCGTTTAAAAAGAAATTAAATGGGGCCGGGGCGGAGATAAAAAATTTATGGCTGTGCAGTTTACATTATTTTGTTTTTATTTTAATTTAATTTTTATATTTCTTATTTATTTTTAATTATATTAAAATTAATATTTTTTCATAAAAATAAAAATATTGTAATTTTATAAATTATTTATTAAAAAACATAATAATAATAATTATTATTGTTATATTAAAGTATAAAAATAAAATAATAAAATTATTTTAAAAACGTAATCGAGTGGGGAGCAATGTGTGTGTGGATCACGTGGTTATTATTAACAATTCGGTCAGTTTAATCTGAAACCGATTTATTTATTCGATTCGACTTTTATTTTAAATGAAGGCTTAGCCTCAGCAAATTCATATTTCAGTTTTTATAAAAATAAGTTCTTTGTGTGACTTATCAGTAGAAAAATCGGAAAAATTTTAAACTTGTCTTGGGAATTCGGTAGCTTTAGTAGCTAGATTTGTAGAAAGAAAAGAATTATATTGTGATCCCATTCGTCATCAAGATATAAAAATTTTAAAGACTTCGCGGCGGCTGTAATGATTCTATTATTTTGATATAACGTTCTGAATTTTGAAAATTTAATTTTCTTGGGTTTAACAAATAGTAGCAATCACGAGCGTGCCGGTTGAGAAAATAAGCTGGCCGAAAATTCGCCGAAATTAAAATTAAATTAGCGCAGTAATGGGTAAATGAACGGGACGGAAAGCGCGCTTCTTCATTCTGCAATGTTAAAAAATAAGCGACATCTTAATCTTCGTAAGTCTTATTTAATATTGTCTGAAAAAATCGGATTGACGTTAAATAAAAAGCAAACCTGCTTCAAAATGTCTTGTCAGTTGGAGAGCAGAGACAGTTGCACCTCTTTGGCTGTCTTGTCAGTTGTCAGTTGTCGGTAGTACTGGTGAAATTTCCACGCCGTCAGATCCTTGCTAATTGTCATCTCAGCTCATTCTCAATCTCCATTTGCGTGCTACCTGACGTTTCTCTCTTAGTGTCCTGCATGCAGTTAACCCATTAGTGACATCTTAGGTATAACAACATTAAAGAAAACGGAAAATGCCATGACCTGCCGCTTTACAAAAGAATAATTGTGCTGGGAATCTAAACCTTATTCTAGATGAAGATAAAGGGTAAAAGGATGAACTTGGGGATACGGTGGGTTTTGGTCTATTTTTCTAAACCTTTGATGATTCATTGAGTAATGGCGCTATCTCTCTGTCTCGTGCCTTGTGGGTCTGCGAACTACCGATCCAACAGCCGCAGCAACGTCTCGATTCGCTCTTTTCACGCGGTCAAACGTACGGGTCTGAGAGGGAAAGAGGCGCCCACTACTCTTAAAGCTCTCTCTTGCAGGCGGGGAACTGACTTTCGGTCGAGCTACGTTCGTGACAGATGAGGCGTCCCCAGTTGTTTAACTGGTCAGCAACGAAATTACTGTCATCTCTCTCAAAGGAATCGATGAGATTTGCCGGAATATCGTCGAGGACTGAGGGATTTTCCAAGTTCTTGATCACGGTGTTGATTCAAATCTCGTTTCGCAGATGACTCGCCTTGCTCGGGAATTTTTCGCTATTCCGCTGGAGGAGAAGCTCTGGTTCGACATGTCCGGCGACAAGAAGAACAACTTCATCGTTCCGGCCATCTTCAAGTAATTCTCTCGATTTTTTCTTCTTCACCTCATATTTCAATAATTTAACGATAATAAGAGATTATGAGAAAACAAACATGTAAATTGCAGAAGGGTGGGAGGCATGCCGATTGAGATACTAATTTTCTCAACAATCATCATGGAGAGTTATTCGGAATTTCATTAATTTAGTCCATAAACAAAACCTAAGAATCTAGAGAGCACTCAAATGGTTAAATTCAAAATTAATTGCAGGGAGATGCACTGAAGGACTCTTGCTGGTGGGTGGGCTGGGTAGAGGTGGGAATATCAGATAGATTGGTCCAAAATTTTGAAGTATTGAGTTCGAAAAAATACCAGTCGGAATAAAACTCTCGCATATTCAGTCCAGTCAGGAATGATCCAGGGCCATGTCAGCCTATTTTGGCCCGTTTTGTTTATACAAAATGGTTATATAATATATAATATAAATGCAAAACCATAGTTCACCTCTCTTCTCATCGTCTTCTGAGGTTGGTCGTTAGTTTACATTTCTTTCATTTTTTTCTTTTGTTTTCTTACCATTTTCTAAGGAACCTAACATAGGAGAGGATGAATATGACAGCCTTCAACTGCTAGAGCTTCGACGAAAGTCTAGGTTCAAATCCACAATTGGAGAGAGAGAAACTAGAGTTGGTTTAACTATTCTCTTTCAGGATTTTATTTCCCTACATTTTATCCAATATTCCATCTCTCCAACACTTTCTCTCCTTTCTCTACATTGACCCATAAATCTTAGTTTTTCTCCTTTTATATTTTCTTGGTTTTGTTGGGTTTTTGTTCGAAAAAGATGAAGAAGTTTGTCCGTGATTCTGCGATACGATCTTCTTTGATACGATGATCATTGAGTAAGGATTGAGCACCCAAATGATAAATTTCTCATTGGGATACGAGTTTTTGTCATTGGAGATGACCTAACTTGTCTTATGCTCTTAGACACTGCTTCTTGACTTCATCAGACCATGGTAGTCTTGGATGTTGGTTTTGTTATATGGGTTCCTAGATTGGTGTACTCTGATTCTTTGATTTTGTTCATTATTTTTTTGATTTTGTTGCTAGATTTTTTTATATGGGTTCTTCGATTTATGTACTTTTGTTTAGATTTTGTCGCTTCGTTAGAAGGAATATGTAGTACATGAGGTATGGTAACTCATTATTGTTAGAATTTGTTGTCCATTTTTTTTTCATTTTTTTTTGGTAATTTCTACCAATGGTTTTTTGGGATTTGCTAGATAATATACTGAAACAGAAATTAAGTATAAAGAATATGAGAGAGTGAAAAATGGACATAAGGACCTAAAACTGAAAAGGAACGATAAAGATAAATTTTAAATAAAATTTATTTTGCAAAATACATTAGGAAATATTTTCTAAAAAACAGTTTTAAAATAATTATCATGATAAATTTAAATTTAATAAAATGTTGATTTTAAATTTAACAATATCTCTTTGAAATGGACGAGTAATTTCTATTTCCATTTTGGTAAAAGTCAGGAGATCCAAAGAGAGGCTCGCAACTTCACATATAGCAGGGGAAAAACCAAAAATAATTATGAAATTTACATATTTTAAAATATTTTTGGCTTGGCCAAAATAGGTTGGGTTGGCTTGTTTCCGATCCCCAGTGGGGTGTGTTTCGATGGTTCAATTTGGAGGGTGTGGTGAAGGATAGAGAGAGAAAGAAAGAGAGAGAATAGAGAGGAGAGAGTGTAAGTCTTATTGGTGTGGTATCATAGGAGATAAGAGAGTGTGTGTGGGTATCACTATGTCATGTCAATACTTAATGGAGCTATTAACAGTCGTTAGCTGACGTGGCAAAAGGTTGGACGATAAGGGCTTTATTGAGCTATGGATACAAACGTCAGGACTGATTCAACTCGAAAGAAGCAAAGAAAGTTAGTGGTACTAATGTGCATAGAAAACCCCAGGGTATTTTTACTATTTTTAATCATTTTCTCGAGCCTCACAACAAATCCACATATATTAGATTAGAAGTGGAACTCACAATTCTACTATGGAAAATTTTCCCTTATTTGATTTCAAATATGATCGTCGGAATCGACTCTTGATACCGTTTACAATGATACACACTTAACCATATGGATATGTCAAAGCATAATCAAGGGTCAAAGGTCCTTAAGGGACATGACGTAAAGGCCCAACTAGAAGAGGCCATTCGCTAGCTTGTAATGTTGGCTAGTAATAAAGCTTGGTCCCCCAATAAGGACTTGACTATGGATGTGACCATTGTTAAAAATGTCACGAAATATCAATTATATATCGTCGATATTTCGGGTGTCGGTCCATCCCGATACGATATCGGTCAACAATAATCGATTGAGGGAAAGATTGGACAAATTTGGCAATATATCGATAAGACAACGATATATTGGCGATATTGTCGATTATAAATCAGCACGTAAAACGATGTGCGTATCAGTACTAAAGTTTGTACAGTATCGATGATATATCAAAAAATATCAGAGATATAATATGGGAGATATATCGGAAAATATCAAGGATATATTGACGATATATCGGAAAATATCGAGAGAAAACAACGATATATCAGGGATATATCGATGACAACACGCTCAAAGCGTCGTGATTTTTATCCAGGCATGATTTATAGCGGTTAGATCCAAGATCTAGCGATTAAGTTTGATCAATCAAATCCGATGGCTAAGTCATTTTTTAATGGTTTAACGAAAAATTTGGTTGACTCAAAAGTGTATAAATAGGCTTAAAATCATTTAGTTTTTCGTATGAAGCTAATTCGATTCTTTATTGATACATCTCCGAAGCGATTGCGATTTGTGCGAGTTTTTGATAAAATTTTTAGTCAATTCCAAAGTGTTAGTCTTCCCGTTGTCTGTCATTTGTGCCGATTTAAGGTATGTTTGATATTTACGATTGAGTCAACCCCGATCTTCGTTTAGTTTTAAAATGCGATTCTGAAAATTTTAAGAAAAGTCGTTGCAATGTAATATCAGTAATGTATATTTTATTATTATACGTAATTTTGACACTTTTACAAAGTATTTATATGAATTTTAAAGAATATTTTTGCCCAATTTTGATATATCGAAATTCGTATAAATATTTATGATATATATGGAGTATATCAGTAAATTGATATCAGTATATTATGAAAACCGATATTTTAGCGTAGATGTGGCGTAAGCTCATGTGGATGGCTTGCAAAAATAAAACTTAAGATAATGGGAAATAAAGTAAAAGCATTTTACTCCACAACCAAACATTCTTCCTTCACAGAAACGGAAACGAGATACTATGGCTAAGGATAATAATAACTTGGGACAGCGAAAAACAACTCATTTAAAAGCTCGATGTCCTGACAAATGGCATTTTAAAGAGCTTCCATCACATATAACGTGACGTCGTCAAAGAGACGTATAGCATAAATTATATCGTAATAGTTTATTATAGTTTAATTGGTATAATAAAAGTGAATTATATTTTCGAAATTTAAGTGCTAAGAAGTCAAAATTTGGTAAAATGGTAATTAGACAAATTAAGGACTCAAAGGACATTAATATATAAGATTATATATTATGATGGAATTATGATAAGTTGTTTTTGCAAATAAAGAAAAAAAGGACCAAATAGCAGGACTAAGAAATTAAACCCAAAAAGGGATAAGACCAAACATGATCTTCTAGAAAGAGGGAGTTCTCATTTTAGCTTTTAGGAGTCTAGGGCTTGCATGTTTGAGGGAGAAAAACCATTTTTGGTGATTTCTCTCAATCTTTTGGAGATCTATCCTCGTACAAGTAGGAATAAAGGCTTGGTTGAGTTCAAGAAATCAAGTATGTAAATCTTATGGAGTTTTAGTATGGAATTTCTTGTTGTTTGGTTAGGAAAACTATCTAACTATTAACTTTGTTCGTAATGTGATTTGGAAAACCCAAACTCTCATTATAAAGATGTTTTTGCTTGGTTTAAGTCAGTTTCTACGTTTGAGTTGGGTTTTACGGTTTGCTTGATTTGGTTTTGTTTTGGTTTGGAAAATTGTTCGGTGAAATAGGGCAAAAATGTCCATTTATGTTCCAGCTCGAAGCCTCTTCGCCTAGGCGAAGGAGTGCTCACCTAGGCAAACCTAAAGCCCCAAATTCTCGAGTTTTGTCTGCCTCGGCAGGGGTTGCCCGCCTTGAGCGAAGGTCCCACCTCTACGCAAACCTGAAGTCCTATTTTCCTCTCATTCTTTCGTTAATTCTAGACACCATCATTTCTTGGTTAGGATTACGATTGAGCTGAACAATAAGCATGAAATTGGATTAATTGACGATCATAGTAAGTGAATGAAAGGATCCATACCTGTATACAAGTTATATGTAAAATGTTCTGAACCTCGCCGCCGAGGCAAAGTTGGGTAGACTTTGTTTTCTTAACCCTTATTTGCATGTGTTATATAAATACAAGAATGTGATAAAAAACAATACAATAAGCTCAGTATTACATATAATTGTATGTTTGCCTTAGATCGAATAGTGAATGAATAGAGCGCGCCGACTAGTGTTTAATGACACCACAATTAGTGCTTTGGCACTCTTTGTAGTGCTTTGGCGACTTTACATTGATCCTTTATACTTATTCTGCTGCGTAGTCTTCTGGCATTTGTTATGTGGGCGGTTACGTCTTGTCTTGGCGCTGTATTCGATCTTGTATCATACTTTAGTCTTTTTATTTGTGTTGTGTCCTCTCATTCATTGTTACCGGTCGATGCATGCAAATACTTACATGTTGTGTACATGAATGAAATGAAAAAAAAGTAATTCAGTTATGTTCTTTAGTGTATCTATGGGTATTTTATGTTACAAGATTTATGTTATATACTGATACGGGAGATGTGAAAACTCTAATATATGAATTATGTTATATGTATACTGTAATTGAAGACCACTGCATGTGGTCATATATGTTATATGTTTTATTAAAAATTTATAAGTTTAGCGCGGGTGTTTTATCGGGTGTGGGTGCAAGAGATGGATTGGGAATGCGCATTCGTGGAGCCCGGTAGCGACGTTAGAAGTCTTTGTGTAGATTAGTAATTTGGCTATTTGAAATGCCAAATGCAAAATTTACATAATAGTGGAGCTTGTGTAAAAAATCTGAGTAAAGTGGAGACTCCAATATATGTAAAGAACAATTTAAACACCACTACGGTGGCAGTTGTTATGAATTTATGATATCATGTTTTTGAAATGGTTAACTTGATATCGAAAAATCGAGAACTTAAAAGTCTCGTCACTTGTGTGGTGTCCGCGTCCCGAGCAGGCGGGGATGGGGAGTTTCAAGACACACCAGTTGGAAGCGCTAAAATAGTCGACAATGAAGGGAGTCATTCAGGAACCATCTGGCCAGAAACTGACAAGTGGGATCAATGGGCCCAATCATGTAGCGACATACTTGATCTCTAAAACTCTAAATTAAGGATCAAAACCAAAATTACGGATAAAGTTGGTGAGGCGATAGCGCTGGATTAACAATTAATCCTGTTTAGGCTATAGACACTTGAGAGCGCAGGCTAAGCACTGTTATTAAAGGGCAAAACCAATATTCAAGTTCAATGAGAACAAATTTAAATAACATAAAACAACTATGTCTCGATGGTTAAATACTTGTGTATCTCAATGAGTTTTTAAGTATAGGACCTGTCAATCATGTCTAGCTTAAGTGATAAAGCACTCATTGTTTCAAATAGACAAACAAGCATAGGGAAAAATTCATATTCGAGTCCCAATAAATATAGTTTACTATCTTGAAACTACAGTGTATTAAAAAAAGTGTAGGATCTTGGTTCAAATCATCCTATCTATAAAGGGTTTTTTTTCCAAACCCCATCCATATTAATTTGAATATTTTAATAAGAACATATCATAATAGATAGTTTTCTCGTTAGGAGCTGTTTAACCATAATCAATTATCAACAACGGATTATGAGTATTTATCAAGCAACCTATAAAAATTGATTGAAGTGAATGGCTATCAACTCCTCGATCATTCTCAATAAAAGCTCAACTAAGCACCCAATAGGAAGTATTAGGAACCTTTCCCCATTTGATATGGGGCTTAGTTTATTCAGGAAACAATTTGGGTGGGTCTAAGCTACCTAAACTGGTAATGAACTTGTTGCGTTGGGGTGGTATAGGTCTAGAGTGTTTAGACAATGTTTGAAAGGGCATCACAGGCCAAGCCCAAAAGAAGAAAGAAAATCACAAACAAAACCAGAGTTCAACAAACTGAGCCCACCCAAACAGAAGCCCACTAAAGAAACCTAGCCACTAGGCCAGCCCAAATCTGTCTTTCCTCAAAATGTGATCACGTGCCTCTCAAAATCAATCTACTTACTCCGCATTAGATAAATTAATACACAATTCAAAATATTTTTAATTTTTACATATTCAAATTAATTTAAAAAAAGTCCAGTTTTAATATAATTTATTACATTTTAATAAAGTATTTAATAGTAAAAAAAGTATTTTAAAAGAATATAAAACTATTGACGACGCTCATATCATTAGGTGAGTCATGAGTCATGAGAGTCATGCCTGATGAGTAGGGTGGAGTTGTCCGTAGCTTCCCGAGGTACCAATCAAGAGCAGGTGGCGAAAACTGGGTGGGGGGAGGAGGCGGAGCGATATGAATGCCCTAGGAGAACGTGACAAGAGAAGAGAGAGAGAGAGAGAGTCGCCGTCAAGAAATGTCCACGTGTCGAGGAAGATCAGGGATGCCACCTAACACCTGGACAGCTTAACGGCGGATAGGCGTGAGTGGGCGTTAAAACTCACCAAACTACGTGAGCTTTCCACCACATTGTCGTTTTTGGTGAGACTGGTGGGTCCTTTATTCAATGTGGGTGGTGGACACGTTGTGCTGTCAAATCCACTGTCACTGCAAGTGCATGCAAATATTTCCCCCGGCCCCACCGCCCTTTTTAATTATTATATGTAAAGTTAGGAAAAGATTATGGGATTTGCTTTGGTCATTGTCCAAGTCAATTGCGTCGCTTGTTTTCTTTTTGACGTATTTACCCCTCATGATCACCCTCCTTTTCTCTTACTTTCTTCTGTATGTACTGTTTTACTTTTGTAAATAAATTTCAGTTATTTTTAGATAAAATCTTATCCCTTAAATCCCAATTCAAATGCTATATATATATATATATATATATATATATATATATATATATATATATATATATATATATATATATATTTTTGTGATAGGGTTTGACGTGATATAATGAATTACCATAGACAGTTTGGTCATAACAAAATATTATAATTTGTAATTTTAAATAAATAGATGTAAAATCATATATGACTCAAATGATATTATCTTTTAAAAATAAATTTGAACTATTTTTTTAAATGGAGTATTATCTTTTAAAAGTCTATAATATTTATATAAAATTTGTTTATGATCGCTTCTATTTTTCAAGTGAGAGAATTTAATGTTAGCACTTAATTATTATTTTAAAAACGTGTTTAATATTTTTTTATAAAATAACTTTTTTGAAGATTTATCATGAAAATAGATTGGTTCGATAAAAAATGCCATGTGCTTTCTATTAAGCTTTTTGAGAATATTTTTTTGAAAGACACACACACTTATTAATTAGTGTATTTATAAATAAAATGGTCTAAAAAAAACAGATGACATTGAGTGATATGCTGTCAAGCAAGAGAAAGGGTGAAGATGTAAATTCACGCTGAAGTTTATCTCATAACAAAAGAAGTTATATTAAGGAATAAAATTTGCGGGAGAAAGAAAATAGCATCCGCGTGACACACCTATAAAAATCATAATCTCAAACTTTAATTTTAATTCAAAATCTACTTTCGTCTCTAATCATCCTACAGTTCTCATTTGAAAAACAATGGAGCCAAACCATGGACTTCAAGATCATCGTTCTTCTCTCTCCATAGCTCCTCAATTCTAGGGTTTCTCTCACTCCCTTCTCTCTCTCTCTCTCTCTCTCTCTCTCTATCAGTAAGTGTTCTTCGCCTCTTTTTTTTTTTTTTTTGGGGAAAATTGAGGTGTTTCTGTGAATTCACTTTTTTTCCTTGTGAACACTAATTTTGGATTGTTTTTGGTTTTGATGATGTGGTTTGTGTTTCTGATGTTGTTGATTCAGGTTTTCTAGATTAGTGCTTGGGACTTGTGATTTGTTGGGATTTCAGTTGGTTTTGGTTTGGGTGGCGAGAAAGCGGAGATAGTTGAGTATTTTGGGTTTGATATTGGAATGGAGCGCTTTGTTTTATCGGGAAAAGTTTTTAGATTCGAATTTGAGTTTGTTTCTTTGTTTTCCGGCATTTTCTCAGCAACCAAACACTGGATTGGTTTGTTTTGTTTTATTTTTCTTTTCTCGTTTTTATATTTTTAAATGAATCTTTCTATGGTCTGCCGTGACGATGACATCATTATTTTTGGATTTATGCGCTAAACTTCGTTTTTTGTCACAATTATACGAGGTATTGGAGGGCATAACTATAGTAAGTCTATCTTTTTGCTAGTTGAGTTGCTTTTGATTCTGTGTTTTCCTCTGTTACTTGGAATTACTTTTGTGTATCAGTGATATTGATAATATTTTAAATTCTTCCATTCTACTGGGAGAGCAATAACATGCATCATTGTGGTTGAGAGGTTGTTTATTGCCTCTCCCTTTGCAGTGAAACTCAATAAACTGTTATTGTTCCTTATTGTTGCTTCATCTCTCGAAAGGGTTGGCATCCCTTTTCACATCATTGAATAGACTTGTCTGGATGTGCGTAATTTCGTGTTTATCTCCATAGAATGTTTGTTCCTTCTTTTCTGTAAGTGATTTTGTTCACCACATCAATTGACTAGAAATATCTTTGTTGATATATGTAGTCAGCAGAAAGGGATTTTAGATATCAGAGTAAGGAAGCATGCACAAACAAACTGAAAAAAAAAACCAACCGGAATCTAAAGCAGAAGGCAATAATCCATACTCGTTTTGCTCTCAACCTTGGTGGCGTGGGCTTGGAAACGAGGCAATCTCTCCAGATGTTCTAGGCGAAAGTTCAGCAAATTCAGCTTCAGCAGAACGCACAAATGGTGGTGTGGGAACTACAGCCATGAAAGCTAAAGGTGTGACGGATGATGGGAATGATCCTGAAAAAGAAACGAAAATTACTTTAGCCTCACGATCAGGTACCGCAATTATATTACTTGTACATAGATCTGCCATATTGGATTGTTTTGTTGTGAGAGTTAATTAGAGGGTTAAACACAGTTATGATCGCTCATGCCTTATCAAAGAATTGAAAAGGAAAAGAGACCGTGGATGGCTTGCATAATTATTTTGGTTATGAGGTGCTTATAGCAATATGATCTTTGGAACATATTTTTGGCTTTAGGTGGAAGTTTAAACCAAAATTTACAAACTTACGGAGGAAATATTGGTATGATTAGAGTATAATTAAATACGAAAGAACTTTTTACATAAGTCAAAATAAAGTCATCAAGCTCTTCTCTAAAACTTAAGTGCTTTGAACTAAATTAGCGGAACTCGTATAGAAGCTCTATTTGGGCGTAATTTAAACAGTCTTACAATAGTAATTAGATGGGATTCTAGTAGATGCAGCAGATATATACTGTACGGGAATTTTTGGTATCATCAGCTGAATATTTGTCTCAGCAGATCTGTTCCATGCTTATGTGTGGGTCACTAGTATTCATCTAGTAGTTTTTAGCAAGTTTTTTAATTCAGGTTGTTCAAGTGTTCATTTTCGTATTTTGCCATGCCCTTGAAATTCATCTCATGGTGCACATTTTCTGTCGAATAGGTGAAGCAACAGAAAGTTATTCTAAGAGCACATAACAGTGAACATATGTATCAAAGTGGCAAAATGCCATATAGGGTATTTCATTCCTTTCTAGAATGTAATTTACTTATTTGTCTCAATAATTAATCTTTGTTTTCTATGTGCAATTTCCAATAGTGATGCCTCATAAAGAACTTGTTTTGTCCATTAAAGCTTGTGAAGTTGCTTTTAATAAGTTCTGCATTTTTCTTTACACTGCCCTGTACTAAATTATTCTTTGTTGAGAAAACATAAGATGTTAGTGAAAACTGTTCTTAGCAGATGGAAACCATGGACAAGAACAAAAGCATCCTCAGCAGCCTGTATCAATGATGCCTATGCCCATGGCTGAATACCTTGCACCACCTTCCCAGCTGGAACTTGTCGGCCACTCAATTGTAAGCTCCCTCTCTCTCTCTCTCACAGACACACACACAAAATGGACACTGTTTATTATGCTATTGTGTTGGTGATTTTTGTGGATAATTGCAGATTTATGCAAACATGGTCTCCCTTTATTGTTAACTTTTAGAACTTCGCAATCTTCTCTTTAGATATTTTCATTTTTGTATCATTAGCCTTAAATATGGTGTGGACAAAGGGGGCTGGTTCACCAAAAATGGCAAAGGTGCTTTTGGTGTGGGGTTGTGGAAAGATATTAATAAGGAAGCTTGGCCAGTGCTAAAACAAGCCTTGAGTTATTTTGTTGTTGGGATGGAAGCGTTTTCGCTTTTGGAAAGACACTTGGTGTGGGCAGACCTTTAAATTGAGACTTTTCTAACATTTACACAATAGCTCCGCTACAAAGTATACTATCTTGAAGATCTGGGTTGGTCTAGGAAAGAGGGGATGGAATTCAACTTTGCAGTCTTCAATAGTTGGGAGATTAATGTTGTCTTAAACTTCTTAGCCACCATCCACGGTGTAAGGCTAAATCCTAATAGAAAAGACAACCTGGTTTGGAGCTTATCCAAGAATGGCATTTTTACTGTCAAATACTGTTATGGCAAGCTCATGGGAGTGATGGTAGAGAACTTCCCAAGTTAATTTGGAACAATTGCATCCTCACAAAGATTAGTCTCTTTGCTTGGGAAGTTTGGTGGGGTAAGATCCGACTATGGAGCAACTGAGAAAGGGAAGACACCTTGCGAAATTTGAGAGTTTTGGCCAGGTTGTTGTTGCATTGCCACTGAGTTTCAACATTTGGGCCTTCATTTTTTACAATTTTGGGGTTAAGCGGGTCCTCCCGAATCCATAAAGGATACTTTGGCAATATGGAAGATCCATCATCCCGAGAGAAAATCACGAGAAGTTTGGATGGTTGCCCTTTTATCGCTTTGCTAATGGACAATTTGCAAAAGAAAAGAATTGGGGTGGTTTTGAGGATATGGTGCTTTCTTAAGATTGAAGCTCTTTGTCATTTGCTCTATGGTTGTGGAAAACAGCCAATTCAAATGTGCAGGTCGTGAATGTAATCGATTTTTTGGATCTTTTGGTCACTATGTAGGGGTTGGGATGGTTTGTTTCTTTCTTTTCTCTAGCTCGTCCTCTCTTTTGGTGCCTTTGTATACTCCTTGTGTACTTTCGGGCTCGTCCCTTTTTCTCTAATATATGCTCTTGGTTGGTTTTTATCTATAAAAAAAAAAGATATTTTCATTTTTGTTGTTATTGAGCAACACAGATGGAGTTACAAGTGAGACTTTGCAGGCTTGTGTCGTATCCCTTTCGGAACCTTATTACAGGAGTCGACTCTGCATGGACCTCGGGGTTTTGAGTACGTAACCTATATTAGCTTGTTCAATCCACCTTTACTTGTTTTTATTTGTATTTAGTTGTAGATTAATTTTCTAATGGCCATGATAGAGTAGCAAATGAATTTTATTGATGCAAGCAGTTCTCTTTAGAAGATCCATCTTTGAAAGGTGGCCATGAGTTTGTTATTTCTGCTGTAATTTTATTTCTTGTTGTGTATCAATTTTTTAAAGCTACATTATACAATATGGTTTTAAATATAAACTATGGGAGTGTGTTTTTCTTAGCAAAGCATCAACTGGCTTGCCTCGTTCAGTTTCAAACATTGTATTATGTTTCTTCTTTCCAGACTGCTCAGTTTTCTTGGACATCTGATCACTTGACTTTGCTGAGTTATCAGTTGGTCAAGAGGTTTGGATTATTTAATTCAACAGAAACATAACCTATTAGGTTTTGTCAATTACGTGTTGGCTATCTATCATGTAAAAAAAAAAAAAAAAAACTCATTTATGATATTTCCATACTTTTTCAAGTGGAAGTTTTTTTTCTGTTTTATTTTATTTTTCTGTCATTTTCTGGTGGCATTTGATATACAGATGCATCAGGACCTGAGATGTCTGTAAATATGGCTGAAATTGTGTTGGGTACAATCTCAATTTCTTGAAATTTTCTTAGATACACCCTCAATTTCTTGGTATGAATGCGTAAAAATGAAACTGCCTATTGATATGGCAGAGGAACCTGTTTATGTAGATACAAAACAGTACCATGGGATTCTGGCGAAGACAGTCACGGGCCAAGGCTGAGCTGGAAAAAAACTGATAAAGCTAGGAAGGTAAACTTTTGGCTAATGTTTCATTATTTATCTTGCATGCAAGTCTTTGATCTATTCATAATTTTCACATATTCTTCAGTTGGTGGTTACATTTTCACATATTTTTCAGTTGGTTGTTACATTTTCGTAGTTTCTTTTATGCTTGGTTGTGATACTTGCTGCGTCAGTTTGTAGTTGTTAGGCCCTACTGAGAAGTTTGTATATAGTGCAATTGGATCTTAATAAACATTGTCGACAGGACTGACTGGCAGGCTTGCATTTGAAAATTTTGCATTGAGAGAATACCTTGTGTATTTGGATTGGAACTAGGGAATATAAATTGAAAGAAATTGGCTAGCAACATTTTAATAATGAGGATATAACAAAGGGATTCCCAAAACCCCCACTATGGTCGACCCATGAGCCATGTTCAAGTGGTCAGGAGCTCAGGTGGGAATATCAGAGAGACTCCAGGTTCCACTCCCAGGGGAAAATAACATGTTACATAGCACCTACCTTGTCATCCTTATTCTTTACACAGTTGTAGCATAGTTGGGGCACATTTAGAGATTAAATTTTCCTTCCCTTCTTTACAAAGCCATGATACTAATCATAATGGTGTTTTCAAACGATGTTTTCAAGCTTGCAAAGGTTTTTTGAAGGCTAAGGTGGTAGTCATGTAGGTTTATTTAGTAAAGATTGGCATGAAGCTAGAAACAGCTAAGTTCAGCCTATTGCAGATGGCTACCTAATATGGTGGGCCTCCTTTATTTTCATTAAACTGGCTAATGTTGGGCACCATAGAATTTTGAGGAAATAAGGGGGTTGTATCTCTTCAGAAAACTCATGAAGTATTTCTTTTCGTTTTGGACTCTTAATTTCAAGAAACATGTTTTAAGAATAAATTCAGAACATGAAACACTAAGTGAGTGATTTGGCGAGTTAATACTTTCATGAACTACTTTTTGCGTGAAACAGAAAGAATGATGTTTAGGGTAGGTTTTCTAAAACCTCTTTTAAACAAAGATTGTGTGACATGTATCTTGTGTACAAGCTTGTTCAAGCTTTTTGGTGTTATACAGCCATATCTTCACGAATCACGGCACCAACATGCTATAGAAGGCAAGAGGTTGTGGAGGCCGTTTCCTCAACACAAAGCTTAGATTCTAATGCATCCAATGCCATGCCGGAGAGGAGCTCTGATCTAGTTGTAAATCATTCAACACAACCCATCAGCTCATCCATCTCTGAGTTTGCGCCCTCCAATTCTTCTCGAAACGAGGATTCCCCCACCAGTCATCTAGATTCAAGAGGCCCTTCTGTGCAGGAATTGCACAATAGGCAAACAGCCTCCAATGGAAATGGCAACAGCTGTTATCCACACGGCCAGGGATTTCATTTGTCAACATACCAATCCCTTTCAGACGATCGCGTGGAGGAAGGAGAGCACACAGGGCGGCAACATGAGAGAATTCTGGTGAATAGGGCCCCACACAGGGCCCTAACCATCAAATGAACTCTCATTACTGAGGAATGAAGGGTCTTTCCAGCTTTGCTCCAATCAATTGCAGATGGCATCAGCTTCCATATGTCTTGAGGGTTATCACAGAAGTAGATTAGCTCAAATACAAAAATAAGTGAGAAGTAAGTAATTCTTCTTCCGATTGATTTCCTGTTATGCTCCTCATTTTATTAACCATGTTAACTACTCTAATAATACTTTCATGTTAGTCTAAGGCATCCTTCTGTGATTCCTACTCAGGTATCATGTAATGAATCCAGATGAAGCTTATGCCGGGCAAAGCTGGAAAGCATCAGGACCCCAATAAAACCAGAGGGAGAGAGACTGGCATGTGTGTTGTATTCTCAGGCAAATCATTCTTGGCTTGTATTTTCATTTCCTGTGTTCATTGGGACAGGAGAAAAGACCAAGAGTTAGAGTGTCTATTTCCCTCATTTTACCTTTCCGTTGTACAAATTGATGAATGAATCTAAGCCTTGTGTGTGTGAGGATCTGACAAGAGAAACCTTCACAATCTTGTGTCTTTTTTTCAAAAATGGAATTTTAGAATCCCACCATGACTACTAACTGTATAATTTCGGCACTCTAGTATGTGAAAGCCTCTCCTTTTGTTTCCATAATCTTTTTGATGCTAAGTGGTCGGTATACAGGTATATAAGTACCTTGAACTACCTTAACCTAATCATATCGGTCTTGGTGCTGGTCAATTCAATTTTGATCCAAGTTGCAGGTGGCAGATAAACATCCACTTTTCTCCAATTCAAATTATATTGAAATTTGAAAAAAATCTTTTAATATCTTGTATGGATAATTGACGACTTTTCTGCTAAGCAATTAAAATTTAGTCAAAGTATTTGAAAGCTGGAACCCATTCAACAAAGATCGGCTTTGGTTGGATAGTGGCCCTACCAAATTATTTTTATTCTTGTGTGGGTACGACTGGTTTTCTTTTTATTATTATTTAATCGCTTTGCATTACTAAGTACATAAATTCGTCCCTCTTGGGACTTAAATACCTGGATCCTTTTATCCTATGTTTATTTCAGTTTTTAATCACTTGGATTAGGTTTTATTGACGATTCTAATCTTGATTATTTGAATTAGGTTTTATTGACTCAGGGTTATGAACACATACATCCTTCAGTGTGGAGAACACTAGGGAATAAGTAAAGTACTGGTATAATATGAGATGTTATATAATTAAGAAAAGTCTTTACTGTGATGGTTCAGTGAAGAACATGGGGTGGGGGTGGGGGCGGGACGACGCGAGGGCCTTTCCAGACTGATGTCTCTCTGTGGTCCACAGCTAAACCATATTATAGAGTATTTGGACTTACTAGGCTTAATTTAAACCAGGAGAATACTTATGAAAGAAAATAGAGGCCAAATTAGAGAGAGTGAAAGTAAAAATTGGAAAAGAATAAAATATGGTTTAAACAGGATGCATTAATTTTATATGTTCTTTTATTAATATTAAAGACTAAAAAATTTAAAGAATTTAAAATTTTGAGGGCTTTTAATTATATTTGATATATTTTTTTAATGAAGAAATCAAAATCAAATAAGAGAATCATTTTTTCTTTGTGTTTTTTTTCTTTTCCTATTACGATTTGATTTCCTAAAGGAGCCTAATCTTCCATTTGGAAAATGGGTGCAAGGTTGTCGAATCGTCCCAACCTAAGAGAAGGTTTCATGTAAAATTAACAGTATCTTGACTGCAATGCTTCTTTCAAAATTATTCTTTAAAAGTAAACTCAAATAATATTTTCAATTAGATTTCCTAGAATGACAATAATATTTTCAAAATTATTGGTGGACAATATATAATATCATTACAACACATGCATAATCCTAGAATGAGATATGATAGATAACTACAAGGTTAAAATTTTGAAACAGAATCGCACTCAATAGTTTTCTCAATAATAGATCCTAATTACATCCCACATGATGGAGTTGGCCGTTGGCGGGGGTGCTTTTAAGGTTTGAGAGCAAGGGAAAAACAGAACTGAAATAATATTGGGTTGGGGGTGGTGAAACCCACACCTGCCAGCACCACTTAACTGCACTCTCATCACTATATATGAGTCAGTACGTCTCTCTAGGCTGAGGAGTGAGAGTGAGGAGTGGACCCACCACCACTTGTGGAAAATCAGGCATGAGGCAGGCAGGCAGGCAGGCGGGCAGGACTACAGATTAGGATCCTCTGAAGATCTGACTGCTTCCCCAACTTGGTCCTTTCATTCATTGACAGCTCCTCCCCACCACCTTCAACGAACCCTCTACTTCAGTCTCCTTTTTCAAAAATAAAAACTAAAAAGTTGCATGCTTTTGTAACAGAAGCCAAACACCTTCCTTGTCTCATTCCATACCCCCACAATAACACAGGGTTTCATGTGTTTTTGTCTTTAAGTGATGCTGTATCTAAATTGTTCTCATGTGAAAAAAAAAAAATTATAAAAATAGTAAAATTTTGTCATATAACACAACTTAATTCTAAGAATCACTAATGACGTTATAGGATAGTCATCATTTTTCCACGTTTAAGTTGGATACAGTACCGCCTCTTTCTATTAAATTAGGATGAGTACCACCCCGTCCCATAAACCCAACCTCAGCCTCAACCTCAACCTTGTCCATTAATGATTTAATTAGAATGATTCTTATATTAAACATACTTAGCGGCCTTATGGGTAGGTCTTGTTGCCTAATCGCTTGTCGTTCCTCCCTATCTCCATTCTTCCTTCTATTTTAATTTAATCATTCCGAGGAATCTCTTATCGCTCCTACTTTCTTATTTAATCATTACCACCCCTCCCTTTGTTTCCAAACTCAAATATAATAACATTACGAGGTGGGGTCATTGTTTTAACTTAAATTGGTTCAGGTACCTTATTTAGGCCCAACTGCCTTCTTTACCTTTAGTATTGGGTTTCTGTTTAAGAATTGGAATATCTTATCCAAATACCCAAAAGTATAATTCTCAGCAGATTTAACAAAACAAAATGAAAATAAAAAACAAAAAGTGGCCGTTAAGAATTCAGTAACAAATCCAACCGTTCCCCAAGTAGTGAGTGAACGATTATAAAAATGTGGTATTGACAAATGACAATGCCCCCCATACCCACATCTTTTGGCTTTTGTTTCCTTCTGGATTCTCTTCAAACCAAACAAAAATTTATAGCATAAGGGCATAACAAATATTCCAAAATGATTTCATTTTTGCCGCACAATTCTTAAATTCTTCTCTCATTGCCCACCAAGTACCAATAACAACAACAACAACAATAATGATAATAATGGTCTCTCTTCCAAGTCGTAGTAGATCAAGCAAAGAATAGTGGAAGAAAAAAAAACCCAAGAATATAGTTCCCTCCCTGCCTGCCTTCCCAATTTAATGGTGGAAAAGTAGAAAGAGTTGAAACAGATAAATGAGTTAGTATTTGATGGGCGTGTCCGCAAAGGGGATGGATAGATCATAGTCCTTGGCTATGTGTTAGCTGAGATGATTGATCCCATTCATGGGCTCTGAAAATGATTCTATGGCTTTAATTTTTAGAGCTCTTGTCCGTCCTGGTGCCCCTCCTTTGAGTGAAGATACATCCAATACCATCCTGCTCAATCCATTTAAAAAAGGTTTATCAAGTTGAGCATCCGAATATCGGGTTTTTTTTTTCTTATTAAACAGGTAAAAATATGAAATAGGGAACAACTCACAAGTTCTTTGAAGCTTTTTCTAGTTCCTGAGTTCTACAGCTTATCAGGACTTTGTCATGGATTTTCGACACCAAATGGCTTAAAGGCAGCTCAACTGGATTTGATGCTGTAGATAAGATATGAAACTCGACTTAAATTTAATCTTCAAGGGCATAAGAAGAAATAAATGAATGATAGGAAAACAGAGATGACTAATGTCATTAAACTGATGCATTGGAGGAACTTCTTACAAGGTTTGGAGAAAGTATCAGTCACATCTCCTTCTAGGTCCAATAATTTCTACATCAAAGGGGGAGTCACATATCAGAATAAGCATTCATTCCCAAAAAGAAACACATGTCAAGTAATCACCTTGAGGTTCTCATAAATTATCCAAGGTCATTGTTAACTGAAATGATCATTGAGTGATTATGTATTCCAAGCTCTGCTTTGCATTCCGAAGTCGTTTTTGGATTTGTTCCTCTGTTTCGGTTCCCCTGTTGATGAAATCCAAATTGGAACCAGAATGGAGGAATATGTGAGAATGAGAGGAAGCACTAGGTGGCTTTTGACTCACCTTGATCGAAGGCGGTTCTCAAGCTCCTCAAATGAGGGTGGACAGATAAAGATGAAAACGGCTTCAAGAGAACTAGCCCTCACAGACCTTGCCCCTTGAACATCAATGTCAAGAATACATCTCTACATCGAAGCCAAACTATGAATTTCAAACTTTTTGAATAACAAAAGAACTCCAATTTCAGTAATGAACATTTTGCTTGGGGAATGCAACATTCAATTTACACTATGGTCATGTACTGGTTTCAGACTGTTTTTTGACATTCATTCAATTTTATAAAGAAAATATAGATTAATCATAGAGATAAAGCACCAGAGATATCTACCTTTCAGCATCTGCAACCACTTCGACAGCTTCAATACTGGTTTGTGAATTCCATGAACATTAGCAAACTCCAGACTTTCATCTTTTATCTCTTTCTCATAACACTCCATGTGAAATGATAATAGACCATTGATTTCCTTGTCTCTTGGGCTCAGGGTTATTATGGCTCACAGAACCCAAACATAGACGGAAATTCCTTTATCGTTTGGATATTAATGTACCCTTACCCACTCAGAAGGACCACTAATAACAATTGGCTTCTTAAGCATCCTGTAACTCCCTACTCCAGCTTAACTACCTCAATACCCAAAAATTTTCTCTGCTCCCTAGCGATTCAGTGTCTACCAAAATTAAGCAACAAATCTTAACCATATCAACACAATTGAGATTATTCGTAAAATGTTCCATTCTGCGTCTGTTTAATGGTTCAAGATGCTCACCTCAAGAAACCAAATGCAGTCATCCGGGGTGGAACCCCCTCTTGATCAATATCCGATCTCATTTACAAGAAGCACAGCCGAATGGCATTTCCGCTTGTGGTTTGTTCCCAACACAGTAGGTATCACCCACACAAATAGTATCAGAAATCAGCTATCATCACCAACACCGAACACCCAGTACAACAACTCCATATCTAGAGCTTAAAACTCACCATTCACTGGTAGATTTGTCAACAATCCGGATAGATAACGGTAACCCCTCATGTGCCTCACCAATCCCATACACAGTGAAAACGAAATATATGATCACTAAGAACAAAAAGGGGCATAACAGGACAAGATCAAACCAGCATATTGTATGAATGATCGTACTGTTTTGTCCCCCAAGATGGTTTCCGTCTCAGAGACTTTAGGTTTTGGATCAAACCCATTTGAAAAAACCTTTTGCAGATCATCAACAAAGAAAGCTGGAGCTTCTCCCTGATCATCATAACCCAACAAATATCAGAAAACAACAAACCAATCACTGCCGCCACGTTTTTCCATTCAAACAAACTACATTCCTGATCACATTACCACACCTTTTCAGATTCATTACATTTCAAAGCAGAGCAGTGCATAAAAGCTGAAACAGGAACCGTGAACTCACCATAGAGAAATTGTTGCCAATTCAAGATTGAACAGTGAATACACAGGAAAGCAGAATCAGGACGAGGTTGCATATTTTCTGGATCTTGCATAACAAAATCAAAGTTAAAGCTTCAAGGCCCATAAAGGGCAAGGATTGCATTAAAATAATAAAAAGGCCATGAAATTTACCATAAAAAAATCAAAGCCACAAATCTAAACGTTGAAAAGCATAAACATCAGATATACCATGACCAAACAAATTGCTATCTAACACCGCCCAAAAACTGGAATCAAAGAAAGGCACTCATACTAAATTTACATTGCTTTTTCAGAAATCAGCCCCAGACCGCATATTTAAAACCAGATACACCACCAAAGCAAAGAGCAAGCCAAGAAGAAAACCTCACTTAAAAAACCGAGTCTCAATAAAAACAGAAACAGAACCCAACTACTCAGCGAAAGAATGAGCTCAAGCTCGTGAACAAACAACCAGTTGAGCACATCAACAGTCAAATCCAACCTCAAAAAATAAAAATAAAAATAAAAATAAAAAAATGGCACCAAGCAACAAAGAAAAGAAAAATCTAAAACCAGCACAAAAACTACAATCAGTTAAGACCCAGATACCTTCAGCAGAATCAGAGAATTTCCCAGAGAGAAATATCTTCTTCCTGGTTTGCTTTGCTATTTATTTGATCCCGGAGGCAGTATTCAGAAAAGGGTCAATAAAGTCGGACTTTCAGAGTTAAATCAAGACAAGGCAGCATTGAAATATCTGAAAAGAAAGAAGAAGAACAAGTTGTTGCAAGAAGAATTAGAAGCATTCCCATATTTACTTGGAAAGAAAGGCTGAAGGAAAGGTTGAGAGATAGACTCAGATAAGGAGGGTTACTTTTTGGTCGCATTCAATTCACGGAACTCATGCAGAGCCACTTTTTTGCCAAAGAAAATTATTTTCTCTTGTTTAGGAAGCTTCTCCTCGACAACCATCGTCTTCGAGGCCAAGAAGAGAGTAAGTCAATTTTTTGATGGTTGAGATTTAGGGTTTCACTGAGAGCAAGACTCCAGTAGCTTCCGATAGCACCAAGTTATGGTTCTACTTTAGTGGGAGCGTGACACGTCTATATCGTGTCCTTTCTTCCCCAGACCAAATATTGAAAGGATTAGGCTTTTTAAGGAAGGCGCTTCTTATGTCGGAAATTTTCTTAAATTAGAAGTGAAAACTGAAAATAATTTCAATATTTAATGCTTCACTAAAATAAATGAAAATCAATAGAAAGTATTTCAATTTATATTCAGATTAGACCATAGTACCTTTTCTAAATTATTCCACCAGACTATTTAACAAAAATCTTATTTGGATTGAATAACTTTTGATTTTTTAAATGCAATCCTTAAAAAAGTTAGATTATGATCATCGAGTTAATCTTATTTTTAAAATTATGTTTCATTCTTAAAATAATTATATTATTAATTTTATTATGTTTAAATTCCTATATAGGAGTGGATGTGATAATATTAAGAAAATAAATTGATATTTCATATTTGAGTAATATTTATCATACTTTTTCATAAATTTAATTATTATTTCTAGTTTTATTCTTATTTACACAAAAAAAAACAGTATACAATTAAATTTGGTGAAGACAGAAAAGGTAAAAAATATGCGAATGTATAATATAAAGGAAGTTGAAGAAGCTTTACGTCTATTTATCACTTATTTAACTTTGTCCATTTATATTTGGCTAAATATAAGAAAAATATCATACAAAATATAAATAAAATGAAAATTAGTAACACTAGTAAGAAAATAAAAAATCTTACAAAAGTCAAAATAACCTAAATCCAAATTTTGGTGTAGTCAAAATTCCAAATATAGAAATAAATGGCATTTGATAAATAAAAAATAATAAAACTATCAATTAGTGTTTCTAATTTGGATAGCAGCAGAAAATCTTTACCACTCTTAACACAGTAAACAATCTGCTTAAAGTGATTTTTTCTTTTTAATATCCATCATGATATTGTTAGAGCAATTTCATGGAATTATTTTTTATTCTTTAAACTGAAAATTTATGATTTTGTTTCTAACCGTTCTTCCGTAGAAATTGAGAAATTGATAAAAAGTAAATTACAAGTATAAAAATGGAAGAATCAAAATCTAGATATATTTTGTAATTATCTTTTAGTTATTCTAAATATGTATGGAACTGAAAACAAAACAAAAAACATAAAAATGATGTTTAAATTTTATTTTAAAAATATTAAAGATGATTAAAAACATTTCAAGTTTTCAAACTAGTTTTTATTTTATAAATTATTAAAAAAATATTTTTAAATACTTATATCAAACATACCTTTAATAATAAAGAGATGAACAAATTTGCATGTTTGTATTAAAAGCGTGGCCTAAAATTTAAATTATGATAAATACAAGTAAATGGGGAATCTAATTTTTTAAAAAGCGAAAGAAATAAACAATCGCCATTTAATGCTATGCCGACATATGATGTTGGCAATTTAAAACTTTTATTTTATTATTATCGTATCCTTTAGGATATAATGGGAAGGGGTTGAATAATCCAATTTCCATTTTCCACAACCCATTTTGACCAAACAAACCGACTCGGTCAATTGACTAGGTTTAGCTATCGTCGGAATCTATCCACGTGTTACATGGTTAGACCAATTGGATCAAAACTTCATGCACTTTGGTCGTGCTCATTTCCCCTTCCATTATTTTCTTCCAGTTTTCCAACCCAATTAATTTCCTTTTTGACTTGGAAAAAACTCTTTTAATAAATAATCCAAGAAAATCTACCTAAAAAAAATATATAATCTTCTACTTTGATTTAAATACGAAGTTATGCCCCCACAAAAAAAAAAACCTAACTGCCTCTCTTATTCTCTTACTCGTTCTCTCTACCCCATTTTCCTTAAACAATGATAGGTGTTTCTTTTAGCCGGTTTTTCAACGATAATTCATTTAATATCTTTATATCGATTTTTCTACACATAAAAGTGATTTTTCACTTGAATACATATTTTAATTTGCTTTTTTTTTTTCGTGTTTTTATCGTAAATGCTTATCTGTGTGTTTTATGTCATCTTGTGTGCGTGTTTTGCACTTTGCTCTTGTGCGAGTGTGTAGTTTGGTTTAGTCGTGCTTTATTATATTGACACATGAGTAATTAAGTGGTTGAACGATATGATTCGAGTCGTACTGAGAATCACGTGGCAGGCTCAATTATGATTAAAAATTGATATTATGCGAATTGGATTCGTGGCAATGATACAGTCGTATTATAATTATCGAATGTATAGAACTTTAAGTAGATTCGTTTAATATCTTCATTAAGCTTGAATGTGCATTATCATAAGAAGTTTTAGAGGAATTTGATTATGTGTTTCTATAGAATATATTATTAGTTTGAATCAATAAAATCATTTAATTGCAGCTAAGACTTAACCCAAATGGTAAGAAATTTGATACGTAACATGCGGTTCTAAACTTAAATTCTTATAAAAACATAATACTACAATATGTTATTTTTAAAATACAACCATAGAATCGTAAATCTTCTCCTCATCTCGTGCGAAAGCGCAGATTCCTTTGTATGTTGTGCTTTTCATACCGTTAAAGGAGGGGTAGTTTTTTCTGCTATTAACTGAAATCGATCATCCATAATTAAATCTCTTCGTATTTGGGTTTTATATTTCAATATAGTGGTTTCTTCCCTCGATCTCAGTTTTCATTCGTTTTTTCTTCATTTTCTTGTGTTTTTGTCGACGACGTGTGGTTGTGTAATCGTAAGACGCTGGATTTGCTCATTGATTTTCATGTAGGTGATTAAGACGACAAAGTTATTTTGATAATATAATTACATCATCAAATCACTTTGTTCGTCGGTTCTTTCTCAAATACAAAATCTTAGACACATTTATGTAAATTTTATGTTTCTACAGTAGCTTTCCGAAAACGAGAGCTTAGCGTTTAATTCACGAGTGAAATAGCAAAATTTGAAAACAGAAAATGGTCATTATTTTGATATTTTATATGAATCAGCGTTTTTCTTTGTTTTCATGTTTTGGTCATCAACGAGGGATTTCTTCGGCGTTTATAAACTTGTCTTCAAGAAAATGGTTTATAAAACTGGATTTTCTTATTTTT
>JAEQBH010002104.1:0-197782 GCA_016808115.1 Tetrastigma voinierianum | reverse complement strand
GTATGAGAATATTATGTTCTATCATAGACTAATCCGACAAGTTATAATCACCATCCGATGTTATATTTTAGCTGAATTACCCTCCTATGTATATCAGAATTGGGCTGCCCCGACGATTGATATTGTATGTGGACTACCCGATGTATATCACTAATGCCCCCAATAATGATATTTTAAGTATGGACTACCCTCCCATAATAGTATTTTATCACCCGAAATCATTTTTCTCTGACTCATCTCATGCACTATACAACTCCATGGCCCAGATACCAAAGGCATATGAAATGCATGTATGCCAATTCCAATACGTTTGACCACATGTAAATATATAAACATGCATATATTTACAAAACATTCAATTCACACAACATATCATAAATTCCATATTTCACACCAAATTAGCTCTTGTTAATGATCAAACACGAGCAATTTAATTTAAAACCACTGCCAAGATAGATTTCACAAATATATATTTTTAAGATCACGAATATAGAAACCCTCTCTGCCACAGATCTCGAAAAATTACAACTCAATCCGCTCACTTAGTGGAACTCACATACGCCATTCCTTGACCCACACTACCAAGCAAACATTTAATGCAATAAATTAACACAATCAAATTCAAACAGTCTGCATCTATACACGCGCCTCACTTTTGTTTCAAAATTTATATCAACCGATCCCATGTTCGATTCATCGCATCTACTCACGCCTCTATATCTGACCTGCAAACATGCATACAAAACACTTAAATGGGAATAAACTCAAATAGGGAGAAACCCCTGCCCCCAGTTTCAGGAAACCCCAACTGCACCCAAGCGAAGCCCTCTCCGCGTAGAGCAGCTTTCCTCCTTGTCCCGAAGACTGCCGACGGTCGGATCTCCCGTATTTCTAGAGAGAAGTCTCTCTCTCTCTAAAAACCAAACCCCAACTCCGCCCCTGTCTCTTCTAATGCTTTTGGTTCCTCATCTCAATATGTAGGAGATGGTACTATTCCAATCTTTTGTCATTTAGTGACTTAAACCTTTCTAAAATGACAAGTGATGTTCCTCTTCTTTCTTTTCCCGCTTTGACATTCGCCATCTCGGCCGCCCATTTTCACTAATACAATATTTCTACCATGCCACTTATGGCACATGAGCACGTGTTATATGTGACCTGTCGATCGAAAAATTGCTTTACTTCAGACCAAACGTGATGCTCATGCGGGCCGTAATTCGACCGCTCCTTAATTCGACGGTAAATTACATGCTAGCTAGATTTCTCATGACGACCTGCAATCTGCATAACCGTTTATCATCCGAGATCTAGAGAATAAATTCCAAATTTTTAACCGAAATAACTTTGTACCTTGAAATTACGATTTGCCATTTTTCCAAATTACCCCTCGAGTCTTACATTCTCCTCTTGGGAATTTCACAACTCGACAATCACAATCACACAACCGCTATGCAACGCAGAATCTACCATTACACACATGCCATGTAAACTCATTTCACCTCAAACGACTAAATCATGTAATCATCCCCGCCAACAAGAAGCGGATAGCGGCCCGCATCGTGTCCTTCGTGGCTCCTAATGCGGGACTCCTCCACCATAAGGCCTCCATAAGACTTCTCACTAAATTTCACTGCCTCAAGGCCGCAAAACCCGACACGCTATCAACACGCACACACCGGTCCCTCGAAGGTCCGACATCCGCCAAATAATCCACCAAGGCCCCCAATCCACCACATGAGCCGATCTCGGAGTATATTTCCTGAAAGGTGGAGACGTGAAACACCTCGTGGACACCGAGGCTGCTAACGCTAACCCAGAGACGTGACCCGCTTCTACCCTCTCGAAAAGACCAAAGGCCCACAAAACTTAATGAAGCCGCGCTGGCCAATCCCAACACTCCTCTCAGTGCATGACCTTCAAGAAAATGTGTATCCCAACTCCTAACCCCATGGTCAGACGTCGCACACCCGTGATAGCTCTTCGCCGCCTCAGCCGTGAGGCGCCGTCGATCAAGCCTCACCTTCGAGGTGTCTCTAATCAAATCGATCGGGATCTATAATGAGCCCTTCCGGGCCAACCAACATAACGGTGGACTGCATGGCCTCCCCATACAAAGGCTCGCCACGGCTTATCCGTATACCACAACCGTTGTTGCAGCTAATTCCACTAAGGGCAAGTGCTCCTCCCATGTATTCTTATGATCCGTGACGATGCTCGTAGCATGTCCTCCAACACCAGATAGGGTCCTCTCGGGACCGACCATCCGCCGAGGGTGGAACGCTGTACCATAGTCACGGTGTTCATAGCCCGAAACTCTTCCAAAAGTGTGTCATAAACTCGGGTCCCTATCCGACACTATATTACCGGTATCGCGGGGCCCGACTATCTTCGAATGTATAACCGCGTAATTTCCAAGGCGTAAGGTCATCCGCGACTCGCCGTAGAATGTGCCGACTTGCGGAGCGGCCCATCTATCACCCATACTGGGCCATGCTTCACGCGTCTCGGCAAGTGGGTCACAAACATCGTGGATTCGATCACGACTCAACAACACTCCAATGGTCGGCAAATCTGCTTCCTGGTACTCACTTTAACTCCGTCGGGACATGTGAGACATCGTTTGAACAAAGTCCCCTACGTGTCTCTTCATCCTCATTCCAAGAGTATCATGACAAGATCCCCGGCATATCTTCACACCGATAAGGCAAATCCAGAGCGTGAAACCCCCGAGAATCTCCTCTCAACCTGGCCAACCGGGGGAACTACTACCCGCCCCCATCGGCGACTACCGCTCGTGGTGAACGTCCAAATTTCACACCCAGACTACCATTCTCGGTCCCCGATGGACACTCATCTCTCCGCGGCCCCGCCATCGGGACTCAATCACTTCGTCTTCAACAAGAGACCGTGTGTACCACTAAACTCCCACCCAGCCTGCTCGCTGATACCTTAGCCTCAAACTGTCCCACGCCCCGAGCATCCGCCACTCCTTCGTAGCTATACTTCAGCTAACGCTCCTTGTGACTTCCACCTAGTGCACACACACTGGTTTTACCGCATGGCATGCAAAGTGGAAGTCATGGTGTCCCCATAGAATCCCATCCATCTCAAGGTTGCCTCATATCGAGGTCCCGCCGCGTGAAAATATACTTCGCATTTTTATGAACTGAGTACACCTCAAACTCCTCGTCAGATAGCAGTGCCATTCTGCGCGAAGACTAAGGCCGCCAACTCCATGTCGTGTGTGGGCTCGCCGTGATTCTTCAACCGACGAGAACCATAAGTTGTCAATTCTCCCATTACCACCATGATCCTAATCCCGCCTCGGTGCACCACAACACCTGTACCCCCGTCCCCCGTCTCGGACCATCAGATGGGGAGCCGGCAGCCCCCAACTTGAACGCCTCCCCATTGGTCATTCCAATCAAACTTGACCTCCCTCCTTTCTCGGCTTCAACCAGTCACACAGCGGCATCCAGAAATCCTCACGAATTTCAATACCAGCCAATCCTAAGAAACTACGATCTCAAGACCACTCGGCCTCCCAACTCATCACCGCCGACCTTCCTCGTCGACCGACTCGGCGCCGAGCACCACGCAACCAAAATTCACCTCGCAGTCAGAACCCGACACAACTCGCGCATAAACGGCGTCCCCAACAACTGCAAAACACCGCTGGCGACATCGCGCTCCCACTTCACCGTGAGTAGATCAAAATGTCATCCACTAAGACTACGGCTAAACCGATCTAAATAGAGTTGAAACGATCCCGGCAATGGTGATCCATGAATGCTGGTCGGCGATTCGCCAACCGGCGCGCACCACCGCGAACTCAAAGTGCCCATACGCCCTAACGCCGTCTTAGGGATGATTCGTGATCCAATCCTCAACGATGGTAACCAAAGGGCGGTCTACCCTGATATACCGCCGCCTTTCAACCGATCAAACAAACGCCATCCTTGCAATGGTGCCCATTCTTGATCGTAACCCGCCTCAACTGGTTTAATCAATGTGCACGGGCCATGGTCTCTGTCTCTTCTTCGCAGCTGTAACTCTGAGCCACTGGGTGAAGTTCTCACTAATGAACCCCTTGGCCCAATAGTTCTGAATCTGTGACTGTGCCCGCACCTTAATCCATGCCATCCATGGAGTCATAGAGATGGGTGAAGTGTAATTGTGGTGTAATTCCAAATACCTGGTGAGTCTACATCCCATGGTTGAGGTAACCTGTGTCGCTTCATCCGAAATGATTCAGATACTCGCAAACCACCGAGTCGATCTGGGTTCCGGTTCACCATCCTTTCTAGGGTAAGGCTCGCAGCCAACCCGCTAACCGTCCCGGCCGCACTCAGACTCATATACTGATGGGGCAAACGTCGCGCTTGACCCCCCCAAACACCACACGAGTATCGCCTCGCGCGGTAGCGGTGAACCCTCCCACGCTCACATAATCGCAACACCCTGCCGTCACCAATCCATCCCGTGATGACATCGAACTCCTGGTATGTCAAGATCCCAGTCCACCGCAGCAGAGTCCCCGATCTCTAACTCGCAACTCGATACATATCATCCTTATTTTCGCTCTAATCCTAAAGGGGAGAACTCACGCACAACTGGGCCCTTTAAGGTCTCAACCTTTAAGCCCAACTTCATGGTCGTGGTCGTCCCAACCATGGAATCATATCCCGTGAGGCGAAGTCCTCAAGATCCCCGCCCAACACAACTTCAACCCATTCGACCCCAACCTCACCTGGCCCATGGCCGTAATCATCATCAACAAACGGCCAGCTCAGGAACTGAACAAATAATCCATCACAACATCGCCTCGTCGTTCCGGAACTCGAAATGCTAGCAATCTGAAGTAATGCACTCCATGAATGTACTTTTGAAATTTCGCCCACGCCATCGCCAGGTCCCAGAGGTCCTGCCCATTTCCACCATATTTGGCCTCACCCCAGCCTGAACCAACGGTCTATCAGATCGTTGCTAGTAAACCTCCAGGCCCCAACACCCTTCTCACTTGTATAAACCAATGGTCCGCCACCATTGGAACTCCCTCCCCGTGAATGTCGGAGGATGGATGCGCCCAACCTCCTGGAGGTTACTGTGATCTCCCGCCTACCCGCGGCACAGCCTGCGGTAGCATCTGGCCGTAATACCTACGCCTTTATCAAAAGTCCTGGTCACCTAAACATCACGGTGCCTCGACCAGCACTTTGATCGCCCTATGTCTCGCCTCGTCATTACCACCGCTCAATGGCACGCCTAATTTCAATTCGGATTCCAAGGCATAAACACCGCCCGAGACACTCTTCTTCATACACACACCACAGAGATATACTGTCCTGCATTTTCAGTAATGCAAGTGCACCAATTTTTGCCTTGGCAGACATTTAACAAATTTTATTTTCAAAATTTACTTTATACTTATTTTGTCAAATTTTTATCAAATGATTTATTTTTAATTAATTTGACAAATAAAACTTCAAAATTTTTGTGACGCATAAAGGTTCATGAACCGAGTCCAAACGGACTCCTCAAACAAAGATTAAAACCAAGTCAAAAATCGAGTCGCATAAAACACCCAAATCGCCCAGCCTAAAGACACCGGGCGCCCCAGCGCATGCGCCCGTGGTCAGCAGCTCAGGCACACAATTCCCACACAGGTCGTGGCGCAAGGCTGTGGTCGTAACACAAAGAACGCGCCAAAGCTCATGTCCCTGGGCTGCCTCGCGATACAAACCCGCCTGAAGCCCTCAATTGGTTACACACATACCCAGTGTAAAATGCTGATAAACTTCCTCGCCACTCACCTTTCGCCACCCAGGACTCCATTGCGACACAAATTCTCCCGCCCCCTCTTCCGTATCATGCCAAGCAGACAATACACTTCCACCTCATCCTAGGTGCCCCACTCGTGAATATTACACTTCAGACAGAATACACTTCCACTCCTCCTCGTTCTCCATGGGGATCGTATTGCAATACAATTTTTCAACACTACCTACTGCAATACACTCATACCGCAATACAAACTCGCCTTTCAATACAATTTTTTTTTTCATTAATATAATCAGCAAGAAACCCCAATCCGTCCCGGCACCAAAATTAAAATTTTTTTCTTTTTTTCTCATTTATTTTAATGAAACACCTCAAAAATATGTATACACACATTTTTTTTCCTAAGAGACATCCACAATGATAAAATTATTTTCACCATTTTTCTCAACTTTACATAATTATAAAACTTTGAGGAAAATATTTCTTCTCATTTTTTTTTTCTATTTTTTTTCAAAATACTCAAATAAATGGAAAAATTTGAGCTTTTTTCTCCATTTTCTTCAATTTGTATAAATTTCAGAAATCTAGAAATCTGTTTTCTTCACTTTCATAACTAAATAAATTTATAAAATTTATTTTCTTTTTCCAAATTTCACACTAAAAAAATTCTCCACTTTCATTCACCCAAATAAATTTATGAAATTTATTTCTTTCACTTTGTTCAAGTTTACCCACCGAACTTCTAAAATGTCCTAATCACCTTAAAATTTTATTAAATTTCATTTTGTCTTCTAATAAACCAATAAATTGGGATTTAATATTTCATTTCCGGGCTTGTACATCAGAAACTCCAACAAATTAATATACCATAAAGCACCGTGAAGCACACAAATATTCCACAACACATAAACATGACATACACAATTCATCATATTAATAATTAAATCACACAAACACATCAATACACGTGATAGAAAGTCAGTGGTTTGTCCCGTGATTTTCTAGGTAATCATACCGCAAACCTAACATCTGAACCACAATCGTAGTGGTGATGCTCTCATCTCTAAAGACTAAGGCCTTGCACTCTAGCTTCCCTCACTGCGGATGCCCAAACCCAGCCCCTAGGTAGTCGATAACAAGCTCTGATAATTAAGCCGTGACACCTCGATCCCTGGGTCTCGCTATTCAACATCACCCCATAATATGACGTCGGTTACCCGACGCCACTTCAAAATCTGCAGAGTCCTGGCTCAGTACTGTGGAGCTCTATCCAAATACAACACCGTCCCAACAAATTCAATGACCACACAGTGGTCTCATATACAATCCAAACCGAGTAATGGCCACTACCCCCGTGATCACCTTCACAACATATATCCAATATGATCACAACCTGAAAAAAAGTAAACGACCACTGGGCCCATAAACAATACCCAATATACATGCCAACTATGAATTCAACTATATACCCAATAGTTACAAGAGTTAATATGTTTTTACTCTTATACATAATACATACATTAAACTAAAAGTTTTAATACATGTATGTACACTCAAAGCCACAATCGCTTCTAATCTCAGTCTCAGTAGATCTAGCTGCCCCCAGACGCCTCCCAGATCAGAAATACATCCTCATTGTGGTGAGCTACTGCTTCAGAGGAATCAGCCCCACGGCTACTTCCACCAGATGCGGCAATGTCTAAATTAAACACATCCGGCCAAATGGGATGATCCTACTTGAATGTCTACATGACCAACTCGTATCCCAGTCCTCATCGATTTCCCTCACACTCGGGCCAAGCCCTATGAGAATATTATGTTCTATTGGTAGACTATCCCCTCCAAAGATAATTGTGGTTCATTCCTGGCGTTATATTTAGTGACTCATTCCTCCAATGTATATCAACTGGGCCGCCTCCTACGATTGATATCAGATGTGGACTACTCCTCCGATGTGTATATCACCTGGCTTGGCTCTTCCATTGATATTTTGCAATGGACTACCCTCCCGGTACAGTATTTAGACGTACCCCTCCAACCATTTTTTCTTAGACTCATCTCTACGCACTAACCCCTATAAATTCTGCATTGTCGCCATACTAATGTCCATAATAGTGTTTGTATACTTGCCCTCCAACCATTTTTCTTCAGATCATTCCATGCACTAACTCCTTTATGTCTTAGATGTCTGTTATTATAGAATGCGTATGCTAATTCCACATGTTTAATTCCTCATGTAAATATATAAACATGCATATATTTACAAAACATTCAATTCACACAATCATATCATGTAAATTCCATCACATCAAAATTAGCTCTAGGCTAATAGATCAAACACGAAAGCAATGAATTTAAACCACTCGCCAAACATTATATTTTCACAAAAATATATATATTTTTACCTGCTTGGACACAAGGAAACCTCTGCATTATTCCCGGGGTAACGATAATCACCTGCTCACTTAGTGAACTGCACACACGCCATTCCCGCCCAATGCAAATGAAGGTACATTTAATGCAATAAATTAACACAAATCAGAATCTTAAACAGCCCAAACACCATGTTATGTCACCAATTTGTTTCAAAATTTATATCAATCCGATCCCAAGGTCTGATCGATCATGCCTCACTGTGCCTCATTCAACTCAAACATCGACAAAACACTTAAAATGGGAATAAAACCCAAGTAGGAGAAAGCACTCCTCCTGGGTATTTGAGGAAACTCCCAACCGTACCTGCCGGCCCTCCTCCGCAGAGCAGCCTTTCCTCCTTTGTCCCGAAGATCGACTAGTCGACCTCCCGTATTTCTAGATAAGTCTTCTCAAAACCCAAAACCACAACTCTGCCCCAGGTTCTTTCACGTTTCTGCTCATCTCAATGGTGAGATGGGTACTATTCGTTAATCTTTTGTCATTTGTAATGACTTAAACATTTCTAAAAAACGACGCTTACGTCCCTCTTTTCCCAGCTTTTGAGATTCGCTCTATCTGTCGCCCATTTCATCTATCATTTCTACTCAAGGCTACTTATGGCACATGAGTACGAGAGTGTGACCTTCGCCTTAAATCTAAAAATTGTTTTACTTTACCCAAAACGCTGACGCTAGGTAAAACGTGGTTGAATTCCGACCGCCTCGAATTGAACAAATTTACGATAGCTAGATTTCGTGAGATTTATCTCCAACTGCAAAATCCAGCTTTGTCATCCGTATCTAGAGAATAAATTCTGAATTTTGAAATAAATTAACCACCGTAATCAAATTACGATTTTGCCCTCTTTTTCCTTAATTGGAATTCTCTGCCTATGAGTCAACACGAGTGCTTCAATGAGCATGTTTTTTAGTTGCTCAAAACTGACTTGGCATCTATCATTCCATTCAAATTTCACCCATTTTCGTGAGACCACAGGACTGGGAAGCTAGTACAAAAAATCTCTTTTATAAATCATCGATAATATCCAATTAAACCTAAGAAACTTACTTCTTCTTGTTTCTATTATACGGGCGGTTTCCAATTTACAATAGCTTCAACTTTAGCAGGATCAACTATAATCGATGCACTTTTCCTATTGATAGAGAATCACTGAAACTCCACAAAGAACCTCCGCCAAGCCTCGCTTCGACCGACAAGTGTTACCATAGAGTTAAGCCGTTAAATCAGCGAACCGGTTTTTGAACAAGTACAAAATGCCAATTTTTCCATCAAAATCACACCTTTAGATTTGTAAAATCCGACAAAGATAACGAATGCGACGTGGTTAAGTCTAAATACAATATCTGCAGAAAAAAATGATACCTCAATATTTTCCGTAACCAATATAACTATGAAAACCTTCGGCTCCACCAAATTTAAGATAAGAATCAATCCCACATAAATTCATCGCAACCTCGTTTTCTCAAACCATGCATGTGCATATTTTACCAAAGATATTTAAGTATATACAAAATGTCACATTTTAACTTTTATTACGTTTACTTTACACCTTATCTTATATATAAATACAAAGACAACGCCTAGAACCGAGGATCTTCGAAAGGTCTTCGCTACTCCGCATTTGAAAAATTATTTTTAAAAATAGGAAAAACCGTGAGCCAAATGGGGGCCTGCAGTATTATAAGCTCTAAAATGCCGTCATATACTACCTAATATGAAAACTGCATGCAAATGGTTATAAACTGCTTATGATAAAACCAAGTTTTTGTTATGAAAACCATTTCGAAACTATCTACCAAAACTGCTTCGGCAGTGGTTACTTAACTGCGGAAGTGCTCTCACTGTAATCAAGCACCAACCACCTCTATCCATCAATAGCTTGATTGACTTAATCTCACTCCGTGCATCGTGAGGTGAACCTCAACACTACTGGGTCTGAGCATGGGTCCATGAACACGCTGGGACCCTGAGGGCAGAACGAACCCCAGGGAACCAAACAGTTCATACTGAACCTCAAAAACCAACACTCCCATCACTATGTATCACAAGGTCGGGCCACAACTATCTATATACCCCGAATGCAGAGGGCCACTTTCACTACACAATATATACTATATCTAACCCCCAATTTCAACAATTGAAAAGGCAAGTTAATATAATGTCCCCATAATCTCGCCACTATTAAATCCCGGATACATCCGAATTTAAACCACATGATCATGTTTTCATAACCGCTTCAAATTGTTTCTTAAGTAACAAACTAAATTTAATGTCAGTATAACAAGGGGAGGTAAAAAAATAATAATACATTATATTTTCAAAGCACTTCTTATAAACTGTACTTAACACTTTCAAGTTAAACGATTTTGAGATCACCCCTCTTTTCAATTACTCTTTCTCAATTCTTGTCAAGGGCGTTAGATTATCGTTGTATGCCCAATCGCCACACAATTCATACAAATTACAAATGTCCTTAGTTAAACATTTTAATCCATAAAACATACAAAGGGCTTAAGACATCGAACGAATCCTCATCCAAATGTAGAAACTTTACGTAAGTAGTCCATTTGATACACATCGATAATATGAGGTGAAATTGACCAAAATGCCCCTACACACAAATGTTCCATAAAAACTATCCGTTTTAGCAACTTTTCAAATCACCCCATGCTATTCGACGTATTGTACCACACACGCTGATAACCATACCAAATTCCGCACTTTTTGATACTACAATTAAATTTTTTCAGAAATTATGTGGGTACCAAATGCTATTGACAGACATATAGTTAGATTCTAGACTCAAGAGACTTTCTATAAAGTCTAAAAACACTAAAACTATTTCTAAAAATTATGTTTGAACTGTCCGAATAAAATCTTGAAGCCTCTTCAACCCGAACCGAAAACAAATTCCAAATTCAGCCTGGATTATTCCAACACACTTCTAAAATTCATAAAAATTCCTAAACTCAACCAGTACTGGACCTAAGTTTATGACCTTTCACAATGAATTCTAAGAAAATTTTATGGTGATTATATATATCAGCTAAAAATAATCCAAAGTAGGAAAATTCCATACCTCTTGAGTTTAATGAAATGCTAAGTTTTTAGTATTCATTTATGTTCTTTAATGCCAGAGACCTCAATAACTTTACTTCTCGTCCATTAAAATCTATAATTTTAGCTTTTTGTGTATATTAGCTTAAAAGTTTAAGAGAAGTTAACAACAAAATATAAACTTCTTATTTTCGTTTCCTCCAATGCACCACTCTCCCGCTTGACTTTATTCCTTTTTTATTTTTTTTATTTTTTTATCTTTTCTTTAATTATTATTATTATTATTTGACAATGATTTATTACCTTCATTCGGGTCCGTTTCTTTCCCGAAATAATTTATTTATTTTTAGTTTAATTTATTTTAAATGAACTTAGTTCAAACCATTTCCTGACTTCCAAGATTTTTGTCAAAATCTTGTCCCTGAAGTCACTGACAACTTATCACCCAGAAAATTGTAAAATATTCTGACCAAGCTGCATCTGACGAATTTTTGGGGGTCACTAGATTTTGTATTTAGACTTAATGGTACAATTAAGCCACTATTCGAGATCTAGAGAATTTTCTAGTATTCCCTAAACCATTTTAGCAATTTATTATTATTATTATCTTTTGAAAGTCCATAATTTGTACTTTCACCCCTCCACTTTCCTTAATTGCAAAAGCGCCACAATTCTTTGAAAACAACTTTCAAAAATTCCACAGGCACTAAATAATTAATAGTTCTCGTGCATATATGATCCTACTTGCTATACAAGACATATTTACAACCTTCTTGAACGGGGCGTTATGGAATAATGCCTTCTATATTAAAACAATATGGCCAGAAATGAAACTTCCTTAAGCCAAAAATCGTGACTTGCTTAACTTAGCATACAACCCTGCTTTTCTTCTCAGTTTAAAACTGTCTGCAACGCTGTTCATGTTCCTGCTCATTTCGAATTACACTAGGATATCATCTTATGAAATACCACAAACCATCCGTTTATGTTGAAATTATCCATCATATCCATAATGTCATTGATAATAGTCAACCCAAATCTCATTACTAAAAGTTCATAATGACCATATCGGATTCTAAATGCTGTTTTCGGTACATCCTCATCTTTTACTTGAAGCTGATAATATCCAGATCGGAGGTCTACTTTAGAAAAGACACCAGCTCCCTTCAACTGATAAAAAAGATCTTCAATTCTCGGCAATGGGTATTTGTTTTTCATTTTCATATTATTTATTTGTCGATAATCAATACACATCCGTAGGGTACCATCTTCTTTTAACAAATGTAATGAGTGCACCCTGTGGAGAAACACCGGGTCGACACCCCTATCCAGAGCTCAGATGAATTTCAACTCCTTTAATTCGTTGCGCCCCGTTAGGTGCTCAAGATGAGCCGCCCCTGTGAAATTTCAATAGACAAATCTCTACTTTCAGGTGGAAAGATTCAGCTCTTTGGGAAACACATCCGAAAATTCTTTTACCACTCGAATAGTTTCCAGTTTTACTTATCCCCGTTTAGAGTCAAGCACTAATGCCAAAAAGGCCTCACATCCTTTTCTAAGAAATCGACGGGCTTGCATAGTTGAGATTACATTAGACAAAATAACTCACACTCTGCATCAGCCATCAGGCTAACCGGTTTGACATTTTAAGCACTACATACTTTATCACATTCAACTATAGTCTGATGTTTCGACAACCAATCATAGGCCCCACTTTACAGAAGTGAGATCGCACATGAAACCTTTTACTTAGGAGGACACTCACTTCATCTAACACCCTTTGTAGCTTCTCTAGCCAAAACTCAGCCCTTTCAGATTCTTCTAAACTGTCTATTGAATTTTCGCGCCCATGTCTTCTCACCATATCACTGGAGCTGGGGTCTTGCCAACTCACTAAAACTGAGCCATCATGTAAATTCAATGCATTAAATCGTTTTGCATCACTGGGCCACTTCTAAATGATTCAAGGATAGAGTTGATAATCTGTCCCTAGGATTGACTTCTTTTTGGGGCAGCTTCTTCTGTCTGGTGGTTCGGCAATCCCATCATATTCAAACAAGTATAGGTGGCAGCCAAACACATTACTATATACTTCAACTAATGAGCATCTAGAATTGGCTCATACTACCCACTCAGGACGCCCCAATCGAAACACACACAACGCACCTTCCATCATGTGGGAAACACTTTGTCGTGCAGGTTGCATGGTCGCTAAGAAACTTCAAACCCATTGAATCTTTATATAATCATAACAATAATTTTCTAATTCAAATTATAATTTTCTGAAATCTGTGACTTATCAGTATTTGAGGAAAAGTTTAGTCATATTTTACAAAATATTAAAAGCTCAATTATAGTTTATGTAAACATATTTACATGCCATACAAAATATGATATGTACAATATCAAAATTAAAGATTCACTCCATAAACCCCACCAAAGTCAGCCTGAATTTTATGTGATATTTTATTTGGCCGCTTAACCCAAAAACACTCCGGCCAAAACGACCTGCTGTTTATAGCTTAGCGGACCATATAACATGGATAACCACTATCAGCTATAAACTCCAATCTATATATATGGACATGTATACTTCCCATGCAATACATCATTCATTTTTCATTGCATAACAAATAAGTGTAACAAGACAAAGCCATAGTAATTCAAATATTAATCATTTTCATGCTCTTATTGTTCATTACTCATAACACATATATCTTAGGAAGCACTCGTGATGCACTCTTATTCATTATATATATATATAGAGAGAGATATATATATGGTATATATATATATTGTATTTATAACCAAGCCTTATGCCCGTGATTCTCCAAAAGGAAATGGATAACGGAAAAGGAATGGTTAAGTAATTAGGTACATCACTGCAAAGATGCTGATAACAGAGCAGAGTATGACCCAAACGAGGCCTACAGAATGATAAGCTACAACATTAGAGATCCCTATGGGCATGCCTATACATCCACTACCTGGGCATAAACATACATTCAGTTATTTATGTTTCTAGATTAGTCATACCAATATCCTTAACATAGGTTCACATATTTATCATGATTCGCTTTAACGGATACGCATCAATTCATGCAACATTAATGCATTAATTGTGACTCCAAAATCCAGGTCGTTGATCAACACCAACTGCTTTAAACTTTAGATATCGTGTAACCTCGATACCCCTTCGTGTGTCCCATTCACCAAGATCCATAATTTAACAAAAAATCGGACAGTCTCCTTTGTATGGGGAGCTCTATCTAATTCCCAACATGTACATTATACAACAATATGACCCATCCGGGGCCCAATATAACACAATGACCACATCGTTCACAGAAAGTAAAACGGTCCCATCGAGCCTGTCATCCATACTAAAAATATACAAGGCTATATCATACAATCCCAAGAGTTTAAATACAATACTTTATAAAATATAGAATAAACTGATTTTGTTCCAATATATTTTTACAAATGAATACTCAAAGCCATAATCCCGCTTCTGCCACTCAGGCCTCAATGAGCCACCTCCTGGGCCTCGTCTCACCCAAAGGTTTTCCAAATAGGGTGAACCACGCCCAGTAGAAAATATTTTCTATAGAGGCTACTCCCCACCTAAGTGCACATGCAATGGTCATGAAATGAGATGAGACTCAATCATGTACCATTCCTTGAGTCCTTACCAACTCCCATCACACCCGAGTCCTATCGACTTATTTCCCACACAATGCCAAAGCCCATGCGTGATAAAACCATCACTGATTTTCAATCAACATCATTTGACAAAACAAACATTGTTCAACCAAAAGCTTTTTGATGCAGCAATCTTAATGATTATTATTTGTATACAAAACTCATGTGTCTTTTCGGGTAACTGAATTTTTGGTGTCACACCGCAAGCGTCGCACTCCTAGACACTTTTACGGCCTTTCACGGCTGGAATTATGTCTTAATTGTTCAACGGGTCTCTTTCACCCGAGGTGTCTCATCCTCGCTACACCGATTATGCTCTAGATGAATGACATTATTCAACCGTAACTTTGTTGTACACCCCACTTGACCGAGCCCACCAAATCTGCTCATTTAAAAGCAAATGCTGATTTTTGAACCATGTACCTGTACACCCATTCAATGCGATTTCCTGTGTATATAATGCAACGCCATTGTGAATAAGAGATCATGCTACATATAATAATGCATTGGGACAACCTCTAATCACACAATTCATCATCATGTTATAGACAATTATCTTAATTTGGGATATAATTCACTAATAACTATTGATGCCTGTGTTTAATATATATTTACACATATAGTATCAACATCTTATTACAATAACTACCAATTATTAAGCATATTATCTAAAAACTACTAACAAACCTCGATCCTATGTACAAGTGTGATATATACATTCCCACAAACAGTCCATAAACGAATTCCTGATAAGCCATAAACCGACTACCAAAACCAGCCATTCACATGCCTTAATCATGCCCTAAATAGGCGGAAAATGTCCCCAAATCTAGTCCCATAGTAGCATTAATCTGAAGAAATTTTAATCCTGAAAATTCAGACACAAGTAAATAATAGCCTAATGGCAATCCTAGGAATGAATGGACCATAATTTGATTATAGAAGTCCACTGTGATTCAAAAGTCAACATCAAGTTCATCGATGCAATCATAACTTCTATAAGAACACAAGTCAAAATTCCTCCGTTTCCTGGAATTTAAAACCAGTCCCCAAATTTGGACAATGTGGGAATCAAGCAAAATGCCTTGAGTCCCTGAATGAAAAACGGACTTCGCAACTCGAGCCATAAAGGATCAAATTCAATAATCTCAAAATCAACATCAAGTTCCAATGATAAATCACAATTTATGAATGAACCAGTCCAATTCCCTCCGCTTTCTGCAACTAAAACCAAAGTCCCAATCCGCCATGTGCAGGATCAAACATCAGCAAAGATTCCCATCGCTCCAGTGTCTAACAAACAAACCACTCATAGTGGCAAAAACACAAACAAACTGCTCCTTGCTAGGTGGAAAATAAACCAAAGTAGGAAGAATCCCACTTTGAAGCGTAGGGCATGTAGTGGTATTTCCAGTCTGAATCCATTCAAATCTCCCACTTGATCTCTTGGAACCCTCATTTTGGCACATCCTCGCTCAAGAGATGAAGCCCTCACCTGCCTCACAAATTCACCATAACTCTCTGTAGATCGGGAAGAGGGAAGTCTTCGCTTCTCATTTTCTCCCTTTCTCTCTCCACGGTTTCTCTTTCCAACAAAAAATATGTTCTTTTCTACCCAAAATTTGATCTTAACCCTTATCCACAACCTAAATGCTTAGTCCACATCGTGCCAATGTGGTCCACGACCGTCCGAGTCCGTTTTTTGTCCCGGAAACATTTATTTCATTCCAAGAGTTCAATTTATTTTAAAACGAAACTTACTCAATTTATTTTAAAATGAACCTTACTCAATTTATTTTCCACTTCCGAGATTTTTCTCAAAAATCCTGTTTTTGAGGTCCACCAAGCACCCAACGCCCCGAAAATTGTGAAAATCTGATTATCTCGGAATTCAACGAAATTTGTTTAAAATTTAGATTTCGCGTAGACGAACCAGCGGTAGGTTTGTTTCATTATTCGAGATTCAGAAAATTCTAGTTTCAGAACTAGATATAACGATAATTTTACCGTTACGATTTTTTTTTTGAAAAAGTTCAAATTTACTTGGGTTTTACATTAATTCACATGAGTCATCATTTAAAAAGGTTAGACAATTACCTACATTATAAACCAATTATGCCTTAACAGTACGAGGCAAGTCCCAAGTTCATTTTCAACAACAATTTTAACCCTGTAAACAAGATTCTTTTTAGACAAAGTGATATTCTAATAAAATATTCCCTGTTTTAAGCTTTTAGTCAATAGGTCTTATCATGCCTCTACCCCCGCCCGGGCTAAGAGAGGCACGAACACGATCTGCACTCTTTAACTGCCATATTATGGCCTATGTCATATATAAATCCATAAGGAAATAAAACTTTTAGTACTACCACTTTAGTGTGCTAAACTGTTTCTAGAGATATGTTTAAATCTCATCACTTGCGATATTGCCAAATTCCACTATTACAAAAAACTTTTGCATTTACGCTTCAAAAATAAAAATCAAAACCTACATCAGTGGACTCTATTGTTGTGTTGGCCCCGCGAAGTGGAATGCCTTAGATGTCATCTTCGCATCTTGTACGTAAGGTACCGTGAGTTATAATGGCGCAGAATAGGCAAAAAACCCACTTGAGGTTTTTATTGTTCATTATTCATATTTACCATATAAATGTTTGCCTCAGATAAACCAAGACCAATGAATGATGTGGACGCGAAGATACGAAACCCAAGGCACGGTACAAGACGAACAAAGTGTCTCGCTTCATGTTAGGTGCTGAGCACAACAGAGCGCCTATAGCGAACAAAGACGTGTTCATTTAATGTGAATGCAGGTAAGCCAGCAACAGCGCGCAGATACGCCGTGAATCGTGACGGCCTATTCATTTATATATCACTTAGTGCATATAATTATATATATGGTTTCACCCAGCTTTTTACTATTCTAATCACATTAGCAAAGAAGGGCAAGAAACAATGTTTGCCCAATGACAGGATCGTTGAGGCGGTGAGGTACAAAGCATTTTTCATATAACTTTTATACATATACAGACCTTTTTCATTCACTAATAATGAATGTAATAAAACAGGGTTGCAAGATCTGCACTCTGACCTTTACACAACTTAATACCAAGACTCAACTTTTATTGGTACTAATAGCCTCGAAATTTAAAAAACAAATATCAGTAATTCCAGACTAACATCCTCTGACAAAAACAGCCTTTGAGTATCTCGTAGACTCGACTTTCAAGACGGAGATTCAATATCCCACTAAAACGACTCGAGTATCTCACTAAACTTTCAAAAGATTCGTACTCACTCTGCGATTTCTATGAACACAGTTTGCCTCTTCACCCGAATTTCCATCCAAAACCCAAAACCAACTCAAATAAACCCCAACCACAAACTCATCTTATACCAACCAATAACATTTCTATGATTTTTCCACCAAATCTAAACAAAGAGGAAGAAAATTAACTCCAACTCTGCTCCTTCGACTGGTCCCAAACCCCTCTCCTTCTTTCAACCCTTCAACAAACATGTCAGATCCTCAAACAATTAAAGAAAAATCACCAAAGAAGTCTCCTCCTCCTCCTCCTCCTCCCAACCATAGCCCTAGCCAAAGGGAGAAAAATGAGAACCTTTAAGACCATGTTTGGTCTTATCCTTTTTGCCAAATTTTGGCTTTGCACTTTAGTCCTCCAACTCCTACCCATTTGTTAATAATCTATTTTAAATTCTGTACAATAAAGATATGTCTTGTTTTATGACCTTTAAGTCCTTAATTTGATAATTACCATTTTACCCTTAGCACTTAAATTTCCGAAAAATACAATTTTGAATTTTATTATACCTCAAACATGTAATAAACTATTAGGGTATAATTTGGGGTGTTACAAGGTCGTTGACTTTAATTTATGATATATCCCTAACATCTGATCCTTCCCAGAGAAGCTTCAGGACAAAATTGTCTTTACTTTATCAAATTTCGCAACAAGGGGACTAAATTTGGCTATACTTTTTTTCACAGTTGTTCTCCTGCATCTCAAGTTTGCACAAAAATTTGAACCCATACTATTTGAACTAACAAATCTGCTATGATCAAACAACTGAATAATTCAATAGGATCTTAAATAATTTTAAACTCAATTTATCTTGGTGAGCTGCAAATTGGATCTAGGTCTCTTTCTAGGAAAAGGTAGTCATGGGTCTTAATTTCATAAATTAAGAATTTAGTTTTGAAATGATGAGCCGAGTTATGGCCAAAACAAGAATATAGGATCGTGAATTTATAACTCACAAACCTTATACATCTTTCACTGGGCCAAATTATTCCTCATTAGTGTTACAACCCAAACAATAAAACAAACTAAATTTGAAATGAAGCACACAAACAAGGTTAAGATCTCAAACCTTGATCTACTTACTAAAAACGCTACAAACCACTATATAAAATTCCTCTTTCTTTTTTTTGAGATCTAAAACTAATACAGCCTCATTTTTTTCTTTTCTTCTTACTAATAAGTAAACCCAAAACATGGAGGACAAACAACCTCAAAATTTCTTCTTCTTCAAATCAGAATTTGGTGACTCCCAAAGCCAAAACAAATGAGTGACTCTCTTTCCTTCTGAATGCATTGTTTTACTTATGAACTGAATCATTTGCCTTTAGATTTAATCACTTTATTCTATTTATAATTCAACTAGATTAAATGTGCCAATATACACACTATTTTTTATTATGTCCAAGTCTCCAAATTTGTCAAATAACTTATTTATTTTACATATGTTATAAATATTATGATATAATTTCAAAGTTGGTACACCTCAAACCACAGATCTCCTCAAAAGTTAGTGGGATTTTTAAATCACTTGAGTTAGATCTTAGATTCTTATTGGTTGATTGAAGCACCAAATGGAGTTACTGCTCACGTAACTTCCTAATAGTCATTGGTCTTCTTCCATATCATAAAATCTTTACATGGTCATGATCATAATATAGATCCCCAACTCTTTTAATGATAGAAAATAAATGGTTGAACTCTGAAACCCATTTTTTCAACGAATATTGACTTTAACAATCAATCAAAGGACTATAGAAACAATCAAAATTTAAGATTTCCTTGGTCAATGAATTCTAGTTTTATTCTCACTTCTTTTGAACCTTAGATTGATCTAACTATTCATGTGGTCTGTATAAAATAATCTGGTTAATAAAAGGTCAGTATTTTTTTCTTCAACATTCTTATCACCAATATTAGAAAATTTTTATTAAAAAATAACCAATTTTTTTCTGAATGGGTTTTATTTAATGAATCACACTTAGTTTTACAGAATCATTTTCAAGGTTTAACATGAATCCAAGTATTAAGGAATCAGACATAGCAGCGAAACCAAGCTCATTGGCACCGTTTGTAATAGTTCTTTTAAATCTTTATCTTTTAATCAAAAAGGTCTTATTGGCAAAATTAAATTAACTTTATTTGTAATTATTAGAAAATTAAAAATTTTATGAAAACCTCCTTGAATTATTTCCTGAATATTTCCCAATTTTTATTCACTAAAAAAAATGACTTCAAAAAGGAATTAAACTTGATTTAAGGTTTATTAAAAAAAATTATACCTATGAAATATCTTTGAATTGGTTACTTGGCTTTATAACTATTATAAAATAATCAATCTTCTAAATATAAAATGATTTAAAATAAATATATAATATTTTTGAAAATATAAAATATTTTCAGTTCTAAACATTACAAACATAGAAAATGATTTTCAAAAACAATTGATCTGTTATTCAATCTTTGTTTTCAAAAAACATATTCACCTCAAAGCAAAATGATCCATATAAGTTCTTCTAGAGGTGTTCAAAATCGCTAGAGGCAAACAAATCATAGTCACTGAAGAAAACAAAACAAGGAAAATGGTTTCTTCTTTCCTCCCTGCCTTGTGGCGGAAAGTTCAGCAGTGCTGAGTGCTGATGGCGCCTGTGGCCAAATGATGAGTTTGGAGCATGCACCCTAATTTAAAAATAAACTTTACCAAATGGATTAATTCTTCATTCAATTGAAGACACAATAACAAAATAATTTTATTTTGACATTGGTCTTCCTCACCAATTACCATCTTAGGTTCATCCCAAATGCCATAGTTGATAATGCAAACCAAAATTTTATTTAATACTCTTTAGTTATTTTCTAAATATTTAATTATAATCTCATAACTGAAAAATTCAATTATTATATAAAATATTTGAATCATTTTTGGTTTGGTTCCAAACTGATTTCCATTCCATGAACTTAATGATTTTTTTAACTGAATACCATTCATTTTTAAAAATTAGTTTGCTTGATATAAGCATCATAATTTGCAATTTCAAAAGAAAAACATGAAAGTGTAAATACAATTTTGGAATGATAGAGATGGGGAGAGTGAAAGTATCAGTGGTGGCTGGTATGTTGGGATTGTGAGGGTAGTAGAAGAAAGTCCATGACTGGGAAGATGGGGTGAAGTCTCAGTACTGCTTCAAAGAAAGATCACATTTAGTCAGGTAGCTGCCTGGTGGCACTCAACAACTACCAAAACCACTTCTTTATTTGACACTTTTACAACCCATGACTCTCACTCATCTTCCTCACTGGTGGCGTCTGCTTATTTGCATAATTCTTTGGTCTTTTTGTCTCCATTTTGTCGTAAAACCCACCTGCAAATTTGATTTGATTTGATTTTTTTTTCTTGTTTTCTGTTTCCAATTACATGTTGGGATTGCCTGTGAATTTGGGCCAAAATGGTGTTTGCAGTTTCTGGATTCACATCAATCTTTTTAAATGTCAAAAAAGTGTCAAACCAGACAGCAAAATTTCTCTCTCTCTCTGTATATATATATATATGAGTCACCAACGAGGTGGCATTTTACCATGGTCCTGCCTGAATGTAAGCCTGAAAACAAACGTTTCACTGATTACTGAATGGTGAATGCTTCTGATCTACACTTTAGGTTGTTTTATATAGAATAAAATATGAGGAACGTGAGAGTGACTCACTCTTTGAATCGCCTGATATTTGGAATGTCATTTCATCAAAGTGAAGTTGAGATACCAAAACCAAAATTCATTTATAGTTTTTCAATCTTATTCTTGTGTGTATAATTGGTTGTTTCCTTTCGCGTCGCCAGGTTTCGCCAGCAAACACTCAGGTGGAGAAAGACATTTACAGTATTTGTGATAACTCAATATACATTGTAGAACTCAGAATTCTAGATTTGATTTATGCCCTATCATTTCCAGAGCTATTCTACTAAAAAGACTTTTGATAGATTAGTAATAATGAATGTAAATTGATTTCATTTGTATTTTTTTAATGTTAGTCTTTGTATCTTTATTTTAGGGGCTGGGGCTTCATTCTTTCTCATGGAGGATTTGTAAAATGTCTTATGATGGTGAGGAAACCAAGTAATGCATTGTCCTCAATTATTAACATATTTGTTTGAAAACAAACACCTTTGAAATTTGAGGCCCAGACGAAAAAGGTTCTACTGTTATTTGATTAAATTTGGTACTTTTGAAACTTGATTTTAGGGACATCAAGCCTTGAGGTCACTGAGAACACTGGCTTAAGCCTATCATATCCATATGGCATCAAAACCCAGGTACTGCTCACCTCTCACACATAAGGCCCTTTATTTCACTGAGTTGATGTTGTTCTTGTTATCGCTTTAACTGTTAGATCTGTTACCATGGCTGTTCTTGTTCATAAATTTCCATGGTGGAGGTGCATCTTTGATGTCCAACTAGCGTTCTCAAATAACGCCAGAAAAGACTGCATATCTCTAGTATGTGTAACTTCAATAATAAACTTATGGTTTTGATATTTGAAGTTTAATCAATTTCAATTCCTCGCCTGCATATGGATGTTTTGATAGGTTTTAACACCATAAATAGTATTGATCACACCACTGTGGTTTCTCATACGTTTCCTGAGACTTTTAACATCAAAAGTATAGTTCCAAAGGGGAGTTTCTTGACCTGTTTGCAGCAGGAAAAAGTAATTTGACTTGTTATGAGATGATATTTAAATTTTCTCAGTTTTCTGTGATAAAGGAAAGTGAAGAACAAAAAGATACAATCTGTTTGTTTGGTCATATGGGTATGCCAGGAATTTATAGCCTTAACAGGGGCGCATCGGTTAAATGCAGAAGAACCGTTTGTTGGAATGGCAAACCATTATGTCCCTTCCTGAGGAGTCAAACCATTCTGAATTATAGTCATGATCTTCAGATGTGCTTTATAATATTGTTCATAATAGAACTCGAGATCAGATCAACTATTAATGTCATCATATATATATATGGTATCAGTATGAAACCCCTCCAAAAGTTTAAGAATTTAGCATTGTGGGAAAATAATAACATGAAGAGCGTGGAGTGAGAAATTCTCGTGCTGCATTGATTCACAGAAATGAGAGATATATATAAAGACTTTCTCATTAGATCGCAAACTCTGGTGTTACAAGCCTTTATAAAGTCGCAACCCAAAGCAGATATACGTTATAACATCATCTCTGCCGGGCAAGATATTAACTCATGCCCCAACTTGTTACGCATAAGATAAGAACTAACCCGTCCTCACTTGTGGCCTCTCGTGGAAGATTTCACCCAATTGTTCTCCAGTCATATCTTGTAGAAATCGCCGGTTACGCCACGAATGCACGACAATCTATTTTAATAGCGTTAATCGTCATGTAATACCGATTAGCTATTATAGCGGCAACTCGTTGTCATACCGTAGTTTCGTCAATCGTGTCTTAATGCCGACTTCATCAAAAAGTTGATGAAACCACATGATCTCGGCAAGGACTGCGCTAGTTTATATTTAGATTCAGACTGGGGACGGGGAGACAACACTGCTTTTACCTTCAATACAGACTGGGGAGCACTCCTCCGAACAAATACATAGCACTTTGAAGTGACCTCCTGGTCTCTCCTGTAATTCTACCTCCAATCAAAGATCCAATGATTATTTAAGTCATTAAGGCCCATGATTGTACTCAGATAAATACCACGTCCTGGGCTCTTTCAAGTAACATAGAATATATTCTATACCACTTAATAATCAACCACGAGAAGCTATATCGCTTATAACTTTTTCTTAATGAGTGTAATATTTGACGAGACTCTTCTTACAATCCCACTTCTCAACTAATTTTCTATATTTCTGCATCTCAAATGTTTCGCTTTCGCAGGCGGTATGCCCTGGAACCATAAGAGAACCGGCATGTTTTTACTCCCTAACTTTCCAGCCTTAGACAATGATGAAGCACATATTTCCTTTGAGATAAGAAGATGTCATGTTTGCTTCAGATAACTTCAATGCCCAGCAAGAATTTAGCATTCTTAAGTTCTTTGTAATAACTGGCTTTGAAAAAGGATCTTAAGAGATGAGATACCTTTGTGAGTCACCCTGCAAAGATAACAATATCATCCACATTGCCACTACCAACAAATGACACCTAACTGGGAGTTCCAGAGAAGACTTTGAGCTGTCGATTTACTTCTTCAGATAAATTAAATTCCCAATGGCTCGACCCACTTACCAAACCATGCATGGACTCGCTTTCAAACCATATAATGACTTCAAGATAAACAAAACCCTATCTCCCGAGCTATAATCCCCGGGCGCTCACATATCCTCCCAAACGTCGCATGGAAGAAAGTATTTTATATCGTCGGTGAGATCCAACGATAAAATGGAAACCGAGAAAGAGTGTCAACGATGTCATCTTAGCAACAAGGTGCCATTTAATACCAGCCACCATGCGTCTAGGTATACCATTTAGTGTGCCATGGGTTTAATCAGCAATGATCCGTCGGATTAACTTCAGCCGTAAACACCCAAACTGATAACCCAGTATTTTCTTTCCTACCGTGATCGGATCCAAACAACATACCTGGTACACTTTAACATACAGACACGGTATAGCAAACTGCATACGTATCAGGATAATAAAGGAACAATGTGAATGACAAGTAACATAAGATGCAAGGATGAAATGGATGATGAATATGTTAAATTTGCAGAGGGTTAATTTAAGATCATCAATCATAACCTGATCCATTTTTGAAGCAAAACAGAGTGCCCAGATCAAAAGTTAAACTATAACCTGAAAGATATTTAACTGGTTGTGAATGAATGGTGTCCTGAGAGATTAACAGTGAGCAAGAGCATAAACGGCAATCGCCTTCCCTGTTCTGTGGTCTGAGGTGAATAAATACCTCACAGCGTGACATCAACCAAAACCAAACACCCGCCAAGACTGGTATTTAACATCGATGCCCTTCCGAATCCCTGAGAATAACCTACAAAGATGGCACTCAATGACTTAGATCGAAGCATTGAATATGTAGATGAACATCTCAACAACAGTAAACCCAACATCTCACAGCCCTATATGAAATAGAGGTGTATTTCCGGGAAAAGGATGTATGCGCATGTCCCCAATTCAAAACGAGAATGCACTCAGTTAATAAAAATGTCGTGGTAAACAACAGACGCCCAAATGTTTGGCACTGCACTTTGAAAGAATGGAGCTCCACAATTTTCAATATAGCTGCCTTATCTCTTCTCAAACACCATTAATGGGAATATGACTGTCCAGAGGTCCGATAAGATGCTACCTTGGAAGCATGAGTTCGAATAAAACTTGTTTTGGAACATATTCTTGCATTACTACCACAGACTTGAATAAACATTAATTGAAAAACTCGCGATAAAAGGTATAACGGAAATAACTCAAAATGGTTTTTCATTAGATGATGAACTCCAGGTGGTCGTGAATAATTATCACCAAAAGTGACAAAGTATCGAAACCTCACAGACGCTAACTCCGACACTGAATCGTTGTACATCCGGGCTGAACTAATTCAACAAGATCAAACGCTGGTCGGACCACACAAGACACTAATGACGCTTCCCAACTAATGTATAATCACAACTCAATGATAATAAACTGAAACTGTGAAATAAACTCTTGAACAAGGGAAGAGAGGGTGACCTAACTGACATTGTTCTCAATGCAGGCAGCAACCCAGACAATAATATACCTTTATTTATAATAATGTAAGCATCGTGAGACTCAAACTACAGCTAACCCCACTCAAGATTTATTGTTATAAGATCCCTGGAAAGAGACAAATGACTTAAAATGAGACAACACAAGTCTCAGCCACGGCCGCACATCAATTAAAGAGAAAATTACAAACTCGACTGATGACAAAGAGACGGAGGGTGGTTTCAACTCAAGAACATGACTGACTCATCCGCCGTAATGATAATAGAAGTGAAAGGTCGCGATCGGTATGTGAGAGATTTAATAGAACTCACGCGCATTGGCATGATCCGGATCCGTAATCACCGAATTAATCCGATAATAAAGAAGAGATGCTATTACTACCTCGGGTTACCTGCACTCAAGATGAGTGTGAACAGATAGAGGTGGAGACTGCCTTACCTCTCGTACAAGTGCAACCTCGGTTAATCTCTCTTCTCATTGTGAACTCGAACTCCATCGATCCGATACCATTAGGTGGCTGTATGATAATGAAATCTCATCTCTATTCTGCCTGATCTACGTACCCTCTCAGACAAGTGGCTGTGAATATGGCATAATACAACAATTCTTGTTTAACCTTCTAGAGCTAATGCCCACCACTATTTTTATATTGTTGTTTTCTGAGACACCACTCTTCCAATGTCGTAAAGTGCTCGCCATCCTGGGTATGATATAGATGATATACTTCAGCATATCCGGTTAATGTTTAAGGATGATCCTGTGGCTGAATAGAATCGCCTTTAATGAACTACATCTCGAATGAAAGCGTTTAGGAAACCCATCACCATCTTTTTTAGTTGTTTATTAACTTTAAATGACTTTGAATTAAACAGAAGAGTGTGACTCACTCCTTATATATCTTTTTTATAACTATGAAGAGCTCATGAGAACCCATCTTTGCCTCTTGCTACATAAAAGGATCTACAATACATCAAATGATTTTAGAAATATCTTTCATTTTAATAAGAATAAAACTAAATGATCATTAGTCTTTAACAAACTCATAAAGATTGGTTTATGGTGAGTATCTGAACAATAGAATAATAATTTAGAGGAAGAGATTTGTGGATTAACCTTTCAAAACAACAATTCTGGTCTTTCGAATTTCATCAAAGAGAGGTCCGGTCAAGATGAATAATGCATAGTACCACGTAAGTAGAGGCGGATTCTTTTACTCCAATCCGAGTAATTAGCACCAATCAGTTTATCCTCCGTGATTTTAACATCACTGGGACCACTTTAGGCGTCTGGGGGCTTCATTCTTCAGAATCTTTGAACCCATTTATTGGGTAATGACTGGGGACAGAATTAGGGCTGGCACACTTGATAGACAAACTGACAGGATTCTCCAAAAACCCGGATCCGCCACAAAAGTCTGAAATCTCAAAATGAAGGGAATTGTTTTCATGAATCCACAAATCTTCACCAGAATCTCAATCCATGAGAGACATCAACATGGTTGCTGGGGCGAGATCTCAGCCTTCCAGCAAAATGTCACACGGTTATGTTGTTCAGGTTACAGGCAAAAGTGTTAGATGGAGGCGGACATCAATGCCAGGGTCTAACCAATTGGTGAACTGAAAACTTTTCTGACCTGTCGGCGGCTCAGACTTTTCTCCCGCCACTGTCATCACACTCAAATCATGGTTTCAAAACACCACTCTCTCACTGCATTCGCCTTCAACCGAGCCCTAGAGCTTTGATACCATGGAAAGAAAACACTGGGCTAAAAGCTGAGTTAACTCTCAGGTTTTTGAACTGATCCATTGTGAATGTAATATAAACAAAGAGAATGAACCTTCACGATTACAACTCTATGCAAATCTTTGATTGAAAGATAAACTATATGTAAAATATATGATACAACACAATGAAACCTCATGTTTATGTCTGAAATTAGATATGAACCAAACCACCATGATATAAATAATATCGTCCTGTTTTTGGACATGAAACAACATAGCTTTCGCACGACCTTTCGCACAAGAGTGATGCTCAACAGCACTATATAATCTGATATAATGTTATGGAAGAGAACCCAAAGTCGTGAAGGGTGAACAATCTACTGAAGAACCCAATTTGCTATTATATTCCTTCTTTCTACTGAACATTTTTTATCTCATTTTTAAAATATATATTCGAGATAATTATTGCTAAAATAGTTCTTATTGAAAACGCTGGAGCAGAAAAAGCGCCTGATGTCGAACTCGCGATTTAAAAACGCGTCAAACTAAAATGAAGAGTCCCTCCTTGTGATGCTAAGTTTACATAAAGAGCTTAATAAAACAAGAATGAATCTGACTGAACTGGACAGTAAGATAGCGCATTTTCATTAATACAAACCTAGCGGATAATTTAAACCATTATGTTTCTATATTCCTTTCAGGCAATCAACAATCAGTGAGTGCTTTCAAGGATTCTGTGAGAGATCAGAAACTAGTCTGTAATTCTTCACCTTTTTATTTATATATTTTATTTCATAGTTCCTAAAGGAGGTTCATCATTACATATCCATATCTTCTCTTGAACCATAATTTTACATGAATAAATATGTAATATATTCAGGAAACTATACAGGCAAAAAGGAATAAATGCTTTGATTATTCACTACAAAGTCTGAAAGAAAAGACCCCTACAGGATCAGACTGAAAATATTTAGATCAATTTATTTCTTCAGTATATCGGTGACATATAAACTGTAAAATAATATATATATGGAACACATTATAATGGACAAATAATCAGTAATGTGTTCTTGAGTTTTAATCATGGATCTTTAGATTATCAAGGACACTGATGAAACTTTTACCTTGTTTTTAAATTTATTCTAATAGTGTAAGTTGTTCATTGGTTCTGTTTATGAGTTTAATTATATTGATAAACAACACTGGTTTGCAATTTATAAATGCTTTCACTTCTTAGTCTTTCTTTCTAGGATTTCATATATTATTCTAGTTTCATTTATACTCATTAAATGTCTAGGTTCGAGAAGGAAGAACTCAAACACCATGAAATGCCTTAAAGAAGGAACTCTAACTAACGATGAAACATCCCAGTGAACTACAAATAAATATCTAATGACGCCTATGAGGTAATATTACCAATTTTATTGAGCTTTTCGCTTGAATTTAAATTAATAATAACTTCAGATTAAAAAAGTTAGCTATTTCCTGCCCATTAAATAATCTTTTTATTTTCTTACTAACAGGGCATTCGAGCTCTCACCATTGACAAAGATAATGCCCAAAAAGTATCCTTATGCAATCTCTTGTGTTCTTAAATTTGCTAACTATACACTGATACGAATCAACAATTGATCTATTGGGCGAATCCACCAAATTTCATCAAGCGATATATGAGAACTGATATAGTATTTAAACAGGTCAAAGAAGAATTGGAGCTTAATCTAGAAAAGGAGGATTGTGGCAGGTCAGTTTGACCATAAAGTTCAATCATAGCAACACTACATGATTTTAATTGTAGCTGTCCGATTACTGATGACTTTTTTTTTTCATTCATCTGAATCATAGATGGATTGGTGTTAACAAAGATTCAGCCTACGCATGGTGACTGAGAAGCAAAATAAATTTTGGTCAGGAGCCGCTGATTCCATAGATTTCCAAATGATGTTGATTTTACTGTAATATCTTCCCTGCCTTCCTGACTAGCTATTTCTATCTTATGCTGAGGCCCTTCTTTCTCATCAGCATAGCCTATAAAATGAAGACCTTCTGCTTAGCATTATATGTTCAAATTTGTTGTCTGTAGCCAGTCCAACTGAATGCTTTAGAATTTTCACAGGTCCATTTACTCAATAAATACATTCAAATATTAAAAAATAACAACAATAAACAACATGAAATAATAATAATATCAATAACAAAATTTATATTGAGATGTCTTTTCTGGAAATGTGAATCATATGAGCTGCATACTTTTGAGTTTTGAATTGGGAAGTTAAAGATTTGGTGAGAAGGCTTATCATTGAATGTCCTTCATAGCAGAACTTCCTATATGAAAGGATTTCTTTATCTCGTGAAATTAGGTTTTGGTCTTCATTTTTCGTTCCATTCCTCGGTTTTGGGAATGAAAACTCTCCCATTAACATATAATTAGTAAATCAAGTTGAAAGTAGAGAGCAAAACGTGGGCTTTTTTGTTCCAAGCTTTTCTCAGAGTGAAAAGGAACAGGGATGGATGTTTAATTCGATTTGATAGCTTTTTGTTCGCCAAAAAGCGACTGTGATGCTCCTGCAAAGGCCTTGCAACTTACTTTGACTAAAGCTAAAAGTCTCAGGTGAAACTCAAGTCTTATCTGCATGTTCAGATGTTAGATGATTCTTTTTATAACAGAAAAAAAGTCTGTACACTTTTATGCTTTGATTCTAATAATATTTAGCTTCATAGTAAATATACTGAATTCCAGAAAGAAACGAAAGATATCTATACTATAAGGTAGAAAAATCAAAGAACCATCGAAACTAACTGAAACAGGTTAATCAACTCCGATCAATCGTTTTTATGAAATTCCTAAAGCAAAAATGGTCGAATAACTGGTCGGTTAATCATCTCACGATGCTTAAAGACGCAAATACATCACAGAAAGAATTTGAATAAGACTGACATCTGGCGTTGAAGTTTAGTCAGTAGTGGGAACAAATAACACCCAAGATCCTTCAGTAACCAACATAACAAATAAGTCAAATTGTGAAGACTGGCAAACATTTATATTTAGATCCCAGTTTTGAATCGAGTAACAATCGCTGTTTTGCTTCCTAAAGAGATAAGAGAATCACCTATAAGAAAACAATATCCCTGAGTAGACTCAATAATCATGGACTAATCGCCTTCCAACTCAGACGGAATATCTGGAGTTGAACAAGAACATAAATAGAAAATGAATAACTGATCAAATACATATTTTTTAATATATCAATCCTGGCAATAATGTTAATAACAAAGGACAGGACTGGTATGTCCACAAATCAATCACTCATAATGAACTACAGGTCTAATATTTGAGTTGAGCAATATGAGAGATTAACCTACAAACAGTTCCATAAGAAAGAGCACTGAGTATCATCGCCGAATCATGTAACTAAGTTTACGCTGATAATCAATGTGTCAATTATCTCATAATAAAGATACTAGCTCGAGTAAATGACCAACATATCGCTCCCATAAAGATAATAACCATCCAAGAATGAAACCTCTAGAACTTAAAATTCAGAGGGCCGGTGGGACTTCACTTCAATCACAATTGAAAGTGCTTTAGATCTTAGCACTTGATAACATCTCCTGATTGAACTATACGCACCACACATGGAGATAATAGTAATATCATGACCGCACTGCCTCAAAAAAGAGTTTATCAAAAGAATCATTCCTCGAAAAACCATGCTGCCTAGAGGTAGAGAACCCAATTTGGCAAAACTACAAATATATTTATTTAAGACCATAAAGATTCTTTTAGCTGTTTGAAGACTACAGTCGTCACTGAATGGGGAAGACAATTTGGTGGAACCCCGATAGTGAGTAATCCACGAGGAAGCTTCATATGACTTCTGGAGTTCACCACTAAAAACTCATTTTTGACATCCATTCCAAAGAGAGGTCAGCTTCAATGGAGAAAACACAATAAGAATGCTGATATAAGAAATGTTACAGATAAAAAAAGCTCTCATGAATCAACCTATACCTTAGTAAACTCGCAAGTCACAGAGCCTCAGAAGAGTCAACAACGCCATCCTGAATCAGTCTGGATCTGAAACTATTTACAACCGGGCGAAGCAAGATTTTCGGGGTGTGGATCAAACAGATCTGTTGTGTTCAGTCTTATGGCGCATCCGTCCCTAGCTTCAGCTTGGCCGCCGCCATAAGGCTGTATGTCCCATGAAAAGCCCGGCGTCTCCCAGGCAAGAGCAGTAAAAGCAATGAAAGTCATGAAGTGAAGGAAGAGAAGACCATGGGAAATGACTTAAGTGCGCGAGAGTCATACCGAAAGATCCACACTGGGCAATATTAGTGGGCACGCCGCGATGATTGGGCGCGGAAGTTCATCGATGTATGAGAAGGAACATCACAATAAAAGTGTAAGACCATTAGAGAGATAATTTGCTGTGTGAACATGTCATGAGATGACTATAGGAATAGGAACATAACATGATAGAAGTTAGAAAACATTTTGCTCAAAAGAATCACATGTTAGAACATCAAGATGTGCTGCTGACAGAACAACACCTATAATCTTTTCAATTAATTCCATATCTCAAGAAAAACAAACAAATCAGAACCTGATCAAGTTTGTTTCTTCATGACCTAAGAAGAACAACAAGATAAACCGTGACTTCATAAGTCATAGAGTGATAAATGAAACCCAACAACATATTATAAGAGCGTTGATTCAAACCATGATATTAATACCAATTGATGGTCTAAACGGGCAAGACACTTCCCCAAAGTGGTCATGAAAGGAAGTAGCAATAGTAGTAGTAATTTAACAACATCAAGAATATGATCTAAGTTCGCGCCACCGTATTTGGTCGAAGTGCCAACACAAGAGGAATGAGGAACAATACCAAATTGATGTAGAATAGAGGTAAATTCATGGACTTTATATTCTTGGGCATTATCAGATCTGAAAACTTTGATAGGTTTAGAAAACTGTGTTTTAATTATTTTGGTAAAGTCACGATATATTTGATAAAGTTTAGTTAGATTTTTGAAGAGATAAATCCAAGTATATCGGGAAAAATCATCCATAAAAATAACAAAGTAACGTGACCCACCCTGAAAGTAGAACGTAGTACTCCCATACATCGTAATTAATAAGATCAAAAGAAGTTATAAGAAAATTAGAAACAACGCGATAAATGCAAAAGAATTGTTCATTAAATTGATACAATCAAAACTCTTATCAGAAAAACCAACCTAACAAACCCCGAGAAACTAGTTGTTTAACCCATATGATAAGACCACAGAGAACGCCACAGCGCAGAAGAAGTGCTCGTCCCGAGACTCCGCAGGCGAGAGACGAGGACGGTAAATGAAGAAAGATGAGCTCAAAACAACCTTTCCGACCTAAGGGCGGTGTGTCCCCAACGACCACGTCCCGCTCCGAAATCCCGTACAACTACAAACATAGAGGAAAAGGTTAGAGAAAAATCAAGTTTAGTGAGTTACCCAACAGAAAGAAGATTACGAGTGAGTTTGGGAACCAAACATTGGAAACATACAAGGTCGTGTAGACATTACCAAGAGGAGACATGGCAGAGAACCATTCGGTGATATACACAGAGAGAAGCAGAAGTGTGTGAAGGTACAACATCGGAGAAGTTAAGTCATATGGGATTGTAGCGTAATCAAGAAGCCATGATACCGGGAGCATCGTAGGAAAAAGTTGTTGAAGGACTAGAAGACGGCAAAGATGAACTCTGACTAACCATATATATCTTGCTGATCCTGCTACAGAGATAAGGCAGACTGTGATGGAATGGGAGTCTAAGAACAGAATCTACCAGGTAAAAGCAAAAGAAGGTTATGAAGCAACACGCTGACGAGTGTGTGTCGTTCATAATGACCTTTGTTCTGCGAAATCGCATGCTGAAGAGACTTCTTGTTACGTTGCTCATTATTCTCCGCTTTGCCATAGGTAGTGAACCGACGTAGGGAAAACAGAGTAACAAATTTCTACGGAATAGCGGCCGGAGAAGGGACCGTGATCCTGGATAGAAATGGGTTCGGCCAAGATCGTCTCATTATCAACTAACTCAGGAATAGCCAGGTAATCTGCTGCAAAGGATCCTTGGCTGGAGAATATGACTGGCTTATTTAAACCTACATCACGTAAGCCCCCATTAAAAATGGGAAATGTCTTTGTTCACTTGCATAAACCACTGTGTCAACAGAGTTGGGAGAACTAGTTCAAATGTAATGATCCCAAGATTTCAATGCCATGATACACGAATTCCGCCACCCGTTCCCGATGAATTTGATAGTTCGCTGCAGGCTCTAAGTCAGCAACACTTTCGCCCAACACACGCAGTAACAAGTGTCCCAAACTTCTTTGGCAATATCAATTGCCAAACTCATCACCAAATGATGAATGGGATTTATTATGACACTAAGTGATGATCCGATGATTAAATTTTCCCAATCCTCAACCGAACGGCATAGGTAGAATAAGTTTCTTTGTCCACTTTTTCTCGGAATGTGACGGCCACCGTGAGACATGTGCCACCGCCATGCCTCGGAGCAACTACAGCATGGGCTCGGTGACTACTAGGCAAAATTGACCTATTAAATAATGACCTGACGAGAAACTTACCCACCCGGCATATCAAAATCTCGAATCAAAACTCGACATGAAAATGGAACTGCGACGCCGAAAAATGTTTAATGCACCTAGTCAAATTTATCAACGGGCCGACACGTGGCAAAGTCAACTGGCCAGGTTCGTGGATTGGGGTCGACGTGGAAGCCGACGTGAAGTCTGGCTATGAATACGAATCGGTATCGCGCCGCGAAGGATTTGACGCCGTCGTGCATAAAGCGGCGTGGCGGCTCGTGGACAACGCTGGGACTCAGCGCTGGGTGATGGCGTCAGCAAACGCCTTCCATCGACCGGCACGGACACCGGTGTGATCATCTCGACAAGCTCCCACCTGGCGGGCCTGCACCCCGCTTAGGCTCAAGGAGGAAATAAGGATCAACCTGTGGTTTTCGGCTGAAAGAAGGCGCGGTGGCCGTAATGCCTAAAAACCGTGAGAGATAACTAAAAAAACCGAGAACCCGCTCGATACTCACGAAGAAAGACTTGATGAGTCTGTATATTAAAATTGCAGGAGCTACAAGCATGAGGAGGCCTCGCGCGGGGCGGCTATACAACCCTAAGAAAGGAAAGCAAATTACCATACATGATAAATCTAACTTGCCATATAATAATCTAACAATATAATAATCAACAAAACACCACAGACCACCCTGGGAGGAATCAAACCAGTGTAACCAACATTACAATGGAGGTAGATAGAGAAAGTGTTACAAGCAAGCAAAGAGGTCACTTGAGCGCAACCTCAATCTGAGACTGCACCTCATCTTATCTAGTGCACCCTCTTCTTCTAACCTTAGTCATATCATCATGAACTGTATAATTTGGAATTGCCAAGCGACTGCCTCGAAGGGCTTCCTACGTGCTTTGAAAGACAAGATAAAGAGAAATATAATTGATATGCTGGGCTTACTTGTGGGAAACTGAAAAGCTCGGACAAATATGTAGATGAGATATGTAAGATTGGTTTCAGAATCGGGCGAGCTAATCAGTTGGCTACAGTGGAGGAATATGGGTTTTCTGGAATGACAATCTCTACCTAAAAAACATGCGTATGGGCCTAGAACGCAACCCGAGTAGATGCCAAAACCACACCAACAAGGCATAAGTGTGGCCAGTAGTCAGATGCGAGCCTAACACGAGAGCTTAGCCCATGACGACATCCTAGTTATTCCTAAGGCGCGAGCCTAGGTGGAAACTTTCCTAAGGCGTGAGCCCAAGGTTGAAACTGCTTCCGCAGCCTGATAGTAATGGACGCCCAAACGCCCACCACCAAACGAGACGATAAAAGGGAAGTACCCATTCCATGATCTCGATATCTACCACTGGCAGTTAAGGATCCCCCAATTACTACGCCTCCGCCGCAAGGGAGGCGGATCTCTCACGCCACGACCCTAATTATCTCCCATACCAATCGACAAAGAACAGGATTCCCTACCCACCTGGTGTTAAACCAGCACTACGCCGGCAAGGAAAAGTCACGATCACCGATAACTACCGAACAACTCCACCAGAGAAAGGTACGCAATCACAGAACCATTAATAGTTGATCTTTTTCATTTTCGTAAGAAAGAAACCCATCAGAAGCATCGGAGAGGCGTCGCACCTCATCGACCACTCCTTTATGTGCAGTTGTATATCGATCCGCCAATTTAATGGCTCCAGAACGACCAACGAGCTCCAAATTTCATTGGAGTAGAAAAGCATTAGTTTACGCTCACATGGAACGACCTGCTTTACATAAATCAACTCATCATGACTCATGGTATCAACCCAAACAAGAGTGGTGATCAACCAATCCCCCGAGTACTCAAAGCATCAATAGACGACGTTGGATGTTACACCGGTGAGCGCCTCGAGATCCTCACTAACACTACCGCTAGAAGCAACGACGAGCACCGCCCCGCTGATCCGCTTTTCTGCCAGGCCAGGTGGAACTCACTGGGTATATGCAACAATCTACGAGGTAATAATATGTGCCCTGCAATGACAATCCATAAAGAGAATAAAGAATATCAGCCCTCAGACTTTGATGGTGATGGGGAAATAGCTTCTGACCTCGTGGGGTACCCACTTGCACATTTCAGATGGCCGCGACTTAGGAGGCACAAAGAGGTTGAGCTACTTGATATGCGATAATCCAAATCCCCCGCTAACCCAAAAAGGACACACCTTTGGAGCAAATGGTTCCAAGATCTCAACAAGGAACTCAAACATACTTAAGGAGGTCAGAAGGGCCGAAGCATCAATGGACGCCCGCACAAAGAGATGGAATCTCCACCACGGTCGGGGCCCGAATTTCTCTCCCAAAAACTAATGTCGCAGACTTAAGTCTTTCGCGAATTGGCATCTGAGACCACCTCAATATTTACAGAATCAAAGAAGCTCGCGATGGATACCAAGATCCCGGCGCAGCCCTTTGCCATCACGCTCTAAGGGCTCGGGCTCGTATTATTCAACAGCTCCGCCAACACCGACCCCACCTCAAAGAACTTCCATTGCTTCGTGTCCCACTTCACCCGGAGTCTCTGACGCACGGCCGAGCTACCACCCGCCGACGCCAGCGGTGGGCCACAAGAAACCTAAAGTCCTACGCCTAGATGTTCAACTCGAACGCCAGGGTAGATAACCTGACATGAACATCATTTCGCCTCATCGCCGCTAGGCATACAACTAAGAACCTCAGCCATGGTTCAGGTGTCACTAAAGCAAAATACATCAATCCGCGAGGAGGCCCTATGTCGAGTGGAAGCTTTTCCGCCCAAAAGGAGAAAAAAAAAGCAAGGACGAAAAAGGGATCGAAGCTTCAGAAGATAGAGATCGATAGATTCCACTGGAGAAACTGTAAAGAAGACAAAGATCGATCTCCAAAGAGGAAGAGAGAACAGGACCAACTATCCCAAACAGCCCACCGCGGTACCCACCCCCAAGAGTTCACCCTGACATCTCTGATTCAAGTCTTACACGAGGTACAACATGATGCTTATGGCCATCTCAGACAGAGGACACTCAACAAAGAGGACATAAACTGGGCACCGTGTTCCACACATAGATCATGGGCAATCGGGACGTATAACGATTCTACCCAGCTTGAAGAAATAAATTGAATTCCTAATCCGACGTGGACATCTTCGCCGTTACGTGGCTTTAGAAGATCGAAACCAGCGCTTACCACCACCGCCCAACCCCGCCAAAGATCAAGAACCCTGGAGAGAGATCAATGTGATTCCTGGGGCCCACTGCGGTGAGAACTAGCCTAATTAGGAAGGCTCACTCTACGCAAAGATCGATCGTGGAGACACCTGAGGTACGTCAACCAAGCTCCTCACTGATACCACCATAACCTCGAGACTTTATTGCTGGAAGGCTACTTCAACATCCTTCATGACATCGTATTAAGGGTCAGCTGGCCAACAAAACTGTTTCTGCATCTTTGATTGACAACGGGAGTTTGGCCGACATCATCTTTGCATCAGCGTTTGAAAAAATGACCATCGCATAGGAAGCCTGAACTAGCAAATCCCACTTCACTGGGATTCTCCTGAGAAAGTGCTACCCCTGTGGCCTTAGATAGTCGCACCACCGTAAGATCTCCGCCAAAGCCACAATGACAACAAAATTTATAGTGGATGCCTCATTATATGTATTATCAGCGCGCCCTCTCAATACTATATGGTCAGTCTTCCGCCACTGGTCATATGATCACAAATTTTTACTGAGAATGGAGTAAAGAATGGTTCTATTAAGAGACAATGTAGCCAGGAATGCTACTACATCAATGAAATGTAGCGCTGATAACATCCACACTGACAGTCATGAGATCAATTGACATTCCACCTATGCCCTCTAAGAGTTTAGAACCAAACACAACTTGGACGACTAGGCCACAAACACCTCACCCGGCACCGATCCTTGGGGACGTCGAGGGAATAACTTCCCCTATCCGCTTCTTAAAGCAAATGTGGAAGAGTATTCGCTTGAAACAGTGGGGACATGGAGGAACGACCAATAAAGCACCACCATAAGCCGAATGTCATCCCTCCCTTTAAACTCACAAAACAGCATGAAGCTCACCAAAAGGCGTAAGACTGATCAACGAGGAGGTTAGCAAAATCCCAAAGCCCGTTATCCGGCATGGATTTGTCCCCACCGCTGGTTAATGCACTGAAACAAAGACAACAGCAAGTGCTGACTCTGCATTGACTTACCATACATCCGCTGGCCCCAAAGATAGTCTAGACCACCCCAGGTGGATGCAATCACGCCACCAGCTCAACTCATGACGCTTTCTTAGGCTATAATCGGGATCATAACGGATCTTAGCAGCAACCAAGAAGCATCTGGCTCTGGATCCCACAGTGAACTGACCGCAATGTTACGCCGTTGAAGAATCGCCGCACCGTATCAGCACATGTTCGGTAACGTTCTGAAAGATTGAAACATCCATGAAGATACATAGACGACATGCTAGTGAAGCTCAACGTCACGAGCTCCACATGTAATTATCCGGCCGACCGCTCCAGTCCCGAAGGACTAGTAAGACATGCTAAACCCAACCATGCCTCTGAGTCCTCGCAGAAGCCCTGCCCCATAGTCACGGGCCGCGACTGGAAAACCCGGGCCAAGATGCGTCATGTTCGATGCAACCACCCTCAAACACTCCAAAGAACTGCAGCCCAACTATGAGAAATATCACACTGATGTCGCCAGGTCCAGATTCAAGACAGCGGTCGCCCTCTTCCAAGCTCAAAAAAGTATCAACTTGACAACCACCATGAAGAAGGTTTCAAATGCCAAATCCACTTAAGCTCCTCTTATTTTGGGTAAGCTCGAGGGGGAACTCCCACTTACTTAGTTACTACTCACTAGTCTCGGGTCAAAGAGTCTGACAGCTACCAAAAGTTTATCTGTCACCCGCATATAATGAACACCCAGAGGTTTCACAAAGAAAGCAAGATCAAAAATATTAGAAGCTATCCCTGTAAATATTATGAACAATCGCTGGATTTCACACTATTACTTCAGTTCACACCAACAAGATTCAATAGAATCAATGAAGAATATTGCATAAACCAGAAACTTTGAAGACCAGTAAACAAATATAGAGCTATGAGTTTGATGATGAGGGTGCTAAAGCTAAGAACAACGACTCGAACAAGATTTCACAATGGACACCTCTTATATTTGCAATTAAACCACCTCATTTCATGCCCCACCCCTCCTCCCTCATCCTGAGGGTCACCCATAAGATGAGTCACAAAATAAGTGCAGTTGATTCAATCGGATGGAACAACGGCCTATAACGGATTAGTCTAAAAAGGCTCATTACTTAAAGCCAATATAAAGCTCGCTATTTTGCTTAACTCACACTCATGAGGTTGATGAATTAGAGGTATGCAAAATATTCATAATAAGGTGAAGGATAGAAGGACTCCTTGCCAAAGTGAGGGGCAAAACGATCTTTACTCTAAGAAGGCATGAACTCGCCGCAATTGTATTTTGCCAGGTCGCATACGCTCCATAAGCGTAGTAAATTCTTAGCGATGTCTTAAGAAAGTTAGTAACCACGCCTGTGAAAGATCCGGATAGCGTGATACTGGGCTGAGGCACTCCCAGCCCAATTACATGAAACATCACTGAAGAAATCCTCCTAGTGATAACATCTTATCGCATAATCTGATCGACTACTTTACAACTTTATTATCATAAGTGATCCAGGAGACATCTAAATCCAAGAGCAAAATGGGCCAGATCTTCGTCTCTCTAATGTGTGACCTTTAGAAACAGGCCTTCTTCTGTTCCTCCCAAATGTGATAGTGCGAAGATGCCAACTACGCATTTCCTAGAGAGGTGCACTAAGGCATCTCTGAGAATCATGGTTCAGCTCGCCTCAGAAAACCCCAGGCAAGGGTATTATCACCACAATGTCAAAGATCACTTAACTTATCGAAATGCAAAATCACAAGAGCATCGCCTAAGATCTCCACATCCTATCCGAGCCACTGACCCCGATCATAAGCCCCGCCTTTTCAAAGAAGAGGGATTAGACATATCGCCCCCATCGAAGAGGTGAAAATTGGCTATCAGTGAGAGCATCATCACCACAAGGGCAGGCCGAGCTATCAAAACAACTCACTGCAGGTATGTGTAAATTTCATTCATGCTTGTTGTTTACGCAGATTCTAAACTTTAAAAGTAATGGTATATGATAATGAAAGGCCATTAACCAATTAAGAACTGGCGCTGCTTGGAATCAAGAATTACTATTCATCCCCAATAATCCTCACTTAACTGTGACAAGGTAAGTCACTATAAGGACCTCAAGGAAGCATTGAAGACTGTTTCGAAAACTTTGCGAATGGGGTGGGAATTCCTCTGAGAATTTATGCTTATGAACCACACGTAAGTCTCAGAACTCCGAAACTCCGTTAGCCTTACATTGGCACTGAAGCAGTGAGCCTTTGCCTAGTCGGCCTGTTTCAGCCTAGGGTTTGTCTGGCAACGCCGAGCACAATGAGGAGTCTCCACGAACCAAACCCCGGAAGGCAGCAGATGTGCTCGAACGCGCCGAGGACTAACAACAAAAAAACACAAGGTACGCTGATCGAAGGTTGGGCTTTAAAAGTTTAAGGTCAAAAAATTTAGTGTCAAAAAACTCTTGCCAGTAAGGAAAGACCACACTCACTGAAATCAAAATCAACCTGGAGACCTCATATCATATCAATAATATCCCACCAAAATTATGAGTTTCAAACGGAAAGAGGGAGACCTTGCATCACTCCAGAACGCCGAAAAACTGTCATTTACCCATAAACCTCATATTGTGCCTTCCATTAATAAAGCAAGAATGGGCTTCTACTTCTGCTCAATAATATGTTTGTTACTTCGCCATTTAATTTCAAACTATAAAGAAAGAACCAGGATGGCGATTCTTGAATCCACTGCCAGTGCAGCCCTGAAGGTTATATGAAACATCGAAGGCATATTATTTCAAAACATTGCATTTTATTTCAGAATTACAACGTTAAACCGTTTTCTACATCTTAGAAAATTATACAACAAAAATTCGTTTTCAAAGATATCAAAATTACAATCAAGAAACTGCTCTCTAAGATCTTTGAAAATTACGACCGCAATAAACCACTCAAGGCAAAAAAACACAAGAAAAAGAGAAAAGGAAGCCGAAAAGAAAAGAGGGAGGAGAGAATATACAAGAAACGGACTGAAGCGATTCAATACAACGCTTCTTCAAACATGTTCCTCAATCTAACTCCATCAAATGCAGGACTAGAACAACACATCTCCAAATGATGTAATCCAGGGAACAAACACAACTCCAAAGGAATGACATTTAATTAAAAAACGCTGCCTATAATTATTAAACAGATCAATGTGAGTGGTAATCAAACCTGAAGTTTGACTGATAACCAACTTACGCTGGCAAAGGCAGAAGGAAAAACTTATTTTATGTATGTTACACCTCGAAGGAAGGAGGTTATTTGCGATAAAGAACCTCGACACCTGAAGTCAATGCAGCCCGCTGATCAGACGGAATTAAAATCACGCAACCCGGTGAAAGAAGATTGGCAAACAGCTTATGATTTCATCAATAAGAGCCTGAAAGCAGCCTCAAAAGCAGCCGGCAAGTCCGCTGTTGAGAGCCGAGCCCAAGAGCCAGCCCCGATCCTCCGAAGAGCCACGAGCTCGGCCAAGCAGAGCCACGACGTCTCATCGTGGAGCCCAATAGCTTAGCTTATGTTTGTAGCCAGCGCTTCGAGCTCCCATCTCCTAATAAGAGCCCAAGAGTTTCAGCTGATAAGTGTTTCAATGAGCTCACGATAAGATTCAGAGTCAGTTTGATAAGAGCTCAGAGCTCGCTTGATAAAGGTTTAAGTAGCCTGGGCTTCAATAAGAGCTCAGTACCAAAGGTCGTGGTAATTTACAATCCCCAACAAAGATTCCAAAGAGTCTTGGAGCCAGCGGCATCACGACTTGATTTGATAAGGTTTGCTGATTCTGCTTCGCCATATCGGTGAGCCTGAACTAATAAGAGCCCAAGAGGCTCGGGCTCAATAAGAGCCCAAAAACAGCTTAGCTTGTTAAGAGCCACTAGCTTATAACCAGAGAGGCCACAGCTCACTTGTTAAGATTCCATATCATGAACGGTTGTTTCAAGAAGCTCATGACAAGAGCCACTAGCCAGCTCCAAGTAGTATTCAAAGAGGTCAATCCACTAATATTTCAAAGAGCTATTGCTATCAGAGTCTGACCTCAACAAGAGCCCAAGAGCCTGCTGATAAAGAGCCACTGAGTTCACTTTTGATAATATCACTTCAGTTCAATACTAAGATTCTAGCTAAGCTTTGTTATTTCATGCATTTTAAATGTTTAATAACATAAACATAAATGAAATAAATGGAAAGACAATGAATAAACCAGCGGTATAAAGGCAAATGATCCAGATTCACAAAAAAAAAAACTGAACCAAATATGGTCACATTATAGGAACCGTACCTATGTACCAAGTTAATATAATGTATTGTGAATTACAAGTAAGGCCTAGATGTCCAAGTAGACTTGAGGTCTCACATCCAACCCAGCCATGTGCTGTAAAAGGTGAAGTCCCAACGACCGAGTAGGAGAGCCGCCCTGCTGTGCAGAGCCCACTCCTGTGCCCACTGCTGAGAGGAACCGCCAGCATCCGAAAACACCACTCGGTCCGCCGCCGCCAAAGCCGATTCTCACCCTTGAGCAGAAACTTGAAAGCTGAAGTCCAAGCTCGAAAACCTGCACTACACGAAAAAGCCAAGCCAACCCTGAGGTAATCTATATAAGGCACAGCCCCTGCCTCCAGCCGACGATCACCCCTTCCTTCAACCCGACTAAGGCCTCTCGCTCAAGATCTCCCCGCAGCCCATTCCTCGAAGTACCCCGCACAGCCACGCCCTCAAAAGCCTCTGGCCATTCGCCATAGCCTCGATGCACAAACGCCGCCTCCCGACTCGCTCAGCTTCATCTCCATCGCCACAGCCGTTCTTCTTCTCGCCACCCCACTTCAACTCCGCCTTTTTCTCGTTTCAACCGTGGTCACCACAGCTTCGATCTGATTCATCACCTGATCCCGCGGCGCGCCAATCCGCTCGGTTACTCCTCGGAGGCGCGAGCAACCTTATTTTAGATGCTGTTTGCCTAGCAGAGTCTCAGTCGCCCTCCTGCTGTGCTTTTCATATAGGTGTTAGCCATAATAAAAATAAAATGAAAAACAAAATAAAGTAAATAAAGTAAAAGAAAAAAACAAAATGACAGCTGGAAACAACGTGGAACAGTAGATAAAGGCCCTCGGATATGATGGCCGTCTGGTGGCATATGTCAACCCCTCTGAACGATATACAACCCACCCCGAGGTTAGGATCCGTAGATGGCATACAATCCCACGCTTCGAGCAGGTACAGTCCCATCTCTAATCCAAAGCAACTCTTCCTTCGTTCCACGAGAGAAGCCAGCTGCCATTGAGACCTCAAACGGGCCTGCACTGGGCGAGGGTTCTGCCAGCCTGAGAGGTTCTTCCACTCGCCACCTCTTGATGTCCCATGAGGAGGGCGCCCACCCTTCCTCGCCTGTGGACTTGGTTAGACAACCAACGCCTACTGCCCAATTTCGCAGCGAAAGAGTGTCCCAACCTCAGATCTCACGCTCCCAACGCTATGGTCTGCTTCCTCAGTGAGAAGCTTCCAGAGCTCTCATATGCTTAACCCTCTTCTTCTTAGCTACCACAGACCTCAACTCGGGCTTCTGAAGCTTCCCGAGTGGAATCCCACACAAAAGGCCCTCAACAGAAGGCTTCATAATCAAGATAGAGGCCCACAAAGTAGTCAGAGGGTTCACGCCCCAAGGCCCGGGAATATTTTGATCTTGACCACTAGAAATCACTGGAGACACTACTAACCGTCGTCACCTCCTTATCCTCGGGACTGAGATCGGGACGGATACTTGACGACAACACAACCAAAAAGGTAGAATCATTCCTGCAATCCCAAACACTCACCCGATCAAATGATGGAACTCACGCAGATTCTCCTGGGAGAATCACAACGCCTGAATGCCAAGTGCATCCTCTCGGTCAGCAGGGTTGTACTCCCAATTGCGATCCCTGATAAAGAAATAAACGCCTTCCTAAAGGTTTAAAGAGTGGCATCTAAACGATCATCCCGCAATCGGGTCCACCGAATGTAGTGGGCCTTCCGCTATTTCTTTCATATCAGTCCAACAAATAAACAGCGGCGAAAAACCCCGAGTCCCTGTCCTTAAAACGACACAGGAAGGTCACCAAAACACCCTAAATTGGGAGAAAGCCAGAACTGGCAAACATTGGGCGCCGAAACGCTTCTTGATAGTTGCGTGCCGAGGAGCAGAGACTGCTCTCAAAGGCCGTCTAAAGAAGCAAAACCATCTCGACCGACAATGTAGAGGTGAGAAGACCATGCACTGTACCGAACTCTAAGAGGGGGTCTACAAAGAACAAGGTTTCATAAAGGGGTTCCATATACTCAAACACTCTGGAATCCACTAAGGTACCTAATCACTAATCTTCCCTCGCTCGCCACTGGATGATTAATCCATCGAGGGTTTGACTCGCTGCTTTGGCGATAAGACTTCATCGATCCACCTGCCGGTCATCCGCCTTTGACTCACTTAACTGCCTTCCCTATGTGCGTAATGCCAGAAGAATCAATTGTTTCAGAGAAGTACACTTGATTGGAAAATTATAAAGTGAGGTTTGATGAATGATACAGCTGAATCAGCCAAACACGCCTCTAATAACCCTAAAGTCGAACGCCAACTCCCATGCAAAAGCCATAATCTAAAAGTGGAGGAAGAAGAACAAACATCTACCAAAGAATAATAAATTGTGGAGCAAGAAAAGGCAAACATAAAAGAAGAAGAAAGACGCAGATCACAGGGGAAAGAAAACAAAAGAGACACCGCTAGAGATAGAACGATGTGAACACCAGATGGTGTTCCTGAACCATGATCTGAAGGCTGAGAAAGAAAAATTCAAACCACTCAGAAGAGGGTCAGTAAACAGAGAGGAATACGATCAGCTACTCCAGGGAGCAGCCCAAAATATCGAAAATCAGCCGAAATGGGAGCTTAAAATCGAGAAAAGCATCATTATTGTAGAACGCTTGATCATCATGCCAAAGCCTCGATCAATGACCCTTGATTAGCCACGTGGAGTCCACCCCAACGGAAGAATCATCAGCCTTTGCCAAAGCTCGCTTATTAAGAGTCAAAATCGATGATGCCTAAAAACACGGCCGCCCGTAATGAACCTGAGACAAACCACCAACAAGGCGTAAGGTGGGCTTAGGGGGAAGGCTTGGATACGAGCCCAGCACAAGAACTCGGCCTATGACGACATCCCAGTTATTCTTAAGGTGCAAGCCTAGGGCGGAAACTTATTCCTAAGGCGCGAGCCCAAGGTTGAAACTAAGCCCAATGGTCGATAGTAACAGTGAATTTTTGCCCACCGTCCACTAAACATATATGTGAACCCACCATGATCTGGAGCATTCACTCATTAAGGGAAGAAGGATCCCCATGATTACAAAACTTCCGCCGTGAAGGGAGGAAGGATCTCACTGGTCACTTCGCCCCTAATTATAATTTAATACTTAATTACCATAAGAAAGAGGACGCTCACCACCGGAAGCAATCATATCGCCGTCTAACAAGGAAAGTCATCGAGATAACCTATGATAAATACCGAGAAACTCCACCAAAGAAAGGTACGCAATCACAGAATCATCAAACATATATTTCGTGAAGAAAGAAACCAATTTAGCACTGAGAGGCGGCTACGCACCGATCACCCTTTCTGCATTGCGTTGTATTGATCTTGCTCACTAACGCTCCAACGACTCTACAGCCTTCTAGCCCAATTTCGAGAAAAGCGCCATAACAACTAAACTCACAATTTATCTTATTGCGTATCAAATATGGAACTACCTGTCTGGCTTACCCATATTATGCAAAGCCTTCTGGAGAAAAGGTCGAGAATGACCAAAAGCAGCAAAGACTACAATTCTTAGGCCCTTGGTTATTTGTTGGAGACTACAATGCAACTACTTCGAGTGATGAAACTACCTCTCAAGCTAGCAGCATCCATGGAGACAATACATACTTTACAAACTGGATTTTTAATCAAGGGCTCCTAGACTTGGGATTTGCAGGCCCTAGATTCACATGGATGAGAGGCAAGTTTTGATATGAAACTCTATGAAAAGCTATTCAGAATTGAGTCTCTGCTCAACTCATAATGGTAGCTCCTTTTCCCATCTGCAAGATATTTCATTTGCCACGAGTGCAATCTGATCACATGCACCTACCTTTCATTAAAATTAATGAAATGGAGCAGTACAAAAGACTCCCTCCCGCTTCCAAGCAGCATGGCTCTGCATAAGAGTTCTGAGATCACGTGCTGGATAATAATGCAAACCAGAACAACAATATCTTGACTTTTAAAAGACCTGAATGGAACAAAACAACTTTCGGAAACATATTCAGAAGGAAGAGACATCTGTTAACTCGCCTCATAATGGGTTATAAAGACTTCAATAGCTTCTATGTTTCCTAAACAGTATATCAATTTGGATTCAAAACTAAGGAACGAACTTGATAATGTCTTGAAGCAAGAAGAGATGTACTGGTTCCAAAAATCACGAGAAGATTGGATTAGATCGGCTACACCAACAAAAGTCTGATCATGCTTCTACTTAGTGGTGAGGTGGAAGAACCGAATTGATGCTCTAAAAGTACTCTGGATGGACATGGATCTCCAACCCGGCTATTCTGAAGGAGATAGTGAATGTATACTCAAGAAGCCTCTACACTATCGAAACCACAAACAATGAGAGTGGTCCTTGGTAATTGTTTCCAATAAACGCCAGAAGCTACCATGAGAAGTATCCACTTCTTTCACGTTGATGAGATCAAAAACTTCTAGAGAGTATGATAACTTAATAAGGCTGCTAGACCGGATGATCCACGCTATTTTTTTCAGAAACTATGGGAGATTACAGGTCAAAGCATCTGTGATTTGCCTTCAGGTTCTTCAGGACGGGACAGCTCCCAAGGGGATCAATGACACACTCGGCCTTTATCCCAAAGTAACCAAACCGGAAGTGGTCTCTGCCAACTCAGACCTGACTCAATCTGGCAATGTCAGCCACAAAGAACTAAGGCCATGGCTTAGCGAGATTTAAAGACCATGCTGCCATATATAGTAGTCCAAACTAGACAGGCCTTGTACAAGGGCGCAAATCTTTAATAATATAATCATCCACCAAGAGGTCCTTATACCATGTGAAGAAAAGAGAAGGGAATTATGGTAATCAAGATTAATTCGGCGAAAGCGCGTATGACCGACTTGATAGTTATGAGATATTAACATATCCTAAATATGTTCTCAATATAGAAAACATAAGAAAAACAGGATCTTACATACTCCGCAACATTAATTTTTGAAAGCCCGAAACTTCATCACAAAGAACCAACCCTTATAACCTTTTTTTGCTTTCCTTACTTGTTTTGAATTGATGGAATTCCTCAAAGAATGAATGAAGTTTTGATGTGATAGAGCAAATAAGAGAGGACCTTATATAGTAGTTCTCCCATCAAGAACTACAATACTTTGTTTCTAAAGGTTACCACTTTAAACTAAATTTCAAAGTTTCAAAATTTGAAATCCTTTTCTTGTATGAAGCAAATCATTTTAATCTTTGAGAAACTTTTTTATCTCCCTCACTCGTGTGCACCATTAATAAAACTTTTGAGTTAACAAAATATGAATCATAGAGACAAGTCTCCAATAATGCAGTATTATCAATTGCGTATCACAATGCATTTTGTTCTTAATTACTTATTGTAATAAAAACTTAATGAATAAAACCCTATGTTTATTCTAGGGTCCAAATTAAAGATGTTTCTAAATGAATTAAGTGACATAAATGAGAAAATAAATGTATAAAGAATTTCATGAAACAAAGAGGAAATAATCCCTATTCTCTCTATACAGATCCTTGAATTTGGCGGGTGGTATGCCTTTAGTCAAAGGATCAACTACTAACCCAAGATTCAATATGCTCAATGACCACTTCCTTTCCTTAACATGTTCTCTAATGGCTAAGTATTTGAAGTCGATGTGCTTGCTTCGACTCACACTCTTGTTATTCTTAGCCAAGAACACTGCAGCTGAGTTGTCACAAAAAATCCTCAATGGCCTAGAAATATAATCCATAACTCTGGGGCCTGTAAATGAAACTCTTAAGCCATACACCTTGTGAGGTAGCCTCAAAACAAGAGACGAGTTCAGCTTCCATGGTAGAAATGGCAATCAAAGTTTGTTTGACACTTCTCCAAGAAACGGCTCCATCGGCCATGATGAAAATGTACCCAGATGTTGATTTACGAGAATCAACACAGCCAGCAAAGTCTACATCAAAATAGCCAACCAGATCCAAGTTGTTCATCTGTCTATACATAAGCATATAATCTTTAGTTCCTTGTAGATACCTCATGACTTTATTTGTAGCTCTGCAATGGTTCATACCTGGATTACTTTGATATTGCCTTAACACTCCAACTGCATATGTAAGATGTCAAAGCCTTACAACTCTGGTAAATACATAAGGGCACAACTATTGAAGCATATGGAATATTCCTTCATGGATTCCTTTTCTAAATCATTTTCTCTGGCATTGATTTAGACTTCAACTTATCGCTTCAATGTGGGATAACACTTGGTGAACAATCTTAAATTAAATCTCTCCAAAACTTGTTAATATATAGGCTCTCGTGATAGACCTAAAATGCAGAAGATCTATCTCTATGATCTAATGCCAATGGCATAAGATGCCTCCCACCCATATCTTTCATATCAAAGTTTGTGAAGATGAATTGTTTCACTCCATGCATCATTCTCTTTTCTTTGGTTACAAGTAAAATGTCATCCACGTATACAACAAGGAAACAAGTTTACCCTAACGTCTTCCGGTATATACATTGATCCATGGGCTTCTAATGAACCAAATAAAGTAATTACTCCATCGAATTTAATACCAATAACTGAGGCTTGTTTAAATTGTATATGGATTTAAGTTTCAAACCAAATGTCACCTTTCCAGGAAGAGAGAAACCCTTCAAAGTTGTTTCCATGGTTACATCCTCTTCAGAATTTTACCCGTTAAGAAAATGTCATTTTCACATCCATTTGTTGTAAATCAAGGTCGAAATGTGCAACTAATGCCAAAATAATTTATTGGATACAGGAGAAAAGGTCTCCTTGTAATCAATTCCTCTCAAGTGAATCTATTAGCAAAGAGTCTGTCTTTATCTTTCCATGTTGCCTTAACTAGTCTCTTTGGTCTTATAGACTCCATGTGCCAATGGCCTCGCCTCTAAGAGGCAACTCTACAAGGACCCGTAATTCTATGTTTTCATGAAATCTTAACTCATCCCTCTACAACATTATGCCCATAGATCAAATTTCTTTTACAACTTAAGGCTTGCAAAAATGTCTAAGGATCATTGCCTAATATTAGTTTCTTGTAAATACATATCATAAGTCAACAGAACTGCTGCAATTTCCTCCACAAGTAGATCGCCTTTAATGTTTGGACCATCTTCTCCTTGAGGAGCTTCAGGTTCAACTATTTGTTCAAGATTATGCAATTTTAAACTGTTGGACCTCCTGGAAGGTTCTTACTACTTGTGGAACTCTCAATGATTGGTTCGACACTAATTGAACTCAAGAGTATGAACTATAACCCAATCTATCATATGACGTGGAAGGTTGAGCCTCTATAAGGTGATTCTTAATGTGAATTAAATCTTTGAATCCGATCCCTCCCACCGACCATGTGTCATTTTCAAGAAACTCATGTCCTTGATCCTATAATCCCAGTCAGAATTAGATATTGAATCTATAATCCTTAGAGTTTCAATGTAACCAATAAAGAAACCACTAAGTGTCCTTAGGGTCCAATTTTCTCATGTGGATTATTATATATTCTTGCTCCCATGATAACCCTCTTCAAACCATGTTATATGCTCAAACCCTAGCTTCTAATTCTTTCCATAATTCAAAAGGCGCTTCCTCGGGGATAGCCTTAGTTGGGAACACTGTTTGATTTATATGCCACCCATTACTTTTATGTTAACTCCACAAAATGAGGAAGATTGAGTTGAAGTGGTTACATCTGTCTGTCCAATTTTGTAAAAGTTTCATTTCTTCTTTCAGGCTACAACTATTTTTGTCCCAGAACTAGGTGAAAGATTTAGTAGAATGGGTAAACTTATCCAGTCGCTCTCAAGAAACTTTCAAAAGAACCGTGTAATTTGTTCATTCCTAATGTACCATCAGAGTATTCACCACCTTAACAGATCTCACTTATTTGTATTTGCTTCCATTTATTCTCAACTTCAAATTTTTAAAGACTTTCATCCAATGTTTACACTTCTTGTTACAAAGCAGCAATACACATATATATCGTGAGCATCATCAATAAAAGCATAAAAATTTTTTTTTACTGTGCATATCCATATCCGACAACATATGACGTAATCCCTTCCTAAGGATTGTGAAATTCCGCCTGCAACCCACAAGAACCTCCCAAACAAGCTCGCCGACCGACAAGTTAACATGGAAGCTAAGTCGTTAAACCAAACCAGATTGGAAAACTGGTTATGTGCCTTTCACTTTTCTATCAAAATCACACCTTTAGATTTAGCGAAAATCCCGCAAGATAATAATTCGTGACGGTGGTTAAGCCTCCAAAAATACAAATTCACCCATAAAAAATATACACTCCCAATGTTTTCCAAATGTCCAACTACAACAATAAAGGACTCTGGTCCTCATCAAAATATAAGATAAGGATCAATCCAACATAATTTTTGTTGCAACCTCGTTTTTCTCTCAAACCGCACAAAAGAGTTTTACAAAAGAGATTACGATACAAAATGCCACATTTTGAACTTTTACTATTTTTAATTTACACTGATCTATATACCACGCCTAGGACTGAGATCCGAAAGGCCCACCGCCAAGACCTGCAGACCGAAAATATTTTAAAAGAACCCATCAAACTGCTCGAGTACTATAAGCTCCTTAAATGTCATTGCTTCCACATTAGATTCTCCCAATATGGTAAATCTGCATATAAAATTTGTTTAAATCGTTTATGAGAAAACTGGAAGCTTTTGTTATGAAAATCATTTCCAAACCGCCTAAAACTATTTCGTTGCTGAAAACTGCTTTCACACAAAACTCGTTCAAAACTATACCGCCACGAACGCTTCAAAACTATTTACTACCAAAATCGCTTCGGTGGTTAATATCCCAAAGTTTGGCATCAGAACTGGCACCAACCAGGTGGGCCCATCGAAATACCTAGAAGTGATGCCCTCAAGGTCTCAATAATTCTGGCTAAGATGGTCCTATGAACACGACGTGGATCTATATAGCATAATGGAACCTCTGAATCAAAAGCCGCCTTGGTGATGGAACCCTGAACCAACACCTCATCGCTATGTACTTGTCACGCGCTTAACTAGGTGCCTCAATGTGCGAGGGCGATCAGTCAGGCGAGCAATATATGCAGATTCAACCCACCACTAACTGCAATATAGCAGTCGTAATGATCTCATAATCCCTGCTGCCACAATCCGAATATTCCTGGACGGAACCGAAATGGTACACCAGTGGGTTTTGCTAACCAGCCGCCAAACTCGTTTCTTAAATAACGAAACCAAAACCTTTATGCCGAGTATAACAATTGGGAGGTAAAAATGCTTATAAATTCATTTTCAAAGCACTTTACAAACTTGTAATTTAAATACTTCGCTAAGTACGATTTTGAGTAATCGCCATTTTCTACTGTTAATTTCTTTCAAATCTTGTCAAACACTTTAGATTATCGCCGGATGCTCAAATCGGGCCACACAATTCATTCAATGATAAAATGTCTTCATGAATGCTAACCATAAAACATACATGCGGGGCTTTCAAAATTACCATCGAATCGAACTTCAATTTAACAAAACTTTTACGGTTAGTCCTATCCATATAACATCAATATGATGTGAATTGACCAAATGTCCTATACATATTAAAATGCCCTATAAAATTATATCCGTTGGTGTAAACTTGACTAAGGACTTTCCGAGTCTAAAAATACTCAAACATTTCAAAAATTTTGTCCGATTTTTCCGATCATAATCCCGAATTTTAACTCTGAACCAATAAAATTCCAAGTCTAGCTCCTTCAATCATTCGAATAGCCCAAAATTCCAAAATTCAATCTCAATAAAATTCGCAGATTCAAGCTACTGACTTTATTTGCCTCAAGAAAATTTCAAGTCACAGATAAAGATGAGGTCGAATAACATTGGTGAGCAAATTTTTCTCACCCTGAAGTTTCTGACAAAAGGCTAAGATATTTGCACTATGCAGAAATGGCCAGATACCAATTTTTTTTGCCTTTCAAGCCAATGAAGTTTACTGGGTCCGATTTTCAGAAACTGCAAGATAATAAGGATTAAACATAAAAACAAAACGCCTCTCTCCTCTCCAGACGCTTCACCAACCATCTCCCCGCATTTGATTTTTATTCTTTTTTGTTTTGCTTTTTTAATTACTCTATTATTATTCTCTTTCATACTTATTTACTCACGCCTCTTATTCAGTCCATTTTTGGTCCCAAAAATCTTATTTCCTTCAGTCACTTATCAAATTGAACTTTAAACTCAAACCATTTTCTCGACTTCGAAATTTTTAAAAAAATCAACCTAAAAGTCCCCTGACATTTATCACTAATCTGTGAAAATATTCTAATTTATCCTTAATCTAACTAAATTTTTGGTCACTAGATTTCAAGCGAGACGAATTTAACTACAAATTGATTTACATCCAAGATTCAGTAGAATTCTTTCTTGCTTCCTCGAACCATTATGGTAGAATTTATTATTTTTATTATCCTTTTTTAAAATTTCATAATTGAATTTCAATTCCTCCACTTTCTTAATTAAAAGTGTCACACTGAAAACTCTATAATTTCATATCCTTAAAACAACTTTAAAAATTTTAGATATGATATTTAAAATACCTATGGAAGTCTTGGTGCACATACGGTTATTACTATTACCATACCTCTCTCAGATTTTCTAGTGTTACAACATATGCCTGTGATGTATGATTTCTATGTTTGAACTCCATTATATTCTTTCTTAGACTTCATTTTGTCCTCGTTTTCCTTTAATGTACCATTAAGTCTCAAGATCAGTATAATCTAAAGTACTAAGTACTCCATCTTTTACTAATCTCTTAATTCTATCTATGAGATGACCTAATCGTATCTACAACATAGAATAATCCCTGCTAATATTATATAATCTTTGAAAAATGAAGAAGTGAATATGTGCAAAGAACAGATCTTCAAGAATTCCAGATAGATCATAAAAAGAAAAAATACTATTCCAAAAACATTTGATTTATATAGTTAATATATTGTCTGAAAAGTAAAAGAAAACCTAATGGAACAAGTCTAGAACAGAAACTAAGCCTTTGAGAATTGGCAAACACAAAGTCCTTCCAAAACTAAAACAAAGTCATTGCTAAAAAGAACGCACGCCCTGAAAGTCACATGGGTTTCTCCGATCTGACGCTCATAAGATGCTTAGTCATCATAAGATGCTTAGCTCACTTCCTGCCCCACCGCTTCCTTAGTTTTTCATACTTCAAAGAGCTGGTAATATGGATTGCAGAACCAAAACTAGTTATACCCGCAAGTTATTATTTACATATTAACCATGACACTATAACAAACAAAGGATGATAGATTATCTTTTCTCGTTTCACTTTAAACTTGTCACAATCTTTTCTTCAATGTGTCCCCTTCCTTTATGCAGAAACACTATTTTCCTATCAACCTAGTGGTATTCTACCTTTCTCCTTCCTGGATTTAATTTCTGTATGTAAGTCCTGATGTATCATTCCTTTGTTCTTCCCTAAAAGTTAGAGCCAACATCGTGACTTTTCACCCAATTTATCACGGTTTCCTCTAAACACGATGGTCATTAATTCATTGATTGACCATTTGGTCTCATGTATTTCAAGATCTTAAAGGCCCATATTTGATGCAGGAAGAGTGTTCAAAATAAAGTGCACTAGGAAGAAGGACTCAGAGCATATCTATCTGAGTTTCTTAAGTTGGCCGCGTGTCCCTCATGCGCGCCCTGGGTGTGCTCCACACACCCCTAGCGCTTGTGATACGAGATGGAGAACTTCATTATTAGGGTACTTGCGAAGCTTTGTTTTGAGTGACAAATTGTTACTTGATGGCTTTTGGCAAATCTTGGACTTTATACATTATTTAGCTCCAACATAACCCCAATACTAGTAGTGATTTTTGTCTTAATATGAACATTACATTTAAGTCGATTGGATATCTCTATCCACTCGAATAGGCGCAACTTTATGAAATGTGCTTTCTTTTGTCCTTACGACCGGATTCAGGTTACCTTATGGCTTAATCAATGTCCATAATACCTAAAGTAGGGAAGGGAGGAATCCTTTCTTTCCATATTTTATAGTTGCCACCCCACAAGTTCTAGAATGTACAGGTGCGTGCTCCGGTGCTTAACTAGCGAGGTTGAGGATATTGGAAAAGTCCAGCATGTTGTTTAGGGGCTTATATCACTAATTGCATGTGTTACCAATGTAAAACACGCACTAAACTATATCTAATTTAATAAAGATTACCTATGGGCAAAATTTTTATTTAATTAGTTCTCTTTAACTTTATGGTAGAAATTTCAAATTATTTAATTTTGATGGGTGAACAGTAACCTAGGAAACAAATAGAGACATGCATTTATATCGTCGAAAGTACCTGGTAAGTGGAGGGGGTCCTAGCAGTCCCTACTTAATAATCATAGCGAGGCTCTTATAAGCCCTTTGTCGAGGACTTTCCTAGACATGTATGTCAGCACTGATCTCACTTAATGTATGAGTTAAAAGCAAATTATATAGTTTGCATTTCTATCCTTAAAGATCAAACTATCAAATTATGTATGCGGTCATGAATTCCTATGGAGTAAAATTATATGAAAATAATTTGGCATCTCATCCTAATTAATTATATAAATATAGCAAAGGAATTTCACATTAGGATAAATTTTATTATATTTAAGTATAATTAATTATAAGTTTATGTCTCATTCTTTATGTGATATTAGCAATAAATAATTTAATTAATTAAAGATGTTGTGGCTATTCCTAACTTGCAAATTATAGTGATCCATGGGCATTTTAAAGGTATTTAGTTGTGCTTTCTAACTGGGCACTAAACTTGAAGTTTAATATAATATCAAATTTTATTGAATAGCATAATTAAACCATCCTATTATGCTATAAAAATTGTATAATTAATCATAATTATCACACACAATTTGATTTCATACAAAAGAATCAAAGCATAAATAATACATTCATGCATGAGAAAGCCTTAAAATCTGTAAATTATTAGTATTATTCTTAAATAAACATGATTTGAGCAATTAATAAATAATGCTTAAGCACGTAATGAATAAGGAAGCGTATAAGAATTAAACATATAAATATTTTAAAACACAAGCCAAGTTGGCTTGGTGGAAGAGTCATTCTTAGTTGAACCTTTGGTTCTAGGTTCGAATCACGTAAGTAACACATTTTTAATCTTTTAAGCCAATTAAAAGTTGTGTGATTCAAAACCAGGACCAAACCTTTAAAGGGCATTCCATCAAGCCTGCTTAATATTGTTGAAGCCCAAGAATAAAGCCTTTTCATATAAGCCCAAATACTATTTTTTTTTTTTAAAGGTTATCATCTTCGTATAGGATCTACATGAGAACCAGAAACATGATTTTTTTTTTTTTATTAGAAGTTTGTTGTTATAGAATTATAAAAAAAACACTGAATCAAATATAAAGGTGATTTAATGATTCTAAAACAATTAAAAAACCAAAACCAGAAGATCTAAAATTCTGGAAAAAATGAGATCTTATATTGCAATTTTTTTTTTTTTTTTAGGAACGTAAAACTTGCGGGAATAATATCGGGCGGAGGTTCAATCGATAACACGTGCACGAATGATAGTTCTTGTATCCTGACATCCTAAACATGTTTAATATGGAAACATGAAAGAAATAAGATCTTACATACTGCTCCAATGAATTTGATTTTACGAAAGCACGAAACTAGATCACAAAGAACTTGACCCGTATAACCTTTTTTCTTTTTCATACTTTTCTACCGAATTGATGGAATTATAAAGAATGAATGAAGTTTTGATGTGATAGAGCGAGTAAGAGAGGACCGCTTTATATAGTAGTTCTCGTGAAGCTACGATTGTTTTAGCCACGAAGGTTAAGAAACTTTTTAAACTTTCAAATTTCAAAGTTTCAAAACTTGAAACTTTTCATAAGGGTTGCATCATTTCAGAATCTTATAAAACCTTACACATATTTCTTGGGATTTTATTCGAGACATTGACGGATATCGAGCTCAACCACGATTAGGAACATAACATCATGAATTGCATAACAACTCCTAGACTTGAAATTCTTTGGAATGGAGAGAAAATGGATTGGTATAGTCAGATCTCTCTTACAATTACTCAATACTATAAGTTATTTCAAACTCTATCAAACGAAATAACTTCGGTAAGTGAATATAAGTAACAAGTGTATAAGCAAAGAATACTCTTTCTTTCTCCCTCATACCAATAAGATTTGAATTAACTCACTTTTCTAGGAATGCTCCATTAAAGTAGAGATCATCATGACTATAGGATACATCCTAATATAGCCAACATTAGCTCATCACATCAAGATATAGTAAAAAGTCGCAATTGGTAAGAAATGTGAAATCCATATGTAGGATTTCTAGGACTCACATAGCGAAGAAGCAAGGATCCATTATCTCGCTTCAATTTAATTAGATTCGACACATGCAATGAAATGCATGCTATGGTGGAACAACTCTTCTCTTGCCAAAGATAAAAAAGTGTCTTTCTTGCTCTTTATTATAAAATAAATAACACTGTATAAGTCTTAGTTTTGTTGCTCAGTTGTAACCTCAAACCAAGAAACTTTTGTCTCATATTCCCTGATGTTAAACAACAAATTTCACACTCAGCTTCCTCTAAATAGACACATGAATGGTGGGAAACACATTCATGTCGATTCATATAAGAATCTCATCTTGATTCTCATCAGCGACCTTATGGTGATAATGTGAACAAAGTCGCTCTCACTGCACCTTAGTCATCTCAATTCGATCTCATCTCTACTCTCTCTATAGTGATAGAAGCGATTACTCATGTGAGAGAGTCAATCAAGTCTATTGACATACTTCATTGAATTGTGCTAAATAGCATTTCCAACATATTCACATACTAAAATCTCTAAAACAAGCGAATCATATGAAATGTTTTTCATTTATTGCAAGCAAAAATACAAGTGGTCTGCCAACATGTACAAATTAATCATATCCTACATAAGCTTAGGGATTTTGCATGCCTAGCAAATGCATTCCTCATTATTGGTTTGGTAAATGGATCTACTGTCATTTTACTCATAGGAATGTGTCTCAGAACCACTTCATTTTGCGTGATCATATCTCTGACAAAATGATATCTGATTTGGATGTGTTTGGAATTTCCATAATATTTCGGATCCTTAGCATAAGCTAACGCAACCATATTGTCATAATAAATCGTCATAGGTTCAGATGTTGTTTTGACTATTTCAAAGTGCTTCAAAAATCTTCTCAACCAAACTGCTTCCTTTATAGCCGAGGAACATGCTACATACTCAGCCTCAATTGTAGATAAAAGTATAAAAAATTGCTTCTCGCTGCACCATGAAATTGCGCAATCATTAAGAAAAAAAAACATATTCAAAAGTCGATTTGTGTTGGTCAAGATCGCCTCCCTAATCAGCATCTGTATAACTAGCTAAGCGCAAATTAATCCTTCCCTTGATAGCACATAACATAATCTAATGTTCATTTTAGATATCTCAATATTCTCTTCATTGTCATCCAATACTTTGGACTTGGATTAGATTGAAATCGCCATTACCCCAATTATGGGCATATGTCTAGATAATATCATTGCATGAACAAACTATCATCACGTTAAAATATAGCACTTTGACATTTGTTTATTCTCATCAGCGCCCTGGGACACATGTTACACTTAAGACTGACTTTTTTTCAACAGGGGTATCCATGCTTCGCAATCATGCATATGGTGTAACACTTCAACATTTTCTTAATGGGCTCCGAGATAAACCTAAGAATCGCTTTTGTTTAATCCTAAAGATCCAACATCAAGCATATAGCTAGCCTCACCCATGTCTTTCATTTCAAATTTCGATGATAATCATTTCTTGGTAACATCTATTAACTTCTTATCATTTCCAACTATTAATATATCATCGACATATAAGGATAGAATTATGAAAACATTATTTGAACGTTTAATATACATGCAATGGTCTTCCTCCATCATCGTAAAACCATCCTTTAACATGGCTTGATGAAATTTGAGGTTTCATTGTCTTGATATTTGCTTAAGATCATAAATAGATATTTTGAGCTTGCAAACTTTACGTTCTTGTCCTTTAAGCTCGAAGCCTAAAGGTTGATTCATATAGATCTCTTAATCTAGTTCTCCATTGAGAAAAGTAGTTTTAACATCCATTTGTTATAATTCGAGATCCATCCATGCTACACTAGCTAGAATGAGGCGAACTGACGCAAACCTGATCATAAGTGAGAATGTCTCTTCATAGTCAATTCCCTATGAATCGAGCTTTATATCTGTCAATTATCTCATTTGCCTTACGTTGAATATTGAGAACTCACTTGTTCCCAACGGTCTTACGACTTGGCAGTAAATCAACAAAATCCCAGACTTGGTTAGATTTCATTGAATTCATTTCCTTTCCCATAGCTTTAATCCATTCCTTAGATGTAGGACTAGAAAAAGCTTGTTGAATGGTTTTTGGCTCTTCTTCATCATGGGAAATCATGAAGGCTTCCCTCTCAATCTCAAATTGATGACAGGGAGCTTTCTCAAAATTACTACATCGAGGTTGAGATTGTTCATGATCTTGTTCCATAGGAGAAAAATCTGATAACTTTACACTCATACTAACTTCAAGAGGTGCATGATGAACCATCATCTTTTTTTTTTCTGGCGTAGAGTCGACCAACTGCCTCGCGCTCCCACTCTACTGGATCTTCCATTTCATATAGTCGAAAATCCTCATTTATCTCACATCTTTTAGGAAAGTTCTATTATAAGAAAATGACATCTCATGACTCAATTCCGTTATTCTTCAATTCATATCTTCTCTCAAAAATACATATCATTTGGAGAACTTTAAGTATCTTATGAAGACACATTTCCCCATATGACCAAGTTTATCATATTCATGAGAAGTATTATGAAGTAAGCTGCGCATCCCTATGGGCGCTTAATACTTAAATTAGACTTTCCGTCTTTCCATAGCTCATATGGGTATAAGGAATAGACTTAGATGGAACACGATTAAGAATATAGGTTGTAGACAATAGTGCATCTCCCTAAAAGGAAATCGGTAAATTAGCTTGCGCCATCATTGACCTAACCAGGTCCAATAGGGCTCTATTTCTTCTTTTACTACACCATTTTGTTGTGGAGTATAAGGAATAGTTAGTTATCTAGTTCTTAAATAAAGTGGATTTGTAGTGCTTAAATAAATCACAATAGTTCTTAAATAAATCATATAGATATTCACGTCCTATCAGTAAAAGGAATGCTTTTTAATATTACATTCAACTGATCTAATCCCAATCTATCAGTTTAAAGATCTTAACGCCCTCAATTATGAGACTAAATAAACGTGATCGTATCTAGTGAAATCATCTATAAAAGTGATAAAATAGTGAGCATTATGTCTTGCTCTCACATTCATTAGGCCACAAATGTTAGAATGCATAAGTTGTAAAGGAAAAGTGGCTCTCTTAGCCTTGTCAAATGTCAATCTAGTTGTTTTTCCTACCAAGTAGTGTTTATAAATAAGCAAATCTATTTTCTCAATAGATCCTAAAAAACTAGCCTTAGCTAATCTGTTTAGTTGATCTTGCCTAATGTGTCATAATCTAACATGCCATTTAACATCATGAACTAATAAATCATTATTGGAACTACTAATAACAAAAGTGGATCTATTTGTATTAGCTGAAATGGTATCTAATACCATAAATTCATCCAACATAAAGCCATACCCATAAAAAATTTTGTCCAATAATACATTCACATAATCTTTTTCAAATATAATTTTAAAGTTGAGTTGTAACAAAACAATAATGGAAACAAGATTTCGTCAAGCTTCCAATGCATAAAGCACATCGTGGAGATAAAGAGTGCGGCCTCTCCACATCACTAATTTGTAGGTGCCAATTCCAAGCCCATCTGCTGAAGTATTATTTCCCATGTAGATGGTTGTGCTTCCTTTTAGAATTCAACGAAAATCCACAAAGGAGTTTCTATCCCTTGTTATGTGGTCAATTGCTACTAAGTCTACAGTCCAATAAGAAACAGTCTCATCTAACATCAAGCAACTACTAACATATGCATTAGAGCAGCGAGTTTGGTCATATAATACCTTTGACTCAATGCAATCATGAGCAAAGTGACAAGGCTTCCTATAATTGAAGCAATTCATGTTGTTACTTTTATTGCTTGCGTGTCTTCCGCACTTGTGTTTGTTTCCATTGAAGTTGACTTTGTTGCCTCCCTTCTTCTACTTTATAACCTTACCCTTCCATTTTTTCCATCCAGAGCTTGAAGGCTATTTTCTTTTGGACTCAGTCATACAAACATGTCCACTAGGTTTATTGGCGAGAAGGCTATCCTCCTCCAGCTCGACATATCGTGCAACATCATCAAAAGTCTTAATGTCGCATTGTGAGTAAGGTTTATGCGCAAGTGCTCCTAGGCACTTAGAAGAGAGCGATTCACAACTTAGACCTGTTTCTTATCGGTTAACTCATGGTCAACACTCCTTAGCTCACTTATCATGTTAGACATAATAGTCAGGTGTTGCCTCTTCATGTGATTGGATTGCTTCTTATAAGCATCAAATTTGAGAGTCAATTGTCATAGCATCGTGGTCGAGGTCCCACCATATTGGAACTTGACAGCGTCCCAAACTGCTAAGACTGAGCGATGCTTCTCAAAGCGTGGCATTAAGCCATTTCTCATGTTGCTCAGCATCAGTATGCGAGCAACTCTATCCTTTCGCTTATAGGCTTGATATGCTTTCATATATCGCTTATGCTGAGCAGTGTTTCCATGCTCAGGCTCAACCATTGGTTGTGTGATGTTTTCTAACATATCTTGCTCTTCTAGGAGATAATGAATTTTATGATGTTAGACATCATAATTCTTATCATTTAGTTTGTTTCCCTGGTTTAAGTCAGCGGTAATGCTCTTTATAGCAACCATTTCAATTGTTCAACTAATTAAAATAAGATCACAATTAACACAATTCACAATTTCCAGTATTGTTTCATGTCTTAATTTCCTAAACCAACCAATAATAACTTAACACAAGTATCAAAAACAAAAGTCTTGTTATACAATCCAAACAATTCATGTTAACAAGGTTCTATTATTATTGTCCAATTTAAATCTGCACCAATCGACTTATTATGTGAGATTTACTAAACCATAAACCTAATATTCCCACAAAGTAATAACATATTTGCACATTTGATAGAATAAAACAAAATGTGTATATCATTGCATGTGAAACGAATATTTGTATTACATCATATAAATATTCTTTACATATTTCAATAACAAATAAGAAATTATCAACTAAAAAATGCTAAACATGTCATAATGCTTTTCCAATTCATTCATCAGCCGGATGGATTGGATATTCCCTCTGAGCAAATTCTCTCATTGTCAATATTCTAGACATTTTATTCATCAATGGGAATGAATTCATTGACTTACTAGATCGCTTAATAATGCTTTGTATTCGGTGCTCCATTTCCTGATTCAATTTAATTTCAATATTATCATAAGTTAAGTTACTTATCCTTTTTGTAAACGCCTTACTCTCATATTTCATTGAATCAGGCAAGAAATCGAGTACAATCCACATATGTTGTTCCATCAACAACTCATAATGTTCACTGTAGATCAGGTGGAAAGTCCATTATTTATCGTACATCATATGTATGTGTTCAACTAATGATTGAGTTGGATTCTTTTTATATGCATATAGTCGCTCCAAAGCGCCAAACATTATATCACACATTACATGTGAGAATAAAATATAAATAGCATTAGACATATAAGACACAATTTAATTAACATAATTACAAAAATTATACACATGCTAGCAATACTAGGAGCTTAAAAAAAACCTAACAAATAATGTGACATTCTCCAAATATGCAATTATAAATGCACAATCACATTTTCATTTAAAAAAAATATCAAATGGTCATGTAAAAATATGAAAGTGTGTTCTTTGAATAGGAAATTTAAAAATGAACGTTTAAAAAAAAAATTTTTATCGAAAACGAAGTCCAGACACGCCTATATGCAAAGTTTGGTATTCTTGGTCAACGTCGATGATCAATGGTCAATGCCAGTCAACGGTTAACACCATTGATCAACGCCAGTCAACATTGATCAACGTGGACCAATCAGATCCTCACAAGTGACATGCCATGTGCTTGACACTTTACCCCTTTAGAGTTTGACAAGTAGCACAACCTAATGCAGCCACATCGTTGGACATGTGATCCAATCAAATTGTGCCACATCAACATCCACGCGCTACAACATCACACCTTTGTCCCATAATTTGCAAAATATAAAAAATTCACCCGATGCCGAAAAAATATGAGATAATACTCATTAGAAAACTCTCGATGATAACTTTCTAGCCATATATTTTTTACATTATGAATCAATCATCACAGTTCCCGAAAAAAAAAACAATATTCAGTTTTTTCCAAAAAAAACACATTGGTTCTTTGTTTTTTAGAAGCACAAAAACACAAAGAATGACTATAATGCCAATGCAAGAAAACATGATTTCTTATGCGAAAGCGGGTACTTGATTGTTGAGCACGAATTTCATGTTTTCAATGATTCAGCCAAGAAACAGATTACTAGAATCTACACTTTGGAATCACAGTACGAACACCTTTCTTGTATTTGGATAATGAGAAGAATGATAAGAGAGAAAACTCTTCAAAACGTGTATTATTTTCTTTGTTCAAAAGAACGGAACCAAAGAAAGGATCAGATTGCTGAACTTAAAGGTTGTGATACGCACCCTCTCTAGAAGACACATCCCTTGGATGTGGTCTATGGGTTTCGGGTTAGGTCAAGCCCACTTGGGCAACTCATGCACATAACCCAGCAAAATGAAAACAAAAGTTATATTTAGCATTAAGTAAAAAAGAAAAACAAACACCACCTTAATATAACAAGAAAATCGAAAAGAAGATTCACCACGGCCAAGCAGGTTCCTGAGTGGTAACTTGAAATCGGATTCCCTTGAAAAACCAACTTCTAAAAGATTACAAGCTGTAGATTCAGAGTTTTCGACCAGGGTACTCACAAGAGCATTTGCCCTTGTGCTACCCCAAGATTTTAGTAGAAAATATATGCACACAACACACAAAACTGAAACTATTATGCCAATACGGGAAAAAGGTGAGAAAAATAAACAGATGGAGCAGCAAGAATTTGATTAAGCGACTCCTAATCTGTCCCGAAGAGTATCAAATATTGATGAAGCTGCAGCATTTTGTGCAAAAGTCAACTTCAATCGACCAAGCAATTCACCATCTTTTGCTTGAGAGGCAGCATCTGCTGCTTCCTTGGCCATGCCAATCCGAGCATAAGACTGTAGGGTATATAATAGAGAATCAAATCATTAGAGCACCAAGTGAGAAACAAAACCAGTTTAACAAGAACTTGCGATCACGTATCTGCTACTGTTGATAGTGATGAATGCAGTCAACAGAAAGCAAATACAAACCCATGTAACTCAACTGAAAAGCAAATATAGGCTCTACAAACACAACATTTTTCTATGAGAGGCAAGGAAAGAAAACACACCCTATTCCCAATGCCCATATAATAGCAAGATTCACAAAGCAATACTTTTCTTTTCCTGTCTTTCAAGTAAAATACCAAAAGATGTGTTAGGACGGTTCAAGTTACCTCTGCTCTTTCCCGTGGATCTGTGAGTTTTGGAATATATTTCAGCGCTTCACCTTTCTCATCAGCATCAATGCAAGCCTCCACAAAAGGACGATAACCTATTTGATGCCAGTAATATAGAGTGATTCAGTTATTTAGTACTGCTGGAGTCGCAGAGGAAACAGTGAAAATTCGAACTCAAAATGTTGTTTTTGTGATTTACAGAGAAGGTTTTTTTTGGATAAGTAAAATAGAAGATGTCATTAAGACAGAAGAGGGAAGCTAAAAAGGCGACCTAAAGCATACATGGAGTATACTATAGGCACCTAGAGGCTTATACAAAAGATCAAAAGAAACAAGAGACTCACCAGCCTCAAACTAAACCGTAAGGTAGTGCAAAAGGTTACTTACAAATAAAGAATCAGAAGTTCATCATTAAAATGTCACAAAGGTTGCAAAAAGCAAGCCAAAGAAACCAGATTTTATCATTATTTCAACAACCCATTTGGTGTGCATGAGAGAGAGAGAGAGAGAGAGGTGGGTTGGGGGAGAGGCTAAAACAAGGATCATAAGAAACAACATCAAGAAACCAGATTTTATCCTTGATACCAATAACACATTTAATGTGTGAGAGAAAGGGTAGAACACGGTCATTAAGAACAGCACAGTTTTGCAATCTCTCCCTCTCTCTCTTCTTTTCTCCTTTTACCTTTCTTTTTCTTAACACCAACCCGCCCCCTCCCTTACTCATGTTCTTTTGGTGGGTAGACATTCAGTAATATATAATTTGATTTTGGGATTAGAATTTGACAAATTATCTTATCAGATTAGGTTCGAAAATTTTCATGCTGAATTGGGACTGGATTTACCTCCATTTTAGTCCTTTCCAAAGAAAGGCCTACCAGACAAGTTTGGGTTATGCCTCTTAAATCTTTTCATAGACCAACACTACAGGCTTACAATAGTCAAATATATTCAAACCAGGTGAGACCATAGGCATATCTGCTATTTACACTCTAAAATTAAACTAGAACTTGCCCTTACCAATTGGTGGTCTCTTCTCCTTTGAGAACTTTTCTAGGGCATCCCAATCTCTGATCGTAGCCAAAGCAAAAACTAAGCCAGTACCATCTCTTTTCGAAACCTGGGTTAGTAAATAACAAACATAATAATCGAACAAAATTGTAGCAGCTGCCTGTGATAACACAAAATCCAAACCTGTAAGTTATTAAGTATAACAAGCAAAAATACTTCAGAAAGTTTTCTTTCCACCTATATGCACAAGCTTTGTCAAATAATTGTACTCAATCAGCAGGAGATTCATAGTGGGATGCATTTTGCTGAAATGCATACAGGATCATTACAAACCTTGAATTCTGTTTTCACTTTCATTGCAGCACGATGATTTCCCAGTACAATACAAGTGCGAATCGTGTCACTGATGCTTGAATCAACAAAAATAGCCTGTAGTGGTCTACTTCTAACTCATGTTGAATTCTTGCATCATTTGTGGAATAAGTGGTCAGAAGCGATCATGAAGTTTCCAAGTATGTAGCCACCAAAAGGGGGAAAATTCAATTATAGGAAGAAAAAGATGTTAAAGCATGAATTAATCTGAAGAGAGCCTTGCACTCCCGACAGTTCTCTGACACCATGCATTTATAAGTAAATACCTACAATCCACTCCAGTTTGTTAAAGGCATGATATTTATATTAAACCCAAATCCTATAAGCTTGAGTTTTTAAGAGAGTTGGTCATTTAACATGGTATCAAAACTTCAGGTTGAAGATTGTTATAGCATGTATCAACTTTACATATAGATTGTAACTAGTTAGGAAACTTGTCTTATAGAGTTGTAACATATTAGGAAGGTTAGATTGGCTTACCTATTGTACAACCAAACCTTTTGTATATATACACGTGATGGATCGATGAAAAACACGAGAAATTATTCCTCCAATTCCTCTCTTTGATTCTTTCTACATAGTATCTGTGGGGGTGTTCTTTTGAAACACCCATCTAGAGAGAGAGTAGGGTGACATTGCGCTTTGAAGGGAGATTTGTCGGCCTGAGGCGGCCGAGGGCCACCAAGTCAGGTGCGAGAGAAAGTGAGTGCGTGAGGCTCACGTGTGGATCTGCGTTTTTGGCCTACTCCACGCGCCGCGCATGGGGCCCTCTAACGTTGACACGCCTTCTCCACCAAGGTCATAGGCGCGGCACGTCTTCTCAAACACATGCCTTCCATGTGCAGCGGCCCGAATGAGTGTTTTTCAAAGCTTTTTGGATATGGCAACCACTCTTCCTAGAGTTTATGTCTTTGTTTCTTGATTCCTTCGACTTTTAGTAACATCCACAGAGGTGCTTTGTGGCTACTAGGTCCAAAATCCTTTCAAGGGTGGTGTTTCTTCGTGGATTTGTGTTGCAGGCCTAGGGTTTTTTAGGAGATTTCTATGCTCTTGATTTCTAGAGGTATTCTTTGTCCCTTAATTCTTTCCTTAGCTTCCTAATGAGTACTTCAGAAGACAAAAAGCCTATTTCGGTGCTTGGGGTGGTCTCGATGATGTCTAAAATCACGGAGGACAAACTAACTGATCCCAGGTACTTGGATTGGAGTAAAACAATCCGCCTCTACTTGAGAAGTATTCGTATGGCCAATCATCTTGATAAGGGACCCTCCCTGCGGTGATTGAAGAACGATGGCTGGAAGATGATGTTCGTCTCTTCCTACAAATTCGTAATTCCATTTACGATAAAGTGCTCACCCTCATTAATCACTGTGAGTTTGTTAAGGAGCTAATGAAATATTTGGATTTGTATTCTTGCAAAGGGAATATTTCTCGTATATTTGATGTATGTGGAGCCTTTTAGCACTCTGAGAAACAAGATCAATCTCTAACAGAACTCTTCATGGACTATAAAAAGACATGAGAAACTGAATATGTTATTACCCTTTAGTCCAAATGTTAAAGTTCAACAACCTCAACGAGAAAAGATGGCAGCGATGGGTTTCCTAGCTGCCCTCCCTTATGAGTATGATTCTATTAAGGGGCGGAATTTGTCCAACCATGAGATTTCATCTTTCCAAGAAACATTCAACAGGATACTCCGCACAGAGATCTCCTCACCTACTCTTCCTTCTGCCTAAATGAGTAGTGCCCTTGTTGGTTGGAACATTGGTGAGTCAGAAATGCAACAATACAGAAATAGTGGTCCAGGCAATAACTCTAGAGGGTCAAGTTCTGGAGGAGTTGTTTGTTATTATTGTCATAAGTCTGGACATGTGATACGAGATTGTAAGAAGCAGCAGAGTTGGCATTAGAGATTTCCATATGGGAAGTGGCACTTAGGACTTTGTACAATTACCTACTAGGAAGAAAGCCATTGGAGTATTTAAAGTTAATCATGATGGTTCAGTTGCTCAATTGAAAGCACGACTTGTGGCTAAGATGTACGCTATGACACCTTTTCCCTTGTTGCTAAGATGACATATGTTCGACTTTTTATTTCCTGGCTGCCACTTATAATTAGGATCTCTACCAGCTTGATATTAAGAATGTCTTTCTTCATGGCGACCTTTAGGAAGAGGTGTTTATGGGATCAACCTCTAGGGTTTGTTACTCAGGGGGAGATTGGGAAGGTTTGTCATCTTCGGAAGTCTTTTTATGGTTTGAAACAGAGTCCTTGTGCGTTGTTTGATAAATTCGATAAGCGGAGTTGAAAACTTGGCATGGGAAGTAAATCTTACCACTCAGCCTTGACCAAAGAACTTCGAGTTCAAGTATCATTACGTTAGGCGTATGGATGATATTGTTATTACTATGAGTGACTCTGAAAGTATCTCTTCTCTTAAATCTTTTCTTTATGGCCAATTCCATACAAAGGACTTAGGGATGCTAAGATATTTCTTGGGCATTGAAGTTATGCGGAGCAAACATAGTTATTTAAAGTGCGAGGCGCCTAGTATGTGGCTTAGCACACAGGACCTTGAAACGAAGAAGCACTTGAAATGCAGACTTTTTTATTAGGCGCACCTTGCAAATACAAATAAAATTATATATCAGCAAATATTGTCTATAATTTTCATGAAATAATAAAATATAATAAAGTAAGAATATCAAACATTAATAGTGCTCCCGTCATCCAGACATTAAAGTTCCCAGAAACAAAATAACAAACATCATTAGTGTTTTCCTATCATCACAAAATTCATAGTCTTCTTCTTCCCTCTTGAGCCCGGTTGAGAGTGCAGAGGCTTTTTAGGGTTTTAGGATGAAATCCAGAAAGATGGGGTTTTATAGGGCCAAGGTTGAGGCAATGCTAAGCGGCGTCATTTTGGTTGCTGGAAGCCCAGCGTACCCGTTTGGGCTTTGTCGTTTAAAAAATAAAAAATAAAACACCTCAGACGTCGTTTTGGAGTGCGATTTTAAAAAAAGCATTAACCCCCAACGGCGTCGTTTTGGGGTGTTTTGATTTTAAAAAAAAATCAAACCAACCCAAAACGACGTCGTTTTGGGTTGGCTGGTCTTCTTCTTCTCAAACGATCCAGCGGCCTTGTTTGCTACAGCCGCCTCTCCCAGACAGTAGCTACTGCAGATTTCTCCATTTTAATGACGAAATAGAAAAAAAAAGAGAGGAGAAGAACGGGAAGAAGGAGAACGTCGTTTTGGGTTGGGTGGTCTTCTTGTTCCTTGGCCAGTCGGCTGACCTTTGCGACCTGGCTGAGATTTTCCATTTTCGACGGCGAAAAGAAAAAAAAAGAGAGGGAAAACGGGAAGAAGGAGAAGAAGGCGTGCACAGGTGAGCGGCAAGCTGGGCTTGAAGCACGGACCATGAATTCGGCGCCTCACCCTGCGCCTCACACGGCGGGGCGTTTTCACGGGGAGTGGTGGCGCTGAGCCTAGGCGCGCGGTGGCACTGCTCACTCTTATGGGAACAGAGCATGGAATCTTCTTATCTTAAAAGAAATATATGCTTGATCTATTGTTTGAGACTGGAAAGTTAGGGGTAAAACCATGCAGTTCCCTTATGGCTCGAGGCGTACACCTTACTAGAGAAGGTGAAACATTTGAGGATCACCAAGAATGTGGATGGTAATTGGGGCTTTGAATTACCTTCTGATGAACTAATCCCGATATTACCCACTCGGTCGGTGTTGTAAGTCGATCGTGTCATTTCCGCGATAGTCGACATTAGGTAAGTAGCCAAACGATTCTATGTTATTTGAAAGGAGCGTCGGGCCAGGTATTCTATATAAGTAATCCGCCGGCATAACGAGTGAAGTGTTTCATAGATGCTATTTGGCGAAATTGAGGAAGATAAGCAGATCCGCCGGGTTCTTGTGTCTTTGTTGGTGAAAACTGAGTATCATGGAAAGTAGAGAGCGAGAGGTTGTTCCGATTCGAGTGCAGAGTTTGAATATAAAGCAATGACACAATCCGGTGTGTGAGATCATGTGGCTTCATCAACTCTTGATGGAAGTCAGCATTAACACACCAGTCCCAATAAAACTCTAGCGCGACAACCAGGTTGCCCTTCATATTGCTTCTAATCCTGTATTCCATGAACAAACTAAGCAAATTGAGATAGATTTTCATTTTGTTAATGAGAAAATACAACTCAACTTGATTTCTACAGGATATGTGAAGACCGAAGAACAATTGGGTGATATCTTCACAAAGGACCAAAGTGGGGACCAAGTTAGTTATCTATGTAACAAGTTGGACATGATTAATATATATGCTCTAACTTGAGGGAGAGTATCATAGCATGTATCAACTTTACATATAGATTGTAACTGGTTAGGAAACTTGTCTTATAGAGTTGTAACAAATTAGGAAGGTTAGATTGACATCTGCCATTATGCTGAACTAACCACTTTTGTATATACACGTGATGGATCAATGAAAAACACAAGAAATTATTCCTCCAATTCCTTTCTTTGATTCTTTCTGCAAAGATCAAGATAAAAGGAATTTCAATACAAGGTGGAGTCGATTCGGCTCTGCGTATCAGATCATGATAAAATTTAGTCCAAATGTGGGAATTGTTGAGAATATGTCAAATTCCTATTTTAAGTATTATTCCTTTTGTAAAAGAATATTTTATAGGATAATTTCTAGTTGTTATATTATTGTAATGATAGGTTTTCTTATAGAATAAAGAAAGCGCTAGAAATATCTTATAAATATTATGGGTGCTTGAAGAGAAAAGTTATGAGAGAGATGGAGGCTTATAAAGACTATTTTGATGTGTGTATAGAGATGTAGGGTTTGACGGAATGAGGTTTTGTGGGAGCGTTTTTGCCATTATTGTAGGCATCTTAGGGTTTTGTGACTTTGTGATTTTTCTAGTCGTCGCAATACTTTGATACTCTAGTCATGTACTCTTGTGTTTTCAAGAATAGTGGAAGATCCTCTCTCACCCGTGTATGTAGGCATAATTGGCCAAACCACGTTAAAACCCTCGTACACCTTTATCTTGATTTCTTTATCTTTGTGTTCTTGAATTCATATTGTCATGCATCAAAGTTTCTGCTTTTATGACAAATAGTATTAGTATCCACTTCAAAGGAAAATTGCCTAAATCTACCTATAGGTGGTCGAGGTCATGAGGTCCTGGATTCGAACCACCTCTTTGCAATTTATTCCTCATTTGTTGATTTGAAAGTCCATGGAGGACTCTATTTGATTTGTTTGATTCTCCATGTGTGGGCATGAGGCTACATGTGAGGAAGGGTGTTAAAGGCATAATATTCATACTAAACTCGAATCCTATAAGCTTAAACTTTTAGGAGAGTTGGTCATTTAACACGATTCAAAGGGAATGGAGCTTCTTGCAAAGTGTTGCTAACCAGTAACTCTACACCCTTGAAACTTTGCTTTGTTTAGTTTACAGTTTTGAAAGCGTTCTTTGTTCTCAAAAACAAGGAGTACAAGGAAAACACAAAGAACACGTTTGGTTCCCATTTCTTAAAAGTTCTAAAAAAACCACAGAGAACATAGAAAATACTAACTTTAAAGAACAAGAACAATTTTCAAAGAACACCACAATGGTATTCTTTGTGTTTTCAAAAACTATTCTTAAGAACACTTTTCAAAAATAGGAACCAAACTGGCCCTTTGTTACTGGCATTAATAGATAAAATGTCCAGTGTAAGACCACTATATCAAGCAGTGTCATAAGGTGCAATACACCAGATTATGCTGTTATAAACATGATGAAATTTTCCATGAAAATTAGGGATTATTTCTAGACAGACAAACTGAAATTCTAACCTTATCAATTTAGCATGCTCTTCAGCAGCCTTGGACTCAAACGTATGTTCCTTGGTTTCTGAGAGAAGACTTTGGGCCTTTTCAATTATCTTAATCCGTGGACCATGAAGTGGAGATCCTTTGCTTGCCATTGGATTCTTTCCTAGTTCCCACGACTCTTTCCATAGCAAAAAAGCAACATCCTACAGAACAAACAATCTTCAGTTAAAGAGAAAAAAAAAATAGAGCATAACTATTGGAAGAGAACTCTATAGGGTTTAATAAGACAAACCCCCTATTTACAGAAAGAAAATACAAACCCATTTTCAATGCAATAATTATTAGGGTATAACATTATGAAAAAAAAATTAAGAGAAAAAAGATAATCAGGAAGAATACAGATAATGTTTCAAACTGAGCAGTTCAAATAGAATTAAACTTCCAATTGATTCCAAGCAATTTAGCGGTTGAATCCCATAGATGTGGACATTGGATCCTGTTGATTTTAATTTATAACCAATTATCTATAAGAAAGCAAAGATTATCAATGGTTGTTTAAAGGCAACAATATCAAAATTGAGATGTCCTGTTTAAAATTTTACGTTTCAACTATAAATTGATGTTGTAAGGTATCATGGAGTAAATACAGAAGAAAGTGACCCAGGTTTGCTTTGCCACATACACAGGTCATACTCGGCTTTCTGATATAATTTGTTAGTAACCAGTGAACAATATAGCAAATCCAAATTGTTTAGGTTTATGAAATACATGATATGCCCTGCAGTACTTGGATGATAAAATGCCAGAATATCTGTGACCTGTGTGTCAGGTTGACATGATACCGTTATAGCTCAACAGCCATTCACAAGAAAGTTCACAAGATCTGAGATCTGTATTGGGATGACATGATATAGTATCTGAATCAAACATGATTGGCTCTATCTAAAGAGAACTTCTAGTGAAGCATAGTTCATGAAAGCAGAAAGGAATTTTAAACGTTATACCAAAAGTGATATTACATGCTTAAAGTTTGAGATTTTATCCACTGATTATTTTTCTTTTCAAGTGTCCTATGATGTGGATATGACAAAAATTTATATTTTATAAAAAACAAATTCTAATGCAAAGGAAAGGAAAGAATGCCACAAAACGGACAAAGAAACCATAAGAAAGCCAAGAAGGAAAAACAGAGTATAAATGAAACTGTAACTGTTCTCAACAAAGCTAAACCTGTATAAAAATGTGAATGGATTCTCTAAAGTGAATATAGTTAATCCTCTTAGCCATCATCTAGGAATGATCTAAACCCTTTCATCAAATAAAAGGTCCAAATCCAGGGCTCTAACTCCTCAAAAATTGAACAATGTCCAATCCTCTTAGCTATCATCCGAAATTATCTAAACTCTCTTCATCAAATAAAGGTCCAACTCCAGGGACTACAACTCCCATCTCCCAGCATACCTTAATGCATGAAGTCAGTTGGATAGAGACGTAAGGGGACCATAAGGACAATGCAATAAGGCAAAAATATCGGCCCCAACAGCAAGTCAATGGCTATCATGCCTAGAGCTCTCACAGAAATACATATCAAAGTTGTGAAACTTAGGGTCGCTGGAGGAGGCACTGAGTAGAAAACAGTAACCGTTCTTTGTCCACAAGGGCATGCAGCTACCCAGTTTAGCACATCAGTAGACAAAGGAACACCAAGTAATTCCTCAGATTCAGTTCCCACAAGGACACAATAAGCGGGCTGAAAAGCATCCAATCCCCAATTTCCTAGGAGGCATTTTTATCTTTTCAAAATTCCAAAAATCAATTCAAATATCCAGGCAACAATGCACTACCCCTAACAAACCCTCCCAAGGCTCCCCTTTAACATCACTTAGAGATTTGACTTCAGGAGAATTTAGCCTTCCAATTGTGTTTAGCGGGCTGAAAAGAAAACGTTTGGAACTTTAAGAGAACAAGAAAGGAGAGGGAAGAGAAAGCAATATAGCAAGCAAGGGCTAGCATCTTCTGTTCAAGGAGAAATTAGAGATTTAAACATCCACCAAAAAGTGAGAAAGGGAAATTAATTTTACAGTCTGATTCCCTTCAAACAATTTGCTGCCTTACTTATCAAAATAAAAAATAAAAAAATTACAGTTTGATTCTTTTTGAATTTTCTGGAGAATTTTTTAATTTCCAGGATATCAAGCCATCTGAATGGACTAGTATATTTGTCATATGAACAAATATAGGTTCAGGAGGTCCTTGGAAAGACCAAGCACACGAATCATGTGATTCTACTGCTTGGACAGTTACATGTGGCACACCTATATCCTGATAGGCAAGTGAATCACTCAAGTAAGATACTTGGACAGTTAAACATGTGTCTAATCCACACCCAAGTATAAAACTGCTGCAACCTATAATGATTTCTTTCCTTCAAAAACAACTTACAAGCCAGGGAAAGATTATAATATTTAGTTTGGTCCATGTCAAACAAATCAAACTTACTTGAAGTTGCCCAGTAGATAGAAAGAAGTCCTTTAGGAATTCATGCTTGTAGCATCTGCAACAGAAATAAGTGATCATCCAAAACAACATCTTGATAGGGAAATGAGCAGTTGATGCTCATTTCTAAACTAGGATGCTAATGAAATTTAATCAGAATATTAATAAAATCACAGAATTCAGTATACCGTGCATAAGTAATAAACAAATCGCGTGCTAGGGGTCTGGCCTGTATCATTCCAAAATACTCAAGTGCAGGCCTCTAAATTAGAGAAAAATAAAAAGTGAGCATAACAGAATTATAATATAATCAAGTAACGTGTGTCGACAGGTCACACCCTAAATTTGGTTGCATTAGAACTAAAGTGATAGATAAAAATATATATATATATATATATATATATATATGTAGGTAATACCTTCTGCCAAATATGGAAGAGAACTAGATAAATAAGGTCAGTATCACCACTTTCAGTTGCCTTTGTCAGAGCTGTATCTTCCTCCCCTATGCTTAATAAAAGAGGAACCTGAGGAGAAGGATCACAATTATAACATAAAAGTAAATTTCTTAGAAAAGAATCGAAGGAGTTTATAATCACCATGTTGCAAACTTTTACCAATAAAAAGAATATATGGCCCTTTATCTCAATCAAAATCAAAAAGAAAAAATATAAATAAAGGAAAAAAGGAATTAACCTGCTTGGATGAACGTGATTCATGTTCAACAAGCATAGCAGCTAATTTCCGACGGCCATTTTTATCTGCATGAGCAGCAACAGCTGCAAAAGATATGCCTTTGCATAATCTGAGCTGAAACTCCAAGAACATCATTTCAGATGTTGCATATGTATAAAACAAATTTAGCAGTCAACATAATTTTCAGGTCAATCTTAACAACTATGCAAGAGATGGACCTTATCAAGTAATATTTCAAGGAGAGTAGCATCAGGAATTGCTAATGATGCAGTTATCTTTGAACATGCCCAATGCATTATCACCACCTCCTGCACAAAGGCAATGAAGGAATCATGAATACACTGAACATGAGGTACGGATTTCTAGCTCCAAAAACAGATTGTAGCAATCAACTCAAATCTAAGAAATTGCTGTTCTTCAATACTAGATTATGAACTAGAAAAATGCATCTGTTCTTATGTGTGTGTTTGTGTGAATTTTAAGTAGAACATAGACTACAAGCAAGGAAATGAAGTTGAGAAACTTCAATATCTTTGGGGCTCCAATGAAGTGTAGTGATGCCACTCAAGGAACTGGAACTTCATGTAAGAAGGAGGTGGAGCAGCTGATGTACACCCAAAGCAGAGAAATAATGATGGAGAGCAACCCAGACAATAAAAGATAAAAGTGGGAACTCTCCATCTCCTTCCTATCAACCCCTTTGCAAATTGATAGAGGTGACAAAACACCCAGAGGTTGAAGAGCACCCCTCCAACCAGCTTGCTCCACTGCAGAATGTGATGTACATTGTCCTCTTTACTGCCACTGCAAATTTACCCAATCAAGTTTATTTTCATGGTGGTTATAAGTGGGAATAATTAGAAAGCTCCATTTCACTATATGCAGCTCTGTAAATTCATCATCTCCATCATCGAGTGTAGCTAATCTGGATGTCAATGTGTATGAGATGTCTACCCCAGCATATACCTTCAATAGCCCCTGCATCGCAGCAGCAGGGTGGGTGACTGTTCCTCCAATCAACCCCATTTACTTGTTCCTCAACCACTCATGACCCGTGATTCCTCACCATTTGATATCCAGAATTCCCAGAAAGCAGAGAGTGAGCGTGATCAACAGCAAGAACACTAAATAGGTCATGCTCAGGGTTTGGAATATGAAGCCCTGTGAATAGAGAAACTGCGGGTAGAGAGCAATAGGAGAAACAAGGAGGTGAACAGAAACATATCCACATTGAAATATGCATCTGTGCAAGAATACATCCTTTGGCTCGCAAATAGAGCATTGTTTAAAGAAAAGATCTCCAGACCCAGTTGTCCATCAAAGGACATGGTGAAGACTATGAATAAGTTTGATAGGAGCTGTTCCTTGGGGGGCATCCCGCTTGGTAACACAGTAGACTGATCTCAGACAGCTATTTGTTCATAAGATAACCAGTTACAACATCTTCTGTTACATATCCATATATCCGACCCACTATTTTCCCCACTCAGTTTTATCCTCAAAGAAACAAGAGGTAAACCTAATTGCCTCAGCAACCATTGCAGCATCAAAAGGCTCACGAGGCACAGCCAGAGAACCAGCTGGGCTGCCATGGTAAACTCCTTTCCCTGTAGTCTTGAAAGTGCCTTCCCTTGGAACTCTACTGCTGGGATGGATGCAGCTAGAGAATTAGAGTTCCAAAATCTTTTGGGAAGAAGCAAGGACTCAATGTCTGCATCATTATCTTTGTGATCCCCAATAATTGTAAAGCCATTTCCTCCTCTTCCTTCTTAGTCACCTTGGGCTTTCTCAGGAACAGCTTGGTTTCCCTTCTACCAATCCACCGTGGTGTTCTATGGCTCTTGGAGGGCTAAACCCATAAAGGGCAATCTTCTGGAAAATGCAGCCCATACAATGGACCCTGCAAGCCATCAAGAGCCCTCATGCTAACATCAAAGAACACTGTTGTTGTTTGCACACCGACCGATTGGATCAATTCCCTTGAACTTCTGGGTTGATTGATCAGAAACAGATCCTGTCACCACCTCAGCCAGCATAAATCACGTTCCTTCCCTAGAGCCAGAGAATTATAGATGTAGTGATCACAGTCTAGATCTTAAATAAACGGGCTATTTGACATAAGCTTGTTCGGACCAGAGCATTCATGGCTCCTGCTTTCTTGTTGTGCTTATGACCCAACCTCTTCGACAAGATGCATGAGCCAACATCGGCCACCTTGTATCAACTTCTGTTGTGCCAGAAATCAAGTTCTCCCCGTCTGCTTCTGCACCAAAAACCCACTCTGCATTGGCGGATGCAGCATTGCATGATTTTTATTTTTTATTTTTCGATAACCATGGGTGTCCAAACCAACTTGTGCGCACCTCGACTAATCACATAGGGCCCTGAAGTTAATAGTCAAGTAAATCCTCCAATGGCCTTAAAAGGACTCAAACCAGTGACCATTGGGAAGCAAACCCAAGTTCAGACCAACTAAACCCCTCAGGGTTACCATTGCCTGAATTATACCAGCATGATGTCCCATCGAGTGGTTTGTCATTACACGACCTCCAGGCCATGTGAACCATCAGCCAACCATAGCCTTTGAACTGATCTGTTTGAGAGATTCACCCACAGCCCTCATCTTCTCCATTTGTTTCTTTAAACAAGAGCCTTCAGCTAACATCAATGTAATTAACCCATCACTATAGATTCTCTTAAGGAATTGATTCTCACCTTGAATTCATCATATTCCCACTTCATTCTCCTACTCTCCCACACAAAATGAAGCCTTGCTTTGTTCTTCAGGAAGTCACATTTCTGTCGAAAATACAATTCAGACTTCTGCCTATCCCATGTATCCTGCAGAAAGGGAACCCAAGTTTTTGTGAAGCTTTGGGTTGTCTCAAAGAGCTCCTATAACTATGATAAGAGATCCACCATCATCAGAAAGATAACACACCAACTTTTCTGCTGGATATTCAACAGCAAGAATTGATAGTATGGTGTTTGCTGTGATGAGTAGGGGCTCATGCGATGTCAAAACGGTTTTGTATTGATTATCGAGCTCTAAACCGCACTCACTGCGGCAAGTCAAATTTCCGATTCTCTATTAAAGAACTAGCTGATGAGCTACAAGGGGCCACCGTTTTCAGCAAAATCTGATTTAACATCCGTTAAGACTGTGTAAAGGCCCAGACGTTTGAAAACCGCCGCATGGCTAATGAGAGTTCCCAAGGTGCCTTTACCAACCAATGCTCGTCAACTTTCCAATCATTGATGAACAACATATTCCGTTAGTTCCTTCAGAAATTTGTACTAGTATTCTTTGACGACATTCTCGTCTGCAACGCTACCACCACAACTCACGCTGAACACCTACGACTGGTCTTCACCACTCTTCGTTTCCTGCCATCCCCACGCATAATATCAAGAATGTTACTCTGGGATGTACCTCAAATTACTTATCTCAACTGATTCATCTAAGATCTGCCAATGTTAGAATGGGCCAGCCCTTCGCAAATCTTCGAGGCTTACGTGTGGGTTTGGCCAATCAAGCACACAGGAAGTTCAAGAAACCATAGTGCCTTGCCCGGCCGCTTACGAGAATAAATTTTTGCATGATGCCTTTTCGTTGGAATTGGGAGGTGGACTGGGTGCCTTTCTAAACTCAAGAAAAACCATGACTAGCTTACCGCTTTCACCTTGCACGCTTTCCAAGAATTGTGACCAGGCAGATGTGCATCGAGTTAGGGTCTAGGTAGTTTGATGCAAGAGGAACGCCCGGCCATTTTAGTTAAACCACACAGAGTCACACTAAATCTGTATATGAGAGAATAATTAATACTTCGCCATTATAGCGGAGGCCATACATTTTGGGTGCACGTGGTTCGAACATACCAAAGGCAGCCTGCTTTTTGCTAGGAACAAAGGGCAGTTGAGGCTGAATACCAAAAGTGGCTGGATCAAATCTGAGCATATATAATCACAATCTAGCATAAGCCTAGACACTCAAATTCAGCAAAGAGATTCTCTTATCACTAATGTACCCTTCTCTACTAACAACCCAATTAGTAAAAAGACTTCACATGAGTTAAAAATGGTGGGCCAGGTCATCCAATAGGATCCTGCGTCATACCCAAGTTATTCACTAGAGGAGGGGCATCTTCATTACAACGGGAAACTGGTCATTCCCTCGAAATCACCATATGTCTCTATTATTGAGAGAATTCCATAATAGTACCGTGGGGGCATGGCGGTGCAATACAGACACCCTACAATCGCTTGGGCAACACCTCAATAGTGTATGAAAACAAGGCAAATAATTTGTCACACTGACATGTCAGAGGAACAAACACGTGACAACATCACCAAAGTTAGACTCCTTCAACCTCCTAATCTGAGACTCAGTATGGGAGGACGCTACTGATGGATTTATAGAAGGTCTTCCTAAGTCTAAGGGATATGTTCACCATTTTAGTAGTGGTGGGACAGCTAACTAAACATTTCTTGCAAGGGTCTAACTTCGAATTTTTTTGTTTTCCGGCCTATCACCCAACAGATGGACAATCGGCGAGAACTGGTGGCTAAAGCTTATCTACATTGTTTTACATCGAAAAACCAAGTCGGATCTACTTAGCTAGTATGGATGTGAGTGATCATCAATACTCGCTTCCTACATAAATGGCGGTATGACTCGTGTTTTTATGGACGCCATTCTCCACTAGTCCGCTATGAACTCGGGTTCAGCAATCGCGCCAAAGCGATATCGCTGCTGAATTGGCGAGCGCCATCTCACTGAGCTCAAAGACGACGCCGCAACGAAGCTCAACATCGTATGCAACAGTCCGCCAATGCCCATCGCCATGATGTTGTTTACAAGGTCGATGACCATGTCTTCGTTAAGCTCAAACCATATCGTCAACAATCTCTATGCACCCGTTTGAATGAGAAACTGGCTCCTCGTTATTTCGGCCCATTCGAAGTACTGCGACGGGTTGGTCAAGTGGCCTATCAACTGAAATTGCCCCCAACTACCAAGATCAGATGGCCCACGCTCCTGGCCAACCTGGCAAGGCCATCGGTTCCCATGAGAGCGGTCTCGAACTATTCCCGACACTCATGAATCCACCACTAGGAATTGATCGGAACCATGGGAGATCAAGGGGGGTTCACCAAATGGCAAACTGTGGTGATAAAAATCAAGTTCTAATCCATTGGAAAGATCGCACTGGTTTTGAGACTTGAGCCTGAAGAGATCAACAACAATTTCAGTTTCAACCTGAGACAGATCCATCATATGGGTGAATGTTACATCTTCATCCAACCACTTTACTCCGGTGCATAGAAAGAAAAGGAGTAGGAACATGAGGGACACTGGCTTCCACAAGACCGCTGAGGGAAGGGCATACATGTCTTTGGTCATGAATAGATTCTTCACACTCCATTTGAGATATTTTACCTTCCCAACATAATTTTATATGATAGTTTATGGATATATGTTCTTTCTTTCATTTAAGATAATCTGAGGAGATAAGAGGTCTCTAATTCTCCCACTGATGTATTTTCTCTAAGAAAATCAATACCAATAGTTTTTCAACCTATTCTTAAAACTGCCCATTTCTTTCTCTAGCGTATCACTCAACAACCTTTATGGGTCCGCTGATAATAAAAACATCAAATCATTGGATAATGATTCACCTACTTGATTCCTGAGGGATTAGACAACCTTGTATTGATTAGTAACTTCGCTAATAAGAAAAGTTTGAGTTGATCTGTAGGTCAGAGAGAGCGAAACTAAGAACGCAGTAGTTATGGACATTCCCCAACATCACAATCGTGATGTCTTATCTCCAAGGCAACTCAGAGCAACAAGATAAATCAACATAAAGTAATCCCAGATATCTAAGTATTGCAAGAACCTAACCTTCCCGGGTTGAAGGCCTCCTGGATTTCTCTCCAAAGCTGGAGGGTGCTCAAAACCATCAAAGCCATAGCCATCTTTGGCCCATTGCATGTCCATCCCTACACATTTCCTTAGTTGCATAGAGCCATCATGTATGATAAAAATCTTTGGTTAGGAGCTTTGAACGACCTCACAAAAGAATGCCTCTTGTCTGGCTTGAAATCTACCATAGAAGGCAATGGAAGTGTTTGATCCTCCCTGCGCTCCAATACAATCACTATGATGGAAACATTGAAAACCCAGAGATACAAATCAGTTAAATGAACGATCTTACTCTGGATATTGCTTATTGGGCGGCGTTTGAGTCAAGATATGTCATTCCTCATATCGCCCATCGATTAAACATGCACATCCTATGCTACCAGAAGCTACTGACATGGAGATTGTATAAGAAGCATGGGCATAACAGACCGAGCGCGCCAGACGCAGACGGGCAGATCTAAGAACATACGATCCACCTCGTGATATTTAGTCTTGTTGATGAAATTTGGTCTCATGGAAGGAGGTAAAAGAAAACAGTTACCTGGTCTAGTGTCGAAACAGCCACCGCCATAATACACTTAGGTACGTGGAGATCATGGATAATGCCAATTATCGATGGAAGTGGGCGACGCCAAACTTCACACAATAAGCTATGCGGTAATCAACCTACCACGATATATCTAACTGATTTACACAATAAGACCAAAGATATCGGTATTTAATTGTCATTTTGTCCATGAGTAATATCCACTCGTTCTCTACAGATATGTAAAGACTGAGAAGAAAATAGAGATATTTACAAAACCTGTTTAGATAGGGTAAAATATTTATGTCATAAGTTTCAACATCAACATCAAGCCCCAACTTGAAGGCAGCATAGTGGCTATGATCAAACTAATAAAAGCCAAATAAATGGCAGGTTAGAAACCTCATGATGCTTTCCTATTTGGTTGTATAAACAGTTGTTCAGGATCAATGAATATAATTTTTCCTTCAATTATCTTTGATTACAGGTATATTGAATATATTATACCAGAACTGTAAATTATTATATGGTTTTTTTCCCTTTCTAGAAGTATAAGACAACCTAGGCTCTTTGTATAGAATAGTTTGTAATCCTTTCAAAGTAAGAAAATACAGATTTAATTTCCTTCCAACCGCTGAGATTTATACATGGCACTATAGCCAAATTCGAGGTTCTGAAAGCCATCATTTTGTTCACTTGATATTTATTCTACACAGCCTTAACTACGCGTAATTTCTTTCAGTAATCTAGCCAGCCTCTTTTCATTCCCTTTTTTGCTCCCATTCAAGTAAAATTTAAGTCAATCACTTCCGAAAATCAAGTATCCTCCAAACTACAAAATATCCAGCAATCAACTAAGAGAATGAGTTCTGCTGCTGATGGTTTGAAATTGAAGAATTTTCTGGAATCTGAAATGGTGTTTGAGTTCTTGGATGGTCTTAATCTGAAGTTGGATCAAGTAAGAGGTCAAGTGCTAAGTAGAGAACCTCATCCATCACAAGAGAAGTTCATGCCTATGCGAAAAGGGAAGAAAGTAGAAGGATTGTGATGCTTCTGGATGCAAGCACAGAGAATCTCATTGTCACTACGCCAAACAATTCCACATTGGTGGTTGTTAACATATAGAGTTGTAACTAGTTAGGAATCCTAACATGTAGAGTTGTAAAAGATTAGGAAATATAACATGTAGAGTTGTAATAGATTAGGAAATATAGACTATGTCTACTGTATATATACACATGTTAATTCAATGAAAAAATACACAAGGAATTCTTTCCTACAATTCTCTCTTGGTTGTTTTCTACATGCAGACGTGAGCCTGCGCTTCAGCTGGTAATTTTTCGGCACTTTCGAGGAAATTTCAGCACTAGTACATTGGAGGGGGGTTACTTTTGAAACACTCACCCAGAGGGGAGCGTGGAGTCTCACGCACGAGATAGAGGGTTCGCCGCCACCAACGAGCCAGCCGCAAATCCCATGGTCGGACTCCAGCGCGTGAAGCTCACGTGGCCGCCGCGATTTCGAATCAATTCCGACTCCTGCCCTCCTCCAAGGTCGCCCGTCGCCAACAGTAAGCCTCTGGTACACTTTGGTTTCCCGCTTCGGGTTCCCGATCCGTAGTTTTAGTGCTTTTCAGGTCCATAACCCTTTTTCTAGGGTTTCCGCCATTTTTCCAAAATTTGAGTTCTCGAGTGTTTCGGGCTTCGATCTTCTTCCCCGCCAGATTACAACGAAAGATTCGCAGGAGAAGCAAACCGACACCGGGTTTAAGTGGTTCCAATGATGTCCAAAATCACGGAAGCATAAACCGACCTGGGTCCTAACCATTTGGAATGGAGCAAACAATTCAAATATACGTCGTGAGCGTATGTACGGGTGGGACGCTCACTAAGGATCCAACCGATGATTCAAAAGAGCAATGGATGGAGGAGGATGCTCGTCTGTTCATCCAAATCCGTAATTCTATCGACAACAAGGTACTGGGCCTCGTTAACCACTATGAATTTGTTAAAGAGCTAATGGATTATTTGGAGTTTGTGTTTTCTAGAAAGGGGAATATTTCTCGTATATTTGATGTGTGTAAAGCATTCTATCGATCAGAGAAACAGGATCAGTCACTCACATAATTTTTTATGGCCTACAAAAAGATACATGAAGAGCTTAATATGCTTATGCCCTTTAGTCCAGATGTCAAAGTTCAACAAAGTCAACGAGAACAGATGACAATTATGGGGTTTCTTCGCTCTTCCTTTCCGAGTACTGATTCAAATGGCAAGCCCGTATTTTGTCTTATCCCTGAGATATCATCTCCAGACTCCTAAGAGATTCTTCAGACCGAGGTATCATCCTCTTCTTTCACCTTACCTCAGATTCCGCTGCATAAGCAAGGTTTTATCGGGAATGCACTATTAAGTCAAAGAGGCAACGAATAGAAACATGGTCCGTGATAACACTAGAGGCTCCGGGTTCTCGAGGCGTTAAGCTATATTATCGCCATAACTTTACTTACGTGATACGCGATCGTAAGAAACAACATAATCGAAATTGTGAAATTTCACCGTCATATAGCTTACCATCAGCAACCGATCAATTAGTTCGGCCACCGCGAATTAGCCGTTCCAATCATATTGCTGAGTCAGGTAACCCAAATAAATACTTTGTATCTTCATCTTCCGAATGGGTCATTGACTGGAGCCACGATCACACTTATTGCGAGGAACTCTAGTCTTTTCTACCTTCACCACAACCTTCACCTTCCACCCGTCACTTTAGCGCACTCCGATCACATTCATGTATTTCGGGTCGTGCACAATTGTGCCCACTCCATCTATTCCTTTGACATCGCCCTGAGTTTACCAAATTTCTCTTTAATTGACTATATTAGCAAGTTAACTCGAGCACTTAAGTGTTATATCTCATTCTTTCCCCGATTTTCATTCTTTCGTGGATCTTATGACGGCTGTATTAACAGAGGCATGAAACGTATTTATACATCCTCGATCCTACAAATCCCGCACCTATCATTGCTTTAAGTCACTACACCATTTGAGACACATCGTCAATGGCCATTCACGTCATTATTAAAGAAATCAGGTCCTCACCAAGTTTGTTATCCTAGATTGTGAGTCTTGTCAATTCGCAAAACACATCATCGCTCTTGGCTATAGTCCTAGAGTCAATAAACCAGTTAAGCTCCTTTTGAGTTAGTCCATTCATGTGTGGGTCCTCGCCCAGCAGCCCTAACCTGCCTTCGATACTTGTCACTTTGCTACGATTAGTTCACGAACCACTCTGGGTTATATTTAGTGAAACCGCTCTCGAAGTTGTTTTCATTTTCGTGCCTTTGCGGCTAAGATTCATACTAATTTCATGTTTATGTTCAAAATCGAAGTGAGCAATGCATAAGAATATGTTTCAATTTTATCCTTCATGCTTCAACATGGCATCCTTCATCAACTTCAGGTTGACACTCCCGTCGTAATGGAGTCACGAGAGCAGTTAATGTAGACCTCCTCAAACCCGCTTAAACTCTATTATTTCAAATGCATGTGCCCAAGCATTCGGCCGATGCTATTCCACAAATTTTTGTTTTTTTATTAACCGGATGCCTTCATTAGTCTTGAATTGGGACACACTGTATCACATCCTTTTTCCCAATAAACTTCTATTCCCTATTGAGCCTCAAATATTTGGATGTACATGTTTTGTTCGAGATGTTCGTCTCAAAACTCTAACCATCATAAATCTTTAAAATGTATCTTCTTTGGTTATTCCCAGGATCGAAGGGTATCGTGCACGCCTCTAGTCTTCGTAGGTACTTGGTTTCTGGATGTCAAGTTTTTTGAGAATGTTCCTTTCTCTTCACCCCCGACCCACACTAGTCAAGGGGAGGCAGATGACCTTCTAGTGTATACTATTGCCTCCCGTGGCCCCTTCATTCCCGTAGCTACTCTCCCATTCCCGCTCCAAAGAGCCTCCTATCACCTCGTGTCTACACTCGACGCCAGAACCCACTGCCTCTAAATTCTCCAACGCACGCTGACATCGATCCAATTCTACGCATTTATCTTCCTATCATTTTCAGAGCCGCAGACACAACATTGCTTCATCCAATTTCATTTCGCACCTATAATCATTGGCCTTCTCAAATTCTATTCTTTTATTACTTGACTCTATTTCATTGCCTAACACTTTGTGGAAAGCCTTGTCTCACCCGGATGTGTAGTGCTATGATAGAGGAGATGGATGCTCTAATGGGAATAGTACTTGGAACTTGGTACATTTACCTACTGGGAAGAGTTATCGATGCCGCTGGTCTTTGCAATCAAAGTTAACTGATGGCTCGCTTACCCGATCAAAGCACGACCAGGGCCAAAGGGTACTTCGTGACCTATGGTGTGGACTATTTGATAATCTTTCGACATAGATGGATATCTGCTGGATTTCGGACACTACGGATCATCACTGAGATATAATCACTATCCCATGCGACCTGAGAGGTGAAACCCTGGGTCTGGCATCAGATCATATATTCACTGTTACTGCTATATATCTGGCAGATCCCATGCTCATTCTCGTAATTCACAATCCAATAGAAATTTAACAGGAATTGACTGATCGACAACGGAACCCGCCTAGGTATCATTTCATTTACATGTAATGCGACGATATCATATCACGAGAGTGACTCTACATGAATCTCATCCCTTAAGTCCTTTCACGGTCAGTTTCATACAAAGGACCTAGGGATGCTTAGATATTTCTTAGGTGTTGAAGTTATACAGAGTAAACATGGAATCTTCTTATCTTAGCCGAACATGCTGGGCTGACGGTTTTCCGAGACTGGAAATCGGGAGCAAAGCCACGAGTTCCCCTATGGCTCCTAGCTTACACCTACTGCAGGCGCGAGCTTGTTCGAGGGATCCCGAGAGACATGTAAGACTAGTCGGGAAACCGAACTACCTTACAAGAACTCGTCCCGACATTGCACACTTGGGCCGCAAGGTAAGTCAATACATGTCTTCCCCGATTGTTGACAATTGGGCAGTTGTAGAACATATTCTATATTACTTGAAAGGAGCTCCAAGACGAGGTATTCTATATAGTAATTACGGCACAATGTAATAATGCTTCATGTATGCCGGGATTGGCAAGGTCAAAGAAAGATAGCTGAGATCCTACATCGTTATCAGGTTATGGTGGAAATCCTACCTACCAAGAAGCAGCGCATTGTTTCAATGCTCAAGTGCGTAGCCGAATATAGGAGTAATGGCAATCCGTGTGTGAACGCGTGGCTTCATCAACTCATGAAGTCGGCATTAGTGATCGGTGGGTCCCACGCAAAGCTTTGTGTGATGTAACTGTGTCGCCTTCATATTGCCTCGAATCCTGTATTCCATGAACGAACTAAGTATATTGAGATTGACTGCCACTTCGTTCATGAGAAAATACAACTCGATTGATTTCTGCTGTGATATGTGAAGACGGAAAACAGCTTGGGTGGTAGCTTTCATAAAGGCTCTGCTGGACCGGGTTAGCTATTTATGTAAAAAGTCATAAGATCGACATCCGTTCCTCCAACTCGAGGTGAGCAAGTAACATGTGAGTCAGAATTCAAAGGTGAAACTTAACATATGGAACAGAATCTGTTAGAATTCTAACATCTGTGAGTTGCAATACATTAGGAAAAATGGTAATGTAGAGTTGTAATAGATTAGGAAATATAGACTATCCCTCCTGTATATATACACATGTTAATTCAATGAAAAAATACACAAGGAATTCTTTCCTCCAATTCTCTCTTGGTTGTTTTCTACAGTGGTCAACTCTATACTTGGGATACCAAAAACAAAAGGAAGAAAGTCACTTGATAGGATAAATTTTATCCTAATATTGTCACAAGTTCAAGACACTGCAGATAAATGTTAGAAGCTTCATGAAAAGCCCCAAAACATATCAAAAGGTGAAAAACCAGCAACTCGAGGTGGACAGGCTCATCTAGTACTATAGACACCCCACAAAACAACTTTAGTTCAGGGATTGCACCTATGAATGTGTTCAACAACAAGGAAATGGGACAACTCAAAAATCTTTTGAGAAAAGGTGAGAAATCCTTCTCACTAAGTACAAACCTAATCAAGTAATAGTATACTCACACTTTACAAGGACAAGCTAAAAAGTTGAACCTATGAATGTGTTCAACAATAAGGAAATGGGACAACTCAGAAATCTTTTGTGAAAAGGTGAGAAATCCTTCTCACTAAGTACAAACCTAATCAAGTAATAGTATACTCACCCTTTACAAGGACAAGCTAAAAAGTTGAACCCTAGAGACCATGGACAATGGCTCACCAGGAAAATAACCTCTCTCAATTACAAGTTGAAAGCCAGCTTAGTAGAATAGAATTGAGCGGGACTCCTCTAAAAGGAGTAGTACAAGAAGCCCATAGAGAGGCAAAGAAATGATTAAGATCTCATTGTACTTCCAAAATACTCCAGTATTTTGTATAATATTATAATATGTTTAAAGAACTTACTAAACTTGGATTTTTCCTCGAAATTGAGAATGATTAAATTATAAACATAAATGTTAAAATGATATATGATTATATGGCTAAATGCCAAGTGCAAATGAATATGTGGAGTATATAATTAAATATTATATGCTAAATGAGAAATCAATTAAACCCTAAATTAACCTAAGCGAAAAAGGGCAAATTTGAAATTTCAGAAAAATCGGGACCTAAGGGTCACTCGATGAAGAATAAAGGTCTAAGAGTGAATAATAAGAATTGGAAGTGCAAATACAAGAATATACGGGCAAGCTAGCAATTGCGGAGAACTTAAGTCCAAAAAATGAGTTTTAAGGCTTTATGGAGAATAGCGGTATTAGACCACATTTGATCTAGAACACCCCATTCGGAGCCAAATATTGAGCTTCTGGGAGAGAAAACCTAGGGTTTGTGGTGAAGATCAGAGATTGCAGAACTCATGTTTGCTCAAGTTCTAGCAAGGAAGAAGAAGAAAGGAGCTAAGGCTTTTGGAGAACAAGTGATCTAAGGTAAGAACACAAAACCCTAGTTTTGTTTTAAATGATGTTTCGTTAGGAAAATTCTAATACATCCATGTGTTTTACTCATGGTTGCCTTAATATGTTATTGGGAGAGTTTCTTTTGAGTTTTGGTTTGATTTTGAGGTGTTTTGAAAGAAAATCACGAAGAGGAAATGATGAAGTTTCAAATGAGATGTTAAAAATTTTCCAAACCCATGTTTTTATTTTTGCCATAACTTGGTCATTTCTCATCTAAATTGAGTGATTCAAATTGCTAGGTACACTAGACGTCTAGGAGAACAAATCTCCCTGAAATAGGTGTACCTGAGATTGACCCGTAAATTGCTGAAGTGATGCTCATTGATAAAATTCTCTCGGTTCAATTCGAACAGCTTATGTGTTTTGGAATAGTTTTGGTATTTAGGCCATAAGTGCTGAGTTTCACTCATCCAAATTGGAGCGATTCAAAATTCGTGTCTTAGATTTAGAGAATACCATTCAAGGAAGTGTGTATGCAAATCGTTACCCCCAAAGTGCCTTTAAATTTGTCAAAGTGGATATGTGCAAGAACAACAGATTTTGTTTTGCAAATTAGAGTACTGATGTGAAACAAATAACTTGAGTTTTGGTGATCCAACTGATGATCTCCAAATTCGAGAAGAAACCTAACCATAGCTTAAAAATGAGTAGAAGGAACCATTACCAAATTATGTACCAACTATTAAAGCATCTGAATTGTAATAAGAGGTAACCAGTGAGCTAGGTATATCGATTTTAGTTTGGTACAAATGTCGTGAATTTGAGTTCGGGTGATCCAAATGAGATGATCTCCACCTTACTTAAAACATGGGGAAATTTAAAATTTCAAGGAAATATGAGCAAATTATGGCTCATGTGTTCTGCAAACTTTGCAAGTGAAGGGCATAAGGTAGATACAACCCTAACCAAAACCTTAGAATAAATCCTTACTAATATGTGATTGTCATTGTATTTGAATATATTTATTAAAGGAGGAAAACCCGTGATTTAAGTCGAGAGAGGTTCCAAGATCTAATCAAAGTGACGATTTTGGTTTGTTCTACCCATCATTCCTCGCTTTCCAAGTTTTTGCATGTTTGTTCTATCTTTCCTATTCTCGCTTTCAAGATTTGAACTATTTGTTCTAAATGCATAAGAAAGATATCGAATTGATTTAAATGATTTGAGAAAAGCGACAGAAATGCTTCGTGATATGACAATCGCACGACATTTAAAATGAACTGCTTATACAAATGTAATGTGAAAATTATATTTTTTGCCATAAAGGATTTGAACGCCCTTAATATAACCTTAATCGTTTATTTCGTATTAAGGATGACGTATAACACAGGTCAAAATACAGACATTAATCTATCGATTGACGCTGGCCACTCCGATCAAGAACCCAAATGAGACCCGTATCTAGTATTCACTAATTATTTTTTTTTTTTTTATACCGACCGTTGTACCAACGGACTGCGCTGAGTCCCAATATCTTGTACACCGAAAACATAGGTTGAAATGAAAAGAACATTGTGAAATGCATGATTTGATTAATGCATGATTTATTGAATATGAAAGCGTATATTCGACGATCAATGAACTATAAATGATCAGATATAAACAAATATATGTATTGTATTGACATTGATCATCCAAGATTGAAAGTGTTGGAATTGTTAAATTACATGACTAATTAAATCAAATCGAAGAATGTATTTTAGAACCACTACATAATGCTAGCGCATTGTTTTACCAATGCGCAAGACCGGTTGATAGATAATGATCGAAATGGACCCAAAGATCGGCGAGCCGCCGAGTCATAAAGAAGGAATTGCGGAGTATGCTCCGACTTGTGCATTCATGTCATGTTTCTTTTTTAACTTTGATATTTTGCAAAAACATTTTGAACTCAATATCTATTTTGTAAATCATTTTGGTAGGGCATGTAACGCCTTCATCAGAAATGCATTTTGTTAAATGTAAATGCTTAAGGGCTTGCCTTAAATTGAAATCACTTCGCAAAGATTTGAGAATGAAATGTGGCTTGATAAACGGATTTGGTTAATGGCTTCGCCGAACGCCTGCTGTCTGACCACAAATGAAGCCTGGTCGGGTTCAGGGTCGCCACACTCATAACACCTCTTCTGTTTTGCACCTCTCCTCAAAAAATCCACGCATTTCTCTCTTGCCATAGTATCCATAAGATGGCAAGGCATGCAATATGTCAAAGCATCTTGCTTCTAATCGATTTCCCCAAGCCTTTGAAGGAAATAAGCAACATCTCTCCAATACTCCTTGTTGGTATCCAAATCAAATTAGCTACTTTGAATAACTTGTTCAATAGCCCCAATGTTATTGGACAATGCAAAAAAAAGATGATCAACCGATTTTCACTCTTCGCATAGAATGCACTGAATGTAATCATGGCTTCTAATAATATCCAAGTCCTTCTAATAATTCTACTCCAACACTTGATCATGAATTCAGGTAATGACAAGTGATTCCAGGTAATTTTCTAACTATTTTGCTTATTCCGGCAGAGAAAAAGTTAGAACTATTGATTGCTCATTTTCTTCTATAGTTGGAGTGTTGGACAAGGAACTATCCATTTATCTTCTAGTATGTAAGAACTTTGTTTTATATCTGCAAACATCATCTTACAATTTGTTGTCCATCGAAAAAGTTACCAAGGATTTGAATTGTAATGTGTGTTTCACACCTTCCTACTATGTTTTTCAAGACTACATAATGGGGATACATGCAATTAGGCAATTTCTATTATATTCTTATTTGCCTATGAAACAAATAAATAAACATTATTGATATGATGCTATTGGTGATAATACACTGCCTCTGCTGCTTTCTGCAAGACATCTTAGTCAGTTCAATTAAAGTAATTCAGTCATGCTAAGGTGATCAGAGCACTTGAAGACACTTGCAAGGCAAGGGGACGAATTTTTCTAAGAGGGTGTCCATGATATGTTAAGAGGTTTCTATCTCAACTTTGCCTTTCAGATGATACTCTCATAAGTCCAATCGAAGTGAGGAGTCATGTTGTGATCATCATTGTTGTTGAAGCACTTGTGTGAGTGTTGGGGTGGATGAAACCAATGTGACTTTCTCAACTGGACACTGGGCTTAAAGGCTTAACAATGTAAAGTGGGACCTAGGGAATGATGCTGCTCTTAAATCACTAACCACGTAAAACAGGACCTGGGGAATGATAACAGTTTGATGCTCAGCTCCCCACTAGGTAAGTGGAACTCAACAAAAATTGAAGCCTGTGTGGAAGATAATACAGATAAATTCAGAAAAGGCACACCAACAAGGAAGATCCTGGAAACAGTTGGATATTTAACACGGTTAAAAATTTGTTACATACTTATGTAAGACACAATATAGATTTTTTAAGTAGTCTATACAAATATTTCTACTGATAATTGAAGAAATTGAACTGTAGGATATTCTGGGTTCAGTTCCTGGAAATTTATAGAAACTAAATGACATGTAGTGTGTGTGTGTGCATGTGTACGTGTAAAGATGGAAGTCACAATGCGTAATATAGGTGAAATAAAATCTTGTAATATCTAATAAATAACGTACTTGGTTCATGCCAAGATATTCTGATATCATTAATGCAACAAGGTGTTGATGCACGTTAATCAATCGACCAATCAGAACTGGTGCTGTAAGCAACTGGGAGGGAAAAGCAAATTAGTATGAGTTCAAGAGAGTAACAGACAAGTTCAGAAATGAAACTTGCAAGATTTGGTGCATCCATTTTAGCTCTTCTAATATATTTTATCCTTTTGCATAAAAAAAGAAGAAAAAAAACACTGGTGTTTGTTTAACTTATGAGCTGGAAGACCTCAAAATTTTGCATTGCTGAATACTAAGAGGGATCCCAATCCCAGTGTTGCGGACAGCATTCAAGACCCGTAGAGTCTTACACATCTCTTGAAAGCGATCACGTTGAACATGGCTGCCAAAGCCAACTGGATATCATTACTGAGAGCAGTAATCAGGAAAAAACTATGTTTATTCCTTTAGTACATTTATAAATACTAGTAAAAATGATACACACACACACACACACACAGATATGGTGAGATATGTGGCAGGAGATAGTTCACACACAGCTGAAAATACTCAAAATCTAGGATGAATTAGTCAAATTAACTACTAGGACTACTAACAAGTATTATGATTATCACTTTATGCACCTTACCCTTGATGTAAAAGATGCAATGCAGGCTTTTTGTTAGCGACACTGCATAGTTTTAGGAATCAGTTTTTTATCTCTTTATTCTGTTATAGCTACTTTCCTAATTTCTAGGAGCAGTAAGGTACATGAACAACTGTTTCATTATAAATAAAGGAAATCAGCCTGTATTTTTTAATTTTTGGAGAAATAAAAAAGAAGTGTTCTTCTTCTACCTTGCTTCCTATTAGCTACTTTCAATGCATAAATATAATGTGCACCAGACATTCAACTTTGTGGCCTTCTCACGCTTGTGCCTTTCCAAGTTTTTCAACTCCTTTTTGTTATTCCTGCTATTTAGCACTGGCTAAAAGACGAGTGTGAGCCAGAGATTGACATTAGTCATGATGGTATGGTCGACCACCAAAAGGCAGAAAACTCCATACCAGAGCAGAGCCCAATGCTTAATCTGGATTAAATCCACAAAACACCCATTCAACAGCAAAAGACGAACCTGCAAAACGCCTGGCCATAGCTTGCAGCTCTCAGAAGTGTACGTTGTCGTGAAACATCAAATTCATGACCAGCAGCATCAATACATGCTTCAACAGCCTCAGGCAAGGATGCGCGAATCAATCTCAAATTTTCATCTGCCTGATGAAAATTATGATATTAGGGTTTTATCAAAAGAAACAATAAATATCTGATAAACCAACGATGAAAAACATATAGGTTGTTATGTTTTCCCATATCCAGAACATGGACATCTTTCTTGAAAATGATACATTTAACAATGGCATCAAAATAGAAAACAACTGGGAGAATTTATTAAATTAAATCACAGGGATCCTTTTTTTATCGATAAAATTAAATCATATGGATCTCTTCTTTGCTCCTTATAAATTCCTTTAAGAAAATTAAATAACAAAGAAATTAGACAAAATCTAGGGAAAGAACAGATTATTTAAATATACATATCCCTTCACAAATAGAAATCATCCAATATAAATCCTGATTCCTGCATTACTACCTAATAAGGGTGTGTTTGGTACATTGGAATGAGGAATGGGAATTGTGAAATGAGAGAAGAAAATATTACTTTTCTTTATTGAATGAGTGAATGAGCAAAATATAGTATAGATTCTACCTATTTATATAGGTTAGGAAGACACAAAAAGGAAACAAATAAAATACAAAAAGGAAGGAAAATAATGTACAAGAAAGGAAGGAGATAAACCAGATAATATCCTAAGAATATCCAATGATTCTCAACATGAATGAAGAATCTCTTTCCATTCTTATTTCTCATGGAATGGAATCACTAATTTGATTCCATTCTTAGTGTTTGAATTGGTTTAGGAATCTTGCATGGGAATAATTGTTTATTTCCATTCTATTGTTTGGTAATACTAGGAATTTGAATAAAAAATAAATAAATTGACAATAATACCCAACCACGTGATTTTAAATAATCTTTATTTCATTTTTCTTTCTCTAAGAAAAATGTAAATTTTGTTTGTAAAAAGAAAAATGTAAAGTTATTTCTAGAACTAACTTCCAAATGCTTTTTTTTTTCTCTTAGAACTTTTACGTCATTTATTATTAGATAAAATATTTTAATTATTATCTACTATTTTCATTTCAAAGTATTTTTTAAAAATACTATAGTCATATGATTAAAAATAAACTATTAGAAATTAAAATTATTTTTAAAATATAAATAATTTTCGTAAGTATTAATTGGTTTTTAGAACCGAGCATACATCTTCTTAGTTTTTATGTAAGAAGCAGAGAAAAACATTTTATCAAGATTAAAATTTAATAATAAATAAAATGTTAATATACTTTCAAAAAAGTGTAAATAAAAATTCAAAACACATCTAAGACAATTTTTTGGATTTTCAATCACATAGCTTTCATAAAATGCTTTAAATTACCAATTGAATTGTGAGGCCTGACGAACAAAAGGTTAGAGGTAAAATAGTAATTTTAAGTTTTTATGTTTTTTTAAGGACAAGGGTGAATAGTTGTCAAAAAATGAGAAGGGTAAATCAGAATACCACCTATATCTAAGGAATCCAAATCCTACTTAGAAGTAGGATTTGATTCCCCTTTGAATCAATTTTCATTCTATTCTCTCTTGCTTAAATTTCATCCAAACATGGGCATGGGATGAAGGGGTAATAACATTCCCATTCCACCTCTCCATTCTCATGATCCAAACACACCCTAAACGTATACTACTAGTAGACATATTTCCATTGAATCTTATAAGCAGAGGTCCATAAGCAAGTTTTTTACAAAGCATGCTGAAGTTATGCATGTACATGGACATGGGCAAAAGAGAGAAAAAGATATGCACAAAGATACAACAACAACAATTACCACGACCAATGAACAAATGGTAGATAAAGATACAAGTTAATATCAAAGATATGACTGGACGCATTTCAAAAATAGAAAATTCAAAGCTCTCACAAAGTTTGTGATGAGATGACCTGTACAACTGTATCAAGAATAGTGAAATTATTCTGATTTAGCAAAGAATACTACCTTGGCACTACGTCGATCAAAATGCTCCAAAGCATCATACAATAAGGCTGCAGGAAGCGTGCTTCCAATCTTAAAGATGGACACAGTGGAATCAGGAACTCGTTGCAGAAATTCCATACTTGTATTTGAAAGTATTCTCACTCCATCACACTCTGGGATAAGAATTATTGGTTCATCATAAAGATAGCGCACTGGATCCCCATAAGGGCCAACCATCAAAAGCATATCATCCCAATAAAGTAGCACACTATCCATTCCACACCAAGCTAGCTGGTCAGGAGGAAGAGCTGACTGTATACATAAAAACAAAATGCCAAAATGAAGAATAAGATTAGAGAGGATTCAAAATGGACAGAAATAGTAAGTAAAAGCTAATGCAATGAAGATGGAACCTCTCTGTTTTTTTTAATCCAGCACTTGAAATAGATTGACTGTGCTTTTGGTAGGGTAGCATTTAAGTGATTTTTTTTTTTTTTTGATAAGCGAAAAGGAAATCTATTAAAAGGGGGCTAAAAAGCCCAACCCCAAGGGAGTATACAACATCCAGGCAAACCCGAGAAGCAATAAAAACAAAAGACCCACCCAGCCTCAAGATTAATCAGAGCCACAAGGCAATAAGATCACTATCGACTTACAACGCCCGCTTCTAAGAACAAAAAGAATAGACAAAAGCACTTCTAATTCTATTGAGAGAGAACTCTTCATTTTCAAACACGACTCTATTCCTTTCCTTCCAGATTGCCCAGAACAAACAAAAAGGAGCAGCCCTCCAAGCCTTTCTTTCACTTTTTCTGACAGGGAAATCCAGCCAAAAATCTAGTCCTTGATTACCACAAGCACCCCAAGCAATCTCCCACGTGACATCAACAAAAGGACCAAATTTCAGCCACATGGGGCAATGTAACAACATGTTTGAAGTTTTCTTCATCTTTCCATATGATACACCCCGCCAGGCAAGAAACCCTTCCTCTTGAGTTGATCCGTTTGAGTAATATTTCTTCCCCACCAGCTCCCAAGGCAGTCATTTGGAAGAACCATTGAGTCTGCAATAAACTAAGAATACAGTCTCTCTCTCCAAAACTAAAGCTGATTTACGAAGAATAATACTGTAAGCTTCCAACCTTTCACCCCTGTCATAGTCATTCTCAATCCTAACATTAAAAAAGAGATTTTCCACCATTCACTTAACTACAACAACAACCAGATCCATCCCTTGTGCCTCCACAGCTCATACTTCACACCTGCCTTTGAGAATGAGATTGTATAAATATAGAAAAAAGATAAACAAGTGTCTTCACTTATCATATCCCTCCTGTAATTGATTCTGCTCTATCTACCCAAAATATGTTACCTATGTTGTTTGGTAGAATATTCTTATAGATATTTTCTTCCATAAACCCACCCCAAAGTCAGCCTCACAAATTAGTAGTTCAACCTCCTTTTTCTGCCCCATATTTTATCCTGATAATCGTGTTCCAAAGGCCTTCTACCTCTGCCCCCAACCTCCAGCACCATTTTCCCAAGAGAGCCTTATTGAGAGAAGAAAGTTTTCGGATTCCCAAACCACCCCTTTCCCTGCTCGAGCTCACAATCTTCTAGTTGACATTGTGGATTTTCCTATCCAAAGCTCCTCCACCCCACAAGAATTCTCTTTGGATTCTTTCAAGTCTCATGTTGATTGACTTAGGGATTCTGAAGAGGGACATGAGGTAAGTAGGCATGCAAGAAAGGGTGCTTCAAATAAGCGTGAGTCTTCCCCCTTTGGAGATGTATTGCCTTTTCCATAAGGCTAGTCTCTTCCAAAACTTCTCCTCGACGGCATCCCAGCCCATTGTGGACTTATGTCTTGCACCAAGAGGAAGACTAAGATAAGTTGTAGGCAAAGACCCTACCTTTCAACCAAGCTCTAAGGCCAAAAAGTCAAAGTTCTCCACATCCCCCATAGGTAAAATAGAGCTTTTATCTAGATTTATCCTCATCCCAGAGATCACTTCAAACCAAAGTAGAACCCAACAAAGATACATGATTTGATCTCTTGAATCCTCACAAAAAACCAGGGTATCATCCGCAAATAACAGGTGCGAAACTTGTACTTCATTTCCACCTCTGTCCCTCGACTTGTAACCTGAAAGAAAGCCTCCCTCCACCGCCTTGTTAATTAAGATAGACAACGCCTCCATTCCTAACACAAAGAGGTAGGGGGACAAGGGGTCCCCTTGTCTAAGCCCCTTTGAGCTACGAAAGAAACCACAGGGACTACCATTTATCAAGAGAATGTGGCAATGAAATGCACCATCTTATCCACTCTACCCACTTTGCTCCAAATCTCATCCTCTTCAAAATCTGAATAATGAAGCTCCAAAAGTGATTCTATTAATTTCTCTTAGCAACTGTCCAAAAGTTACCTATTAAATCTTTGTTTCCTCTTTTTGTAGTTCTTGGAAAATTTGAAGGAGAGTAAAAGGGAAAGAAAATAAAGAAGAAAAGGGGAGAAACGTAAAAGTGAAGAAAAATAAAATATAGATTGAAGCTATGTTTGATTCTCAGAAAGTGCTGAAGAAAGGAAAAAATGATGAAAGAAAATTATTTTCTTTTGTTTGGTTTATCATGAAAAATAAATATATAAATAAATAGTATATATATATATATATATATATATATATATATATATATATATATATATATACATGATATAATTAAAATTAGATCTTCAATTCTACATATAGAAGAGGAGAAAAAAAAAAATTGAAGTAGGTCCAAAGAAGTAGACAAAAATAATTTATTAGCTTCAAATTCACTTTTTATTCTCATTTCCTTTTTATTTTCTTCTACTCTTACCTCTACACTTTTTCCCTTGCATTTTTCCTTAAATTTTCCAAAAACCAAACATTGTGAATTTTGAATAAATTTTCCTCACATGCTCCCCAAGTTTATTTCTCTTTAGTTTTCCTTTGTAAGAATGGAGAATCTAAAGATGCATAAATTTCTAATGAATTTTCATTATATTTTGTTTTCCTTTGTATTTTCCATCCCAAACCAAACTGGAGATTTTCAATTCCTACGTATTTTTCTTTCCCTAATAACCTTAGTGAATCATTTTTTCTGTAAGGGTACTGTTTCATTTGACAGCTTATTTTCCTTCAAATGTAACAGAAAAAGGGACTGGATTCTAACCACATAAGTTACATGAGCCTCGAATCTTGCTCTTCAGGCATTTGTGTTTGGGGAGGGTTTGTGAGCTGTTCAGGTTCAAGTTCAAGAAAAGTTTTTTTTTTTATAGGCAAAAGGGAAATTCAATGAAAGGAAAAAGCGTATACAGGGAGTATACAAAAAGGCTCAAGAGGCCAAAGGAAAAAAGAACAGAAAAAACACAAACCAACCCACAAAAAGAGCTAGCTCCAAAGCATAGCCAATAAACATGTACACACACACACAAACAAACATGTATATATGTGTCATTTGATTGTTTGGTTTATTTTTTCAACTTTCCACATTCTTGAAATAAATAATACATTAAAAAACCAAGAATTAGAAATAGAGACAATGCATGCCAATATACTGAATAAGTTGGTTTTCCAAGAATGTTGAGAGTTGAAAAATAAAATAAAAATAAAGCAAAACAAACAAATGACAGAACTGGATCCTTCAAGTCCAGATGAAGACCGTTCCACTATAGTGCCTGTAACAAGCTTTGAACTTTAATAAAAACATTCACATTTAGCAACTTGGTGCTAAAACCTGCATTCTGTTTCTTTTTTTTATGATGGGCAAAGAGAGAAATATATTAGCAAAAAAAGGAGCCAAAGAGGCATCCCTCCCATATGCAGGGGAATACAAGGGGAGCCATAAAGGACTATACAAAATAGAAAATGGCAAATAAAAAACTTAAAGCCCCCCAAAAACCAGAACTAGAGAATACACAAAGGATTCTTACAATATAAAGATCCACATTATTAATTAACCCAGCCTAGATGTTAAAGGAGCCACTTAAGATAGTTTCAGCCTGTTGTAGGAGAGAACATAGCATCTTTAAACACAATTCTGTTTCTCTCCTTCCATATTGCCCATAGAAGACTAAGAGGAGTCGTCATCCACAACTTTCTAACTGGAAAAACACTCCAGCAATGAAGCAGGTCTTTTACCAAGAAAGGGCATACTCTATAAGTTCTAGGAATAGAAATGAAAGCAACCCATAACCACCCCCTAACCATTGGGCAATGGATCAAAAGGTGCTCTAAGCCTTCTTCATCTTTTCTGCAAAAAGGGTATTTGCTTGCAAGTTGGTGACCTCTCCTTTTCAATTGCTCCATAATTAGCACTTTTCCCCACCAAGCTTCCCAAGTGAAGAAACTCACTCTTGTGGGTACACAAGGATTCCAAGTCATTTTAACAGGGACTAAGGGAAGATTTCCTCTCTCCAAATTTTTAAAATTTCTTTAACTGTAAAAGAGCCATTTTAAAATTTTCTTTATGAGGTTGACTTATGTCATCAAGCCAATAAAATTTGACAAATCCACCTAGTCATTAAAGACTAATTTATAAGTACAAAAGTAATTCATTAAAAGAACTAGCCTATAAGGCATCCCAAACAAGATATATAGACGTATACAAAGGAGCTCCTTCGGCATGTACAAAAAAGGCTCCAGCAAAACTTACCAGCCCAAGCACCAACATTAAAGGCTTTAATGAATCTCGGATTCCACACACCATCTCTAGAGGCCTCCCAAAACTTCTATTTTGAATCTACATAGAGGGAGGGGAAAGAAACGCACAATGGGGTCTCCACACACCAAACGTCATCCCAGAATTTTATTCTACAACCATCTCCTAGCTCAAAAAGGCTATCCTTCTTCAATCATACTTGTTTCTTTGCTTATAGCTGGCTTCACAGTCCCAATCTCTATAGCTGCCTCTTGCCTCCTACTTCAGTGTCATACTTCAAAATTATAACAGCTCTCCAAGGGGAATTTTTTTTTTTTTTTTTGATCAATAAAAAGCAATAAATTGATCAAAAAAGAACCAAGAGGTTCAAAGTACACTGGGAGTATACAAGAGGGAACCGGCTGGGGACAAAAAAACAGGAAGAAAAACAGCATCAAAAAAACCCTACCAGCCCAAGCAAAATCCTCACAAACTACCTACACCCCATCCAAGACAAAAAATTCACTAAAGAATTCTCCAAGGGGAATTATCCTCCACAACGAACCTTCAAACCCACTTATCAAGCAGAGCGAACCACCAAACGCACTTCAAACTTCAGTGCCTCTTTGTTTATCATAGTTTTAAAAGGCATGCTTATGAGTTTATCCCAATTTCATAATCCCCAGTGTTCTCAAACGAAAAAGGCAATGTCAAATTTATAAGATTCCTTTTATCCTAAGGAAAAAGGTGAAAAACAAGGCAATAACCTTATTATAATAAACAATAAAAAATAAACATGTATTTACCTATCATATACTTAAAGAAACATCGTATTCTTTAGAGATGGTCATCATGTCTAAATACATACTCTAATTTTTTAGACATCTAAAAATTAAAATTAAAACAAATAAGATAATGGTCATCCTCCAAACCTTTTGAGCAATACTCATCATAGTTATCATTGAAATTAAAATTTCATCACTTCATCAAGACTAAGTTGATATAATCTCCATCTCATTATAGAAAAAATTATAGAAAATTTTATCTAAAATATAGAAATATAGAAAAAATTTTACTGATCAAAATAAAATTATCGCTACAATTGATAATATAGTATTCTATCAAGACTAGTTTTCTTTTCCTTTTTTGCTCTTCGTTTTGGAGCCTTGTGCTACTTCCTGGGTACTTTGGGCTTGTCCTTTTGTATCTAATATAGTTATGTTGTTTACTCCATCAAAATAATATAGTATTCCATCTTATACTTTGTTTAATCTAGTGTTAGATTGAATAACATTATAATCTAAGTATACTTGACATTTATGCCTTGTGCCTAAGCCCAAGATGATTACCCAAGCGTTGCCTCTTTAAAGCTACCTTACTTAGGTCTTCAAGAGGCAAATTTTATTTGCCTCACCTAGCATGATGGTCTAGCCGACCCAGGTGATCCGTTTCGGTAACACTCATGATTCCATTTCATGAAACTATTTAAGCATACATACACACATCTATATATCAAACCACTTCAAAGCCATACATTATATATGATCATTATCATATCAAAGCCATTTCAAAAAAGAAAAAAAAAATGCATAAACCAACCTCACAACTGTACTCAAATATGATCTTCGAAAATCTGTGGATATAACTAAAGCCGCCCATCATGTGTAAATGATGCCAGCAATTTCCATCTAGCGACACCACCATTTTCAGCGGCCCAACTCCAACCCCTAACTGCTGAACACCATCCTCCTCAACAAGCAAGACATGATCATTCACCCCAAGAAGCACTTCCACATTGCCCGACATAGTGTACTGTGGCTCGATCACCGCCACACAAAGCGGATACTCGTCCAAATTTGGGTCAGCAAGCTTACACGGATTTGGATTCTTGAAATCCGATATACAAAAAAGTTGATTGGCCTCAGTTATGCAGATCATTCCATTGCCCCAAAACACACATTCAACCACATTTTGCTCAAAACACTCTTTGCCCATTGAAATGTTCGGCTCTTGGAGCTCAGCATGAACATTGTACCTGAAAACGGTGCCGTCTTGAACCACGCAGATGAGAGTTTGATCGTCCGCCCACGCCATGCCGACGAGGCGGCCGCCAGGATGTTTCCAGACGGTCTCGGAGATTTGGACGCCAGCAGAGTTGAAAATCCGGAGTTTCCGGAGGGCGGATTCGGCGTAGAGCTGGACGATCTTGGAGTCATCACGGATGACGGCAATTGGGCCGCCGAAGGGAGCAGCGGCAACCTTGTTTCGATTGAGGTCGATGTGCTTCCACTGCATTGGATAGATTTCCGGCTTCCGGTAGTACCGGTTGTAGAGTAGCTGCCATTCCGCAGCCACCGAGACGTTCGCCATATCAATTAGGATTTAGGCTGTAGGGTTCCTGAAACCCTAATTTATGGTCTTCAAACCCAAAAGAACCCTAAATTATCATGGAAAAAACTATGGTATGGTCCCTGAAACTTCAACCATGCTGATTTTGAATACTGATTTTAGGATTTCCGAAACACAGGGTTTTGATCCACAAACCAGAACCAAAATCAGACCCTAGATTCGTAAGGCAAGATCAGAAGTTCGTAGAAGAATCGATGATGAATGAAAAGAAGGCAGTTTCAAGCCCAGTTACTCCTTGTAAAGGATCAATAATTCAATTCAATCCAATAAAAATTAAAAATAATAATAATAATAATTCAATTCAATCCAAAGTGACACAAAAATGAAATGATTTCATAATTCCAAGAGCTGAAGTTCAATGAATATCTGGCCATCACGTTACCGAATCTACCGATCATTAACTGGTTTGGCCCTCGGTCCGGTTCCGGCCCCCAAATAAAATATTTTTTTTATTTTTTTTAAACTAATCATCAATTAGTCTCAAAAAAAATAATCATCAATTGGATCCTTATATTTTACAAATTATAAATATTTCATTTTGGATTTTTTCACTGTAGATTATAATTTTAATAATAGTGATATAGAGATGTTGTTTCTCAACAAATAACTTTATAAAGCATGAATTTTTCATCAATGTAATTAGAAGAGGTTTTTTTAAATGAGAGATAAAATATTTTATATTTTATAAAAATTATACATTAAAAAACTTAAATTTTGATGGCAATATTATATATATATATATATATATATATATATATATATATATATATATATATATATATTATGACTCCTGTCAAACCATAAAAGTACAAATTAGGAAATTTCCTATGAGATGACACTAAACTATAGGGTCTACACCGACCATTTATCTTCCTTTTCTTAAGATCGTGTTTGTTTTTATATTGAAATGAAAAAACGAAAAATAACTTTTAATTTAGTTGCGCACATACTGATATCATCCAAGATAGTTAAATTCATAAATCTGTCATTCATAGATTTGGTTTAATTGTATTTATAACTAATTAATAAATTAATTTAAGTCATGGAATAAATTAAATATGTTTGATAATATAACTTAATGGTATAATTTAAAGTTTTCTTTTTTAATATAATTTAAAGTTTTTTTTTTTTTGAAGTAGAGTATAATTTAAAGTTTTTTTTTTTTTGAAATGATATAATTCATTGATTCATACTAGAAACCCTAATGCATCACAACACAAGATAAATACTAAAACCCTAACAAGATGACAAAGATCTCTGCTAAGATAACAAACGACTCACAACCAACATGCGCCACGACCTACAAACGATAATCTAAAAGCTTGTTTCTAGAATAAGATCAAAGATTTATATCATACTAACACAGGATTGGAGGTACGCCTCTACGGATCGAAACCTCGCTAATTAGACGCAAACACAAACCTACAAACCAACCTTTCACAACCAGTTAACGCCGCAACATCGGCCGACAACGAAAAACATACCACAACAAGTCTACGACGAAACACACCGCAACAAGTCAATGATCATCGACTGGAACCCCGACCCGTAAAATACCTTATCAAAACAGAACTGAAACAAAAAAGCAGAGAATAAGCAGAGCAGAAACCGTAAACCCTGAAAGCAGGGCGACCTTATATGATCGGCAGGCGAGAGAAGAGTGAGGGGGAGGCTACGCTACCCCCGGCAAAAACTTCAAACCAACAAAGAGAGAGAACGCTTACAAACCCTAACTTTCTATCGGTATAATTTAAAGTTAAAAACTAACTTTAACAAATAACCAAAAAACAATTATCTTATTTTTAAGTCAATGTCTTTATTTTATTTTTTAATCAAATGTATCATAATTATTCAAATGACCTCTTCCGCTCTTCCACCACCTATATTATTACCTGACTTTATTTACAATAATAAACATATAATTTGATGATTTATAATAAATTTTAAGTTTTTTCCTCAAACGCTTTTAATATTTAAAAGTAAAAATTAAGTAGGAAGTCTTATGTAAAATCGATTTTAAAAATTCCACTTCGTTTTCTCTCCACGTTGAGAGCTTTGTTCTTCTCTCCATGTTGAGAGGTTAGTTTTCCCTGTAAGGGTTCCGTTTTGTTCCTATTGCATTTCAGACTTGAAGTCGAAACAATGGAAGATCAGGTCGCCAAGTTATCACTAAACGATGAGGAAGAGGAAGAGTTGCCCATTCATGGAGATCATACTGCACCAAAGGGACTTAAATTATGCCTCATCGGGAGATTTCTAATAGACAAGAATGTCGATTTCCTGGCCATGAAAACACTGTTTGGCTGGCCTATGCAGATCAGGCATGGGTATCACTATCAAAGATATCAATCTCAGTCTCTACTTATTTCGGTTTTTCCATATTGTTGATTTGCAACGGGTACTGGATAGCGGACCTTGGTCCTTCGACGGCCACTTGCTCATCCTTCGTCATTTACAACCTGCTGAACCCAACTTCCATACCACTTTAATATGTGCCATTTTTTATTCAGATTTATGATTTATTGAGATTTAATACGGAAATTAACACACAATATTCCACATCATTGAATTCAAACTCATCTTTGATAATAAAATAAAATATATATATAGATTACATACCGCTTCAATAACACGCTGTACCTACGGTATTTCCCTTTAATTTATGTATCTTAAATCTCGATCCCGTTTTTCAAGAACACGCATCTACGAGAGATTTCTGCTTCACTAACACGCACCTACGAGATTTCCTTCAATTTATAAATCTTAAACTCGATTCCTTCTTCTCCTTATCAAACTTTCAAACACGTAATCGCTTTCTCGTAATCACTGAAGAATGCCAACCGCATTACGTAGTATTTCTATATATATATATTATTGATAGAGAAGAGGGCCAAGAATACACGTTCAAAAACCATTCTAAACGTGTTATTCGAATAATCGTCTCTTATTCCAAAATAATAAATTATATTTATTACGACAATCGTTCTTACTCCAAAATAATAAATTATATTTATTTTAATTTACCCACTCCATCATGGTGAATATCTTCATACGCTTAAAAATATCGTATTCTTTTAATTGGCTAAATACTAGTTAGTGGGCCACCCACTTAATTTTAATGTGGAAACATTCCACTTCGCCCACTAAACCGATTACGAAACCATACGTGATCACGATTTCAATAAACTTAGCCAATACGCCCAAAATCATATACCATATCATCACCCGCTAGGATTATAACGCGAAGTCATGATCACATGACCATAATGTCATGTTTCCTTCCACGCACATCAATAACCCTTACTAACCCACCATAACGTCAAATAGCCCTCGTAATTTGGTTCTGTCACGACAATTCTTTGCTATCAAACAATAAAACGCGGCACCCATAATTGAAAACAAGTAATCATTAATGTAAACAATTTTAATGCGCAAATTGTCAATTACATAACCACCATTCATTATCATACATATTATGGATTACTCAAAAGGCTCATCCTCATAACATGTTCTAAATATGCCTTTGGAGGTAATCCTTTAGTTAATGGATAAGCAACCATAAGTGTGGTCCTAATATTTTCAATTGACGCTTGTCAGCTTTCGACTCTTTCTTTAACAACTAAATACTTTAAATCCATGTGTTTCGATCCATTAAAATTTGCCATTCTTAAAGAAAACAGCCGCGTTATCACAATATATTCTCAAATGTTTAGCAATAGAGTCGACAACACCAAGCCCTGAGACAAAATTCCGCAACCATAAAGCATGACTTGAAGCTTCAAAACAAGCAACAAACTCGGTCTCCATCGTGGATGAAATAGTAATTGCTTGTTTTTCACTCTTCCACGAGATTGCCTCATTTGCTAGCATAAAGACAACCTCGGTTGACTTTAAGCCACGAGACAAATCCACCATAATCAGAATCCGAGTAACCGACAACCTCTAATTGTTCAGATATATGTGAGCATATAATCCTTTGTCCCTTGTAAGTACCTCATCCCGATGAACATGACTGCATATTAAATCTCTCTAAAACCCGATCAATATATCCTTTATGAGATAAACCTAAGACTCGAGATCGATCCCAAAGATCTCGATGCCAATAAATACATAGCTCGCTCACCCATATCAACCATATGAAAGCTTTAGAGAGATATTCTCGGGTTTCACCTAATAAACCAAGATCATTGCTAGCAAGCAAAATATCATCCACATATAGTATCAGAAATATAAACTTGCTCCCATTAACTTTCAGATATATACATTGATCAACAATGTTCTCTTTAAATCCGAAAGATGTAATGGTATGATTAAACTTAATATACCATTGTCTAGAAGCTTGTTTAAGACCGTAAATGGATTTCTTTAATTTGCAAACTAGGTGTCTATATTTCAAGGGAATTTCGGTTGTTCCATGTAGATATCTTCATCCAAATTCCCATTTAAGAATGCAGTTTTCACATCCATTTGATGTAACTCTAAATCAAAATGAGCTACAAGTGCCATGATGATTCTGAGCGAATCTTTCTTGGAACCGGAGAAGGTATTTTGTAATCAATACCTTCCTCAGTGAAACTCGCCAAAAGTCCGCCTAAATCGCTCGGAGTTGCCTTTAGCGCGCTTGTCTTAAAGACCCATTTACGCTCGACTCTGGTTTACACTTTATTAGGGCACTGATGAGATCCATACACCATTATGGGCCATAGATTTCAACTTTTCATTCATAGCTTCCATCCATTTACTAGAATCATCACTTTCATGGCTTGTGAAACGAAACCGATCCTTCCTTATCTCAATAAAATCAGATTCTCGTAAATACACCACATTAATCATCCTGTGAATGGCGTGTCTCCTTTCTCTTTGAAATCTTCAAAGGTGCCGCTAGGTGGCTCTACAAAAGATTTTCAATGGTAATATTTTCCTCGGGTGGTAATGAACCATCTCTATTATGTTGTTCATTTTCCTCAACTTGTCGAACAGTCAGGGACAATAATTTTTAAGGTAAAAAAGAGTGGTGGATATCCACTCTTATCTCTTCAACATCTACCTTCTTGGTTCATTACTCCCACTAATTTCGCTATTCTGCTGAACTGCATTACCGATTTCAAATATTCTCAGACCGTATTATGACAATAAAAATCTGTAAATTCTTCGATTTATTCGGATAGCCACGAAACATCCGTGATATATCGTTTCGAATCGCTTTTTCATGTGGGTTATAGATTCTGCCTCCTACTGACAACCCTATATATGTATATGTCTCAAGCTAGGGTTTTCCTACCGCCCATAACTTGAAAGGAGTTTTTTGAACTCCGTTTACTAGGAACTCGGCTTCAAGATATACATTGCGGTTTTTAAGGCTTCACTCCCACAATGAAATAAGTACGTAAGAGTAACTCATCATACCCTAACCATTTCCATTAATGTGCGACATGCCAAAGAATACTCGCCGGCGCACTGCATTGCAGTAATCGAGCACCTAATGTCATGCTTTTCAAAGAATTCCGGGCAAAAGGACCGTGATTTTGTCCCGATTCATCATATTCGCCATAATATTCACCCCGATCTGGATCTCACAATTTTAATCTAAAATCCAATTGTCTCTCGACTCCTGCTATGAACATCTCGAAGATGTCAATGGCCTCGAGACTTTCATGCATTAGATAAACACAACCATAACGATATCATCTATAAAGGTGATAAAATATTTCCAGAAACATAGAATTGTAGAGAGTGGTTCTCAAATATCCATGAATTCATCTCATGAGCTCATTACTTGTGGCACCTTTCTTTGTATGTTTAGTTTTCTTTCCCTTTATGCAATCCACGCTACATGAAAATCATGAAGTCAAGATTTTGTAAAATTCTTCCTTCACTAATTTCACCTTTCCTCAGAGATGTTTCAGTCTTCTATGCCACAAGATCAAGAATTTTCATTAATTAAGCCACGTTTGAACCAACATTTGAATGCAGGGTTATTAAAGCTTCAGGCAAATTCATGATTCAAGGAAATTTTATATAAACCATTACATAAAATATCATAAATCCAATCAGAATAAAATTTAACATCAAACTTGTTGTCCGTAATCGACAAACAATATCCAAAGAAGATCTAATTCCGACAAGGAAACTAAATTCCTAGAGATAAGGTACATAAAAAGTGTTTAAAAGATCCATCCGATGACTGGGTTTCATTGAAAAGAGAAAACAACAACTATCACTCCAACCTTGAGACTAAGCTTCATATAGAGGAACTTTTCTACTTTCTTTGGTTTCCGGTTGTAAGGAATCCTCGTGATGAATTAGTCATAGAGCTGTGGCTCCGCAATCAATCCACCAAGTATTTGAAGGAACTTCAAAGAAGATTGATTCATAACATACAAAAGAAAGATTTATACCTCTCTTTTCGAACCAAGTCTTGCTCTTGATACAGTCCTTCTTCACATGCCCTTTCTTGCCACAAAAGTAGCAACTTATCGTGAATTTTCCATCATGAATTTGGCTACCTTCCCCAGGCCCACTTTTCTTAGGTGGAAAGTTCTTTCCTTTTTTTAATTTTCCTTTCTTCTTCGTGACTCCATGAGTTATAGCAAGAGTAAGATTATGTCCTTCTTGTCTTAATCTCACTTCCTCTTGTATACATTTACTAATGAGCTCATTCAAGTTCCACTGATCCCTGTTAGTATTATAGTGGATTTTGAATGGAGCAAACTGTGATGGAAGGAAGTAAGGACAATCAGGAATAAGAAGGACTCATCCATACCATGCCTAGTGCCTTAAGCTTTGCCCTTTTCGCCATGTTTAAAATATGTTGTCGAATACCTTCTCGACCATCATTTTTCACAAGGTCAATCCAACCATCAATGTGCCTCAGAAGGGACTTATCAACGCGCTTAGCGCTCCCTCAACGCATTTCGAAATTCCAAGGCAAACTCGCCTGAGGGAGAGAGGTCTTGATACTATTGGCAATAGTCATTTCATAAACATCGATCGAAGTTCGTTGGATCTTGCCTGTGTTTTGATTGTTCCACGTTAATCTGAAAGTACCACATCCGTGAGTTTTTAGGAGGTTTATCCGTTATTAAAAAAGCCGTCAAGATCCAATACGCCTGAGAATCTCGAACCCTTTCATACCATTCGTAAAAGTTCGACCCATCAAAAAACAAATTATTCTAGATGCAAGAGAGTGTAACGGCGGAACGTACAAATAGAACAATGTCACACTCTCAAGAAATAATAGTAATGAATTATTGATATCATTAAAATTCTCCTCAAATTTTAACATATCCAAGGTTCACTGGAGGACCTTAAAACACTTTACTATTTTCAGGTCATTTATATGTTACTCAGGTATCATCCATTTACCTTTCTAAGCAACACAAAATAAAACCATTAATTAATAATTAGCAAAGAATCGACTCTCCTTTTCAGTTTAACCATTCTCCTAATTATAAAGAGAATTATTAAGAATTTATAAGCTCCCCTTATTCCTTTTATGCAATCTAATAAATACAAGGCTTGCTAATTTAGGTTACTTGACAACTATCTAAATTAGTTAACCTTACATTTATAAATTGTCATTTGGATAAAATTTCACAGCATTTAAATTAATTCTTTATTCTGAGTTAAAAATCAAGGATATAGTATCTTAATAATCATATGATTCAATAATCAATCATAATAAAATCAAAGAAATCGGCATTCATCAGATATAATAATAATTTCACAAAGGTTCAAATTACAAAATACATGGACATCTTAAAAGAGAATTTCAGTTTCATATTCAAATAAGTGATAATGACAATCAAGCAACTGGCTTGATTCTATATTTCTCCTTTACGGGGGCTTCTAATCCGTGTCCGTTACGCCCGAAATCCGGGCCAAATAATGGCGCTTGAAAACCACCCACCGACCGACGCCAAACCAGCCACCGACATTATCGACTAGGTCACGTTGTAAGGAAAAAATAAAATCTTCCTTCACGCTGGCTGAGGGCCGGTCTTTATTTTATTTAATTAATTTTTTTTATTCATTTTAGTGAGATCGAATTAATCAAGATAAATCTCAAAATTTTAATCTTTATAAAACAATGATTCGAATATTTAAATTAAATCTAGCTCGATACCATTTGTTGAGATTTAATACGTAAATTAACACACACATTCCGATCATCAATTCAAACTCATCTTTGATAATAAAAATATATATATATATATATATGTATTACATACCGTCAAAGAACACACGCCTACGATTTCCTAGTTTATGTATCTTAAATCCTTGATCCCGTTTGAAGAACACGATCCATGAGAGATTTCCGCTTGAAGAACACACAAACTACGAGCATTTCCTTCAATTTATAGATCTAAATCTTTGATCTCTTCTCCTTATCAAACTTTCGATAATACGTAATCGTTTCAGAATTCATAAGAAAATTCTAACCATGATAAAGGGTTTCTATATATATATATTATTGATAGGAGAAGAGTGGCCGCATCACACGCTCAAAAAACCATTCTAAACGTGTTATTCGAATAACTGTCCAAAATAATTGTTCTTATTCCAAAATAATAAATTATATTTATTATAATTTACCCACTCCATCAAGGGTAAATATCTTCAATTTAAAAATATTGGGTATTCTTTTAATTGGCTAAATACTAGGTTAGTGGGCCACCCACTTAATTTTAATGTGGAAATAACATGATTTACCAAATTTTACTTCATGTCCATGGGAGTAGATAGTCAGGGAATTTTTCTTGGTAAAATTGGATTCATGAAAACACACAATGAAGACGGATCTGAAGAATATGATTAAACATGAACCGTATCTAAAATTCAATATTAAATAAATTACCTGTAGATTTGCGCATCCGTCAACTAGACTTCTAGATCGCCCACCAACCAAGAATCTACACCGACGATAAAGAATAAAGATCGAACCAACGATCTACATAATCGGGTCAAATCTTAAGACAAGACCAGACCGTCCGATCTTCCAGATCTATCCTCGTATGGTATGACAAGCAAGATTAATGAATCGACGTAGAATCGAATCTAGGAACATTCTGTGAGAAAAACCAAAGAATAAAAATTCTTCTTTTCTCTCTGCTCGTATTCTCAAAAATGTATTTAAAAAAACCCAAAGAGAAAACCTTAAAACCTTATTACATCAAGGAATAACTGTTCATATAATAAATTATATTTATTATAAATAAATCGTTCATATAATAAATTATATTTATTATAAAAAACCGTTCATATAATAAATTATATTTATTATAAAAAACCGTTCATATAATAAATTATATTTATTATAAATTTTATAATTTATATGATATTTATAATATTAATGACCTAAGAGCAATATACTGCTAACAATCTCTCCCACTTGCTTCGAGTACAAACTGGAAGATAAGCCCAAACCATGTGTAACTCAACTTCAAGGTTTATAGCCCATTACTCGAGCATGAAATTCGCCACTTTCTCGAGCTAGCCTGGGATCCAACGGTTATTATTTAATTAAGGTCTTTATAATCAGTGCTAATTATCTAATCCTATGCACCTAATTAAAGGCCCGTGAGTTTAACTCCTAAATTAATAATATCGATGAGATATATTAATTTCCTCCATCAGAACATCGATAATTAATCGATTATATTTTCTGGTCATCAATTAATTATTTTAATTCGGATGATCAGCTCTAATGGATCAAATGTGACCTACTACGACTTCATTACATCCAAGCAATCGAAACATATCAAGAGGATATTTCATACAATTTCCATTTTTTTATTTTTACAACACCCAGAATTAAACAATCACGCTCCCAAATCATCTATGATTTGGCCAAATAGGCTCACATATTGACACCAAAGACCGATAATTATTCAATTACCTATTTAAAATAAACTCGGATTGAGAGAAAAATACAATCAAATATCACTTGAGATTTCCAATTCCCGTCTCATTTAAATTTAACTTTACTAAATCTTTCTTGATCCTATCAATGCAAACAGCAATCTCGCACTTTCAATATTTTATACTGACCAAGACAGATTATTTCATAAAATATTGCGCCTAAATAAAGGCCCAACTTTATTCAATAATCAGATCTATTCATTAATTATGAGAACTTACGATCATGTCTTCCACATCGCATCCATATGACCATAACGATAATTAATCTGGACCTAATACGAAAAATACTAGTGTGCACAAGGTGAAATTAATACCTCATTGAAATCTTGATAACACTTAAAAATACAATAATTTTATTTGTCTTGCTACAAAAGCTCAAATAAAAAAACTCCCACTACCCTAAAATAAGTCCTCAATCTCCTAACACCCATAGAATCTACACGCCTTTCAAAAAACTCGAACAGTGTAGCCTCGCGAATGGGTCCTAGGCTTTCTCCGACGCAGGCTTTTGGTAACCACCGTGTCTCCGCTCAATGATGTCTCGGATCAAGCATTTCCTCACGCGCTTTTGCTTCTCAGGATACCTGGTTCTTTCGACCGTGCTACGCCCACCCGCTGTCACAGAAAGGGTAATGGGTCGACCCGCACCGGGTATCACCTGAAGACTATAATGAACTTCTTCAAACAATAATAAATTTCTTTAGCTGCCCTGTGGCTAAAGAACATATTCAGCTTCGTGGGTGGACCGCTACACACTGCTTAATACCCTCCAAATGCATGCCTCCACCATATAAGCAAACATAACCGCAGGTAGATTTCTCGAGTCAATATCCCCTTGAAGTTCGAAACTGCGGAAACAATGGTTTCTAAACTCCCACCGGAATATACTAGCATATAATTCTTTTGTTCTTAGATACTTTGGTATGCTTACTGCAATCCAAGAGTTCTTCACCGATCGACGATACGGCCATAAACTCCCATCGCATAACAGATATTCGTCTGGTACATAACATGGCATACATGAGACTACCTACAGCCGAGGCATAAGGTATCCTACTCATACGTTCTTTCTCCTCAGGAGTTTTTAGATTGCTCTTAGAAAGATGAATTCCATGTCTAAAGGGTAAGATCCCTGAATTTATGTTAAACTCCGATAAGAATTTATCAATATAAGAGGCTTGGAGATAATGGGCCAACAACTTATTCTCTTCCGGTCTCGTATGTTTGATTCCAAGAATATAGTTGGCTTCTCCCAAGTCTTTCATATCAAACCGTTTACGCAACCAATATTTTACACTGGACAACACTTGCTTTGTCGCTTCCGACAATAATATGTCATCTACGAGCGACTAGAAAACTACCTTCGTGTTGATTCTTTGTAAACACAAGGTTCATCAAAGGCTTTTCAAACCAAAAGAAGTAATGGCCTCGATCAACCCGATGTTCCATGATCCGGATGTTTGCTTAAGTCCATAAATGGACCTTTGCAACTTGCATACCATGCGGTTCTTTTCTTTAGCCTTTGAACCCCTTCGTCAGCCGTGACAGATGTCCTCATTTAAATTCACATTTAAAAAGGCTGTTTTGACATCCATCCGCCAACCAGAATCGAGACTAGCAAATCTACAGCCTAAAAGAACTGATAGATTTAAGCATGCATTTACCGGCGCAGTTTCTTCATAATCTATCCCCTCTTGGGTATAGCCTTTGCCACCAATCTAGCCAAGGTTTCACCTTCCCATCTGATCCTCTTTCCTTGTAAATCCAATTTACACCCTATTGGTTTTACCTCCCTTCGGGGGTGCCTCTACAAGAGACTCACCGAATTGGAATACATAGATTCCATTTCACGGTCCATGGCTTTTTGCCACTCCCGTACATCCACATCTTCCAAAGGCTTCTTTGTAATCGATGGATCATCTTCACTCGTCAATAGCACACCCTGCAAGCACTCATTTCTAGCAAGACATATCTCAAAAAGAAGCCTCGCCTTACTCTATCACTACGAATAAGCTCACCGTTGTGTTCATTGTTCCTCGAGCCTCGTGAAAGGTACTAGTTCCTCTCAGACTCGCTCCTCTCGTTCTGTCCACATGTATTTGATCTTGTTCCACTGTTCTTACCTGTGTTTGTTCACCTTCGCACATTTTCCCTCTTTGAACATGCATAGAATCGCGGTATTAGAGGCAAGACACTGTGGTTCGCTTTTGTCTCAGTCAGAGTCGCCCTCAAGAATTATTTACTCTGGCCTGAATCGCTTATATGCCTTCCTCCAAAAAATCGCGTGAGTACTCACAATAACTCTTTTATCCTAAGGACTATAAAATAGTCCACCTCTGCCTTTTAGGTGTTTCAACAAACATGCAAAACCTCTCGTACGCGATTCCAACTTATTTGATCCTTTCTAAGACATGCAAGTGTGAGCACCCCATATTCTGATATGGCTTAAACTAAAGCCATACCTTTCTTCCACAATTCTGGTGTCTTAGGAACCGCTTTCTGTATGAAACTAAATCTCGTAAGATACATTGCGCTTTCTATGGCATATCCCCAAAACGATATAGGTAGAGATGAATAACTAAGCATCGAATTCTCACCATATCCTCGAAGAGTTCTATTTCTTCTTTGTAACTCATTTTGCCGGGTGTTCCAAAGTCGATAGTTGTGAAACTATCCCCTCGAGTCAAGTAAGACTTGAAAACCTCCAGATAGAGTCCACTCACTCACATTCAAAGCCTTTATTAACCCAATGTCTCACTTTTATACTTCTCACGAAGGTGAAAGTTTACTTTTTGGCGTATTAGGTAAATATATCCATATCTTGAGTAGTCATCTCGTAAAGGTGACAAAATACTCATACCCTCCTCTCGTTGCACATTTACTGTCCGCACACATCAAGATGCACCAATTCCACGGGTTTATTGCGCGATATCCTTTGGTTTTTTGTAGTGGGCCTTTTGGTCATTTTACTTTCCAAACAAGATTCACATATCGGTATAGGTTCAAAGTCTGGGAAGTTAAGATCCCACTTTTTACTAAACCATGAATCCTATTAGATTAATATGACCTAATTCCGCAATGCCAAAGGTAATGCTTGAAACTTTCCTTTTCTTGGCTAGGTGATCATGCTTATCAACAATTTCAGTAATTAAAGTTCATCATAGGACATAGACTTAAATAATAAAGACCATCTATCAAATCACCCATAAATAACTGTTGAATTTTTATCAGAATAAAGGAATTAAATTCCACTATAAAAAATCTTGTTCAAATAAACAACTAACAGAAATTAAATTCCTTTTTTTAAAATCGTACATATAAATAGCCTTACTAAAACATAAAGTCCTATCATTATTGAAAATAATTCTACTTGTCCTAATGCTTTAACTGAGATTACGTTCTCCATTTCCAAGCCTCAAAAACCTCTGCTCCTCGTCTAACGGCTTAGTTTGTCTGAATGACTCCGCAAAGAGTAATGCATATGGTTAGTGGCTCCTGAATCAATGATCCATTTATCATTATAATTCTCCACTAAACAAGCTTCAACCACATTTAAATTACCTATACCTTGCTTTTTGGCAATCTGAGGGCAATTCTGCTTCCAGTGACCCTTCATCTCGCACTAAGCACTCGCTTCTGGGCCATACGCAAGGGTTTTGGTAACTCGGTACCGACCCTTCTCATTGTTCTTATTCTTTTTCCCACCCTTAGGTTTCCTTTGGGCTTGAAAGTAGAACCCTACCATAGAACACCGGCCGACTTTCCGAAAGCCCTTTCTGCACTAAGTCTGTCAACTCGTAGAGTTGGGATCCATCTTGTCTATATTATAATTAACTTTAACCAGTAAAACGATCGTAGGGATTCAAATATGAAATCAATTTTGGGACCTTTTGTCTTACTTTTCTATCCCCAACACTTCACTTGATCGAGATGTGACATCATTTTCTGCACAATGATCCCTCACACTTCCCCGCCATTCTAAGGTTCATTATGTACTCTAACCGCAGCCCCTTAAAGAACTTGTTGATCGGTAAACATCTTATCGAGAGTCCGATCATTTCGCCCCCACCAGATGAGATATCTCTGGCCCTTTCAAATGACTAAAGAACATCGCAAGAATATAGCAACGAACCGGGATATATTTGCCTTCATTCCAGCTTCATAGTCTTTTCCCCGACTTGGTCGATGCATTTGCTGCAAACATCGGGCTTTATGTGGTTAGACAAACTTCGCCAAAATCCAACAATGTACTGTGTTGGTTTTCCATTCACTATAATTATTTCCATCCATGTGCCACCAAAATCATCATAGTGGGTTAAATGATGCCATTTTCTGAAAAAAATACACACTAGTATTAAAACGTAATATCTTACAATAAACATAATCTTAAAATTTAGTTAATCCTGTAAAAACTATTTTCTGCTTATTGTAAATAATTATTTGCTTCATTATAAACACTTACGCTAGCAAGATATTTATAACAAACTAGCCTTGATCATGAAATGATTAAGATCCTACTAAGTCGTTCCCGTGAGCATTTTGAGTCACAGTTTTAATTACTTAAATCCCACCTTCAGACGTAATCCTTTCCTAGATAATACATAATCATTTCACTCTAGTTCGTTTCGTAAAACTTTTAAGCACTTAATAAAATATCATAGCCTCGTTGGGAGGGTAATAATTAAATTAAGTTTGAATGTTTTTAACCATTGTTTTAATTTCAAAATTATCTTTAATATCCAAGATTGCCGACGTTGGGCCGATCAATCTTATTAAAATTTTGAAATTTAATTGAGGTCTAACTAATAAAAATCCAACCATGCGTTTATCCGTTGGGGCATCACATGATCATTTTATTATTAGGACCATTAATGGAGCCCTTAGGTTTAAAAATTAATTAAATTAATTAAAACCTTCACCATTCAATATTTTAAATAATAGGGATTTTCTAAAAATTATTTCAAAAAAAAAATAAAATAATTTTTCCATAATACTATTAAACTAGATAATAGAACTATAATAATTATTATGCACATGTAATTATCATCGATGAATTTATAAGCACCACCTATTCTATATGGCATGTTATCACATAAAACATGTTATAAGCATATAATTTAAACCATTCACAAAAGCATTAATTAAATAACCCTAATCCATGGTTTTCCTAAAAATTAAAATCGGGCCTATTACAAACATCCTATGTTCCTCAGCCCACCATTTTAGTTTACAAAGGCATAAAGTGCCCAAATCAAAACAAATTAAAACCCTAAACCCTAACATGTTCTAATTTGAAGGGTAGTAGGTCCCGCTCGTCCACCAAATCAAAAACTCAGCCTGTGGAAGAACTACCATCGCACGACGAGCCAAACAATGCAGTAATGCCAAAACGACCCGCACGCGCCCTACGCCCAAAGACCATCACCAGCTGGAGGACCACGCCGCAACTTCCACCGGGCGCCGCAGCCGTGATCACGCCGGGCACCGCCGATCCCGGTCCGACGCCGTCTCCTCTAACGTTTCACGGTGGTCACGCTCGAGATGGTGTCCGATCTTCTCCGCTTCAAATAATAAGGTGTAATGATTATTGTGATTTGAAATTTAAAAATTACAAACTATTTTTAATTAAAAAAAATGTAAATAATAAATAAACTGTGAAGGAAACTCGATCTTATGACCAAATTCTCCCCTTGCTACAAACCCAAAAAATTAATACAATCAAAATCTACCATGGATCTAGGGCAAACCATTAAAAATAATACATCCATTCGCTTAACAAAAACATAAAATTAACAGATCTAATCATGCGATCGAACAACAAATAGAACCTAGGTGCCATATACTAAATCAACATCAAAATTACATGCATTATTGAATACCTAGATACACATATCTAATCATAAAGATGCTCGATACCACCAGCGAAAACACACAAATGAAGCGACGGATCTAGCAATATGATTAAACATGCAATCAGATTCAAAAAATTCAATATTAAATAAAATTAATTTATGTAGACTCAGATCCGTCAACTGGGGACTTCTAGACGCCCACCAACCAAAGAATCTATACCGACGACAAAGAACAAAGACGCAACTAACGATCTACACCGGTCTAATCTACGTATCAAGACCAGACCGTCCGATATCTTCCAGACTATCCTCGTGGCGAGATGATGCTACAAGACACCGAATCGACGTAGAATCGACCTAGAACACTTAGAAAAACCAGTTAATAAAAATTCTCTTTTCTCGTTTCGTATTCTCAAAAAATGTACTTAAAAAAAAAACTCAAAGAGTAAACCTTAAAAACTCCATTACATCAATTATCAACTGCTCATATAATAAATTATATTTATTATAATAACTGCTCATATAATAAATTATATTTATTATAAAACCGTTCATATAATAAATTATATTTATTATAAATTTATAATTTATACATATATTTGAGAATACTAAGTGGGACCCAAGAGCACATAATTGCTAACAGGATTATGATGATTCAAACAATCTCGGAGTATGGAGGACTTATATGAGGATTCGTGTATTATTGGATGTAAGAGTTCCGCTAAAAAGGAAGAAAAAGATTAGCATGGAAAATGGGGACTGGGCTATATATAGTTTCTTTTAATTATGAAAGACAGGGAACTTTTTGTTTCATTTGTGGTTTAATGAGCCATTCAGAACGATTTTGCAGCAAATTATTTCAGTCGTTTGGAGTAGATTTGGCAAAGAAATGGGGGTTGTGGCTCCGAGCACCATGACGAAGAGCCAGAGGTTATGGGGGCGGAAAGTGGCTTCGAGAGGACGGTAAGGGATATCAGGTTGTTCAAAGTTCCGGTGTTGACTATAGCAGCGCCATATGCACTAAGTGTACACTAGGCTTTCAACAAGCTCATGGAGGGGACATGGGGCATAATATGGGAGTGATTGTAACATTCAGCCATCTCCGCACTTAGTGTACTCCAGATTGAAACATCAGGCAGGGGTAGATGTTGTGGGGGGTTCAGGGTCCGATGTTGCAGGGGGTTCAGGGTGAGTGGATTATGATGCTGAAATGGGACAATGGCAGAAAGATGTTGGTCTTGTATTATTATAAGAAGATAAAAGCAAACGTAGAGTCACCACACCCATTGAGACTCTATTAGCGGCTGACAATTAATGTTATGCTTGATTTTTTAGCCCCGGTTTCTCCACCATTTATTCCGGTTGAAGGTGCTCCAAACACTCTATCGGAGAGTCCTGCCAGGGGCAGACTTGTCGGCACCAACATATGATTATTCATTCTGAAACTGTCGGGGCATTGGTAATCCCCATGTGCAGTTCGGATCATCAAACGCCAACCTGACATTCTTCCTGTGTGAGACGTTGGTCCATTCCAAACAGGATTGAAGCTAAATAAAGAACCAGTTTAATTTTTTGAGGCTTGTTTTTGTGTGGACAGGTTGGGTCGGAGTAGAGGGTTATTTCATTTAGCACAACAACTACCTACAATCTCCCTCAACTATTCCAACAATTTATCGATGTGAAGGGTATGCATGTGTTAGGAAACAATTTGACAAGGGAATTGAGTATGATTTTGAGGCGTGAATTATCTTTTAAGTGTTTATTTCGCCCCACGCTTCAAAGGCAAAAGAGAATATGTGAAAAACACTTTTCGTGATACAACAAAATCTTAATTAATTGCTACAGCCAATTACGATCAAGTGAGAATGCTTTAATTTAGAGAGAAGAGGTGCAAAGAAGATGTAGAAGAGTAGCAACCATAAGAGAAAGAACACATATTTTGGGCATAAGAATCACACTTTTTGGCATAACCCAAATGTAATTTCGGGTCGGGCTTTTGTTTCACTTAAAGGCCCAAGATGCCCCAAGTGCCCAAGTGCCTAAGTGCCATCTTTGACTTTAAATATATAATTTAAAGTTTCCATCACATTTCCTCTCAAGCATCCATCCTCTGAATGCCTTGAACTTTTTGAGTCCATCACTTTTGCAAGTATCGCACTCTTTCTTCTCAACCGACGCGACAAACCCACTCATACCCACTCATACACAAACTACTTTAACAATCCCCCACTTAGTTTGTGTGTGGTTGGTATAGTCATAGATGTAACGAAATGTATACGTAAAGGTAACTATTGTTTTAAACCTTTAGTTAGTGTAAGCACGTCAAAATGTTTATCAAAATCACAAGTGGCCCAAGCTTAAACTTTGATTCTTTCTGCTAAACCGGAAATGCCACACACGTATCGCTATATTTGACTTATAAAGACGTTATCATAATAACTAGCACTATTAAGGCTATGTGCTACATCTTGAATTCATAGACATTTACAAAGTTCCTTTTTCTTTGCTAGAGTTTACACCTCACTTCATGTCTACAGGTGAAATAATTTCATTAAGAGTGTATATTTACACCACCCTTGCACTTCATATACTAACTTGCTATCATCCTATACTCAAACCGGTTATCATTAACTTGTTATTACCCATTAAACTTAACTTAGTGGTAATGCTAATATAGTCGGGTTCCCACTAATGATAAGTTTAGTCGGCGGTTGTAAACTCATCTCAATGCCACAGCACTCCCACAAGCCCTCTTCACAGAGCTTTAGTAAACTGATTCGTTAGATTCAAGACCTTACACAGGTAATAGCATTACATCATCGTTGATTAATCGGCTCTCACATATTCATGTCGTAGACTTATATGTCTTGACTTTCCATTATATATCTTACTGAGCACTCTTGACATAGTAGCTTGACTATCGCAATGCAAGGAAATAGATGGCATCGGTTGTGGCTACAACTCTATATCTAGTAACAAATTTCTCACCATTCAAATTCATCACACGCTAAGGCAATAAATTCACCCATGGTCGAATGTTATACATGTTTGCTTTCTAAAAGCCCAGAGACAAACACCGCGCCATATAAATATCCATCCGTAAGTTGACATTTTATCATGTGTACTTGTTATCCAACTAGCATCAGATAACCTTCAACAATGCCTTGTTATTATAAAACAATCCCAAGTCTTTGGTCCTTTTAAGATAAACAAGAACTTTGCCATCAAGCCAATGCATCACCCTAGATTTTGTTAATCTCGAAAAGCTATTAAACTCGCAAAGCTATATCAGTTCAGTGCAATGCATAGCATACATTAGACTTCCTATAGCACTAGCATACTGAATTTGAGCAATGTTTCACTGTAGATTTTCATTCAAATGAATGGAAACATCATAAGAGTGTTTCGCTCTTTAATATGCAAATGATTGAATTTTATTACTGTTTTTCAATATAATGAGATTGACAAAGTGCAAAACCCCCACTATGTCTCTTAACTTTGACACCTAAGATCTTGTCTATCTCACCTAAGTCTTTCATTTGAAATGCCGAAGAAAGATAAGCCTTAAAGATTTCATTGACTCCATCCATGTTAGTACCTATTATGCCATCAACATAAAGACATAATTACACCAAAGTTTGCGTGAATTTAGAAATAAATGCATTTTTATCAAAGACCATTATGCTTGAAACCATATTCTAAAATCACTGAATCAAAATTTTCATGCCATTGTTTTGGAGCTTGTTTCAATCCATCTAAAGATTTCATAGCTTACATACTTTTGTGCTCATTTCCGTAGTACAAACCTCAAAGTTGTTCTATGTACACTTTCATTTAGATCACCATTTAAGAATGCGCTTTAACATCCATTTGATGAATACATAAGTTATAAATGATGCTAATGCAAACAACAACCTTTTATAGAAGTAATCCCAGCTGGCAGGAGCATAAGTATCAAAGTAATCAACACCCTCATATTTTGTCGAAACTTTAATGCACTAACCTTGCTTTAAAAAGATTTCCATCTTTTATTCTAAATATCCATTTACATCCAATAGGTTTACTATTAGGAGGTGGATCAACTAGAACCCATGTACCATTTGATAGTAAAGAATCTATTTCATCATTTATAGCTTCTTTCCAAAAAGACGAATCTCTCGAAGCCAAAGCTTTATACGTCTTGTGTTATATCCTCTCTACAATTAATAAGATAGGAATCTTATTAAGTACATTATTAGTTCTATCACCTCCCATAAGAAAGACACAGTTTGAGAAGAAATGAAATCGGGATCCAATATTTTTTTCTTTCTAGTTCTTCTACTTCCCTTATTTCCACTTGTTCTTGAATTTCGCATTTTTGCGGTCAAGCAAAGGAGAACTAGACCTATTAGGAATATTGGTTTCATTTACACCACCGGATAATGATGTTGACTCATTTGTAGAATCATCTCGAGTTTTATTCTCAAGAAATTGGACATCTCTAGATTCCATGATTACATTAGACTCCAAGTCTAACAACCTATGTGCCTTTGAATTTTCAAGATATCCTGGCCAAAGACACTTTTCATTGCTCAGGGTCTCTAACTCGTTCTTTTGGATCTCGAACTCTATAAAAGGCTAGACAACCCCAAACCCGAATATAACTTAAATTTTTCTACTACCATATTCCATAATTCGTAGTGGAAGTCTTTGTAATCTTTGAGGGTATTCTATTATGAATATGACAAGCACTACAAGCCCCAAAGGTTAAAGCGGAAGCTTAATCCTAGCAACATTGAATCTACCATATCTACAAGGGTTCTATTCTTCCTCTCACCCAATCCATTTTGTTGAGGAGAGCAAGAAGGTGAAGTTCTTTGATGTATTATTATTCCATGTTCTTCACAAAAGAAGAAAAATAATAGGAAAGATTCTCCACCTCTATCGCTTTCTAAGTATTTTTATTTTCTTTTCCTTTGATTTTCTTGACACCGATTTATACACTTTAAATTTGTCGAACACTTCATCTTTATGCTTCATAAGATATACATAGGTATACCTAGAGTAATCATCAATAAAAGTGGCAAAATATCTGCTTCTCCTAGTCAAATTACCATTTAATTCACATGTATGTCCGAATGAATAATTTGTAAAATTTCTGACTCTTTCTGACTTAGGAAATGGTAATTTTAGTCATCTTAGCTTCTTCTGAATTCAAATTTCACATTTATCATGGTTATCATTTCCGTGATGTTATGTAACCATTTTTAGCCATAAATTTAAGTGACCTAAAATTACATGTGCTAATATGAATGCCATAAACACTGGATGAATCAACTATGGTAAACAGAAATATTCTTATTCTTATTATTATTAATAGAATTTACGTAAAGTTTAAACATTCCATCACAAGCATATCCACCCCAACAAAGACCCCATTCTTTGAGAGGATGTTTGCTCAGATTCTAAAACAAATCTCGAATCCTCCTTTACAAAGTATAAATTTGCAGAACAAATTCTTCTAATTTCTGCATATAAGAACATTAATTAAAATCAGCTTCTTTCCTGAAGTGAAATGAATTTCAATGGTTCCTTTGCCATGAACTTTGACAGCATTATTATTTCCTATCAATACTTCATGTCCTTAAGCAAAGAATCTCATAATGTTTGAATCAGATTTTATCATTGCATATATACGAATTGTCGCACTAATCATACCACCAATCATTGGTGTTGAGACGTGGTTGTTCACTTATTACCATCGAATCAGAGATTTCTGAACCATAGCAAATAAAGATTTCCTGTAACTCTTTCTCTTGTGTTTCACCACATTAATCTGCCACTAGGAACCAGCAAGATGATCATTCTTCGCTTTCTTCCAAAGTCCTACACTTTGTTTAAAGTGCTCTTTTTCTGCAATAGAAACAGTCTTATCTTTCTTGGAATTATTGTTAGAGCTTGAGTCAAGAGTCTTTCTCTTATTTCCAGATTTGTTCTCGAATCTAGTTCCAAATGCCTTTGTTGACAACAACAACAAAATTCACTTTGGTCTGTGATTCTATTTCAAGTCTCTACCATCTCGAATTCTTGTTTCTTTCTTCAATTATGAGATGTTTTTGCAATTTGTTCCAAGAGTGAAACTTCGAAGATTGCAACAATTTCTTCCTATAATCATTCCAGATAGAGAAGTTTGGAAATTATAGCCTCTTGCATTGCAATGGTTCACTCAACAACTTTCAAATCTTTCAATCTTAAACTAAAACTTAACTCATGCAATGTCCAAAACTGAAATATGATCAACCATATTGAATTCAAAAAATTGTAGGGCAAGAAACTTATCTGTTCCTTGCTTTTCAGTGTTGTATTTGAATTCCAAAGCATTCCAGATGAGACTGAACTGGCGGAACAAGTCACATAGGCGATCCAAAGTGTGTGTTGAGAATGTGTCTCGGCATATGGCTCGCCCTTCTCACGCTTTTGTACGCCTTCTTGTGGATTTTCGGTTTCATCAGAGAAGAGACTGAATTCGTATGCGTTCGATCCAACACGTATGCAACTTTCAAAGCAAAGAAGGGAAGAACATCATCTTTATATCCTTCCAACGAGCATAATTAGTGCCATCAAAACGATCAAGTTTCATGAAGTTCGTTCACACTAATGCGTAATTAGTATGTTTGTCCATGATGGACAGAAAATAAACACTTAAAAATTGTTAGAAACAATCTGACAAGGGAATTGAGTATGGATTTTGAGGCGTGAATAATCACTATCTTTTAAGTGTTTATTTCGCCTACGCTCAAGCAAAAAAAGGGAATATGGCAAACACTCGTGATAACAAAATCTTAATTAATTGTTTTTGCAGACCAATTAATTTACTGTTGAGAATGCCTTTAATTTAAGAGAGTGAAGAGGTGCAAAGAAGATGGGGAAGAGTAGCAACTTATAAGAGAAAGAACACATCTTAAAGTATAACTCCAAATGTAATTTCGGCTGGCTTTTGTTTCAATTTCTAGGCCTAAGATGCCCCAAGTGCTCAAGTACACATTCGACTTTAAATATATAATTTAGTGCCCATCATAGCATTTCTCTTCCTCGTATCCATCCCTCTTGAGTGTCTTTTTTTTTGAACTTTTGAGTCCATCTGGTTATTTCTTTAAGTAAGTATTGCACTCTTCTTCAACCGATGTGTATAAACCCACTCATACCCACTACACACAATCCATTTCTTCTAATGCATGATGCACCTCAATACCCCGCCTCGGCGCTTTACAAAGGCACATGGCTTCCTGAAAAGACAAAAATGCGTGAGGCTTGGGCCATGATTCGCCATCTATCATCCCATCGACCTCTAATTCCATGTATTATGAGACTTAAGAAATCTCCATGAAGATGATAATGAAGGGAGGATCACCCATCCTCTTTGGTCGCTTCGAGGTTTCCTTCAATTCTTTTCGCATTGTAGCTACATGATATATATATGTTCCTCAAGGCCACCCTTATAAGTGGACACGCATAAAAGGTACTTCGTTTTTAGAGGATGCTGCCGTGATAGGGTCGTAGTTTTTCATGGATTCCCAGCATCAAAGCAAGACTGGGAATCTTATCAAGGGCAAGGTTAGATCATTCACCCACCCATTGAGTCATATGACCCAAACTCCCGGGTCCGCTGACTACCCGTCAACTCCAAGGACACAAGTGATATCGGGTTACCCGATGCCACTTCGTGAAAATCGCGCAGTCTCGCTTGTACTGAGTCTTACCAACTACAACACCGTGATATCCCGTCCCAAACAAAGGCAATATAATCCAATATATCCAATCACATGAGCACACGTGCCACTCTAGCCCATAACAATACTAATTTATATACTAACTATGAATCCAACTATATGTTCTAATAGTTATAAGAGTTAATATGTTTCTACTTATACAACATATATCAAACTTATAGAATTTAATACATGTATACATCGAAGAACCCCTGCCACACTCCTATTTTCTAAATCTCGACTCCTGTGGACGAGCCACCCTCGACGCTTGTTGACTGACCAAAACACATGTACAAATTTATAACACTATTACCCAAGGACTATTGTCTAATCCCCGACACTAATGCCATAAAACTTGTTAAGACAACATCAATAAATTGTTGTGGATCAAAACACCTATTCAAATTTAAGACTTATTATCCAAGTGATCTATCATTTCAATCCTTAGTAAATAAAACCATTAAACTTGAGTGAGTTTCTTTTAACTATCATGTTGGGATTAAAAGATATTTTTGAGTAAAGAGAAAACCATTTTCGTGTGGTTTTGATCCAGAGTACGCAAGTGCATAGGTCGACAAGGTAATAAAATTAGATTTAAGTCCGTATATCGATCCTAATAATAGATTTACAAGAATTTTTCAATCAATTACCCCAACTACTTAAGCTCCATACTATTTGGACGATAATACGATAAGGAGATTTTGCTTTGAAAGCTTGAAAATAATGATGAAAAAGAAAAATGATTGAATAACAAATGAATTGAAGATATAAATATCAAAATAACAAATTTAGATTTAACAGTTATCTCTAAAGGAAACATTGAATAATCAGCTATTGTGAAGAATCAATTCCTACAGTCTGTACTGTAACTTTTGTTTTTCTTCTGAACTACAGATCTTTAAAACTAGTCCATAAGGATTTAATATAGTGTGACTGACCTCCAAATAATATTATCAGCTCATCATCTCACCTTAACCGCTTTCGAATCACGCAGGGTGAGATAACTACTTTAAATCTAAGTAGCCTTGTCTGGGCATTTTCTTTCTCAATACTTCATACCCACACAACATGGACTGCAGACTTGAGCTCCTTCAATTTAGTCATTGCCACGAGGTTTGTACTCATACTGTTCCTCACCTCAAAATTAGAATAGCTTACTTTCCTCGACGTATCCCCTTCTGCTTACCGGTCGACCACTATTCGACCGAGAACTCTCGCATACTTAAAAATTAATAACTCACTCAATCACTTCTGCCAAGTGAGAAGAGGATGTATTGATTTAAATATATAGAGCACATTGAACAGCAACATCAGTTCAAATACCTTCCCAAATTGCTTACCTGTAATGCTCTCTCCTCGTGGTCACCCAAAGGGCCTCCCTGAAATCGTGAGTCAAAATAACCTCAAGCATGGGTACAAGAGAGACTGAAATCGGGATCAATTCCAAGATACAGCAAAACCAGCAAGTCGATTTAATATCCGGGTTCAAATATAATGAATAAAATACCGGGCAGGAAAGATTATTTCCGACAATAACGCCAATTCAGCTGGAAGTCGGGCTTCTAAATTATTATTATACCATACATCGTTTACGATCAGTAACCATCAGAATCTAAATCGGGTGTTCGAATCCAAAATTTGTCTCGGAATTCAAATAACCAGATGCAAGATTTTAAGAAATATAACTGCATTCACTAAACTTTATAAATAACGCTCAACCCAAATTAGAACCAAATACAACTACTCTAATCTAAACTAAATGGAAAGAAAAACGAAAAAAAGAAAAGAAAAGAAAGAAAAGAAAATAAAATACGTGAGCTTCGCGAACCCGCATCTCTTTCGTCGCTAAGACGCTTTCTATTGGTAGCGCCAGATTATGGTTCCGTTGGGCCCTAATTCCAGAATGCAGCCTTTTCAGGGATCGGGCGGATCGCCTATGTTATCGCCGTGTCGCGACTCAAATCCTTTATGTCATTTACATCGCTTTAAGAATCGCACTTTCAATCGGTCGCCCTCGAAGTGTCGCTGATATCAATCTTTGCGCCGCCATATATCACTTGCGGCGCTCCATAGGTTTACCAGTCATTCTCGGCGTCGCATATCAATATCTTATCGCTGACATCAGCTTACGCTCGCGTTTTCAATCGTTGGTTCCTGGCAATGCTGGCGGTCAATATCTGCTGTGACATCACTTTGGCGTGGCCTCCCGCAGCTTTGAACTGTCGCTTCCTAGTGTCGCGGACATCGATCTCTTGTCGCTATCAACTTAGGTTTTGCAACTCTTCAATCGGTAGTCTTCATGTCGCTGCGACTCGATCTCTTTGTTGCCGCACACAACTTTAGTCTCCGGAGGCTTCAACTGCAGGCGCCGCGTCGCAATTCTCAACCTCTGTCTTTGCGCTTTGAACTGTCGCCCCGTGTCGCGGACATCAACCTCTTGTCTTTGGCAGCTTTCTGAATCGTCGCCCAGTGTCGCGACATCAACCTTTATTTTCGTTGATCGTAATTCCAGGCTCCCGAGTTTCTAATTGCGTTCCCGATGTCGTGGATATCTTGTCGCCGCATATCAACTTCTAAGGAACCGCAACCTTAAATCGAAATAGTGTCGGTGTCGCGACTGATCTCTTGTCGCGACATCGACATTATGTCTCTCGAGGCTTCAATTGGTTGCTTTCGTGTCGCTGACGCTACCCTCCTCCGTCGATAACAAATTTTAAGTCACAACGCTTCATCTTTCAAACTCCATTATGAAGGCCAAGGCGCTTCTCTTGTCAATGGCACTTCCATCCTCTTGTCGCGACATCACTCTTTCTCGCGCCGCCACATCACGATGTCGCGCGACACCATTCCGCCCCCGTTAGTCCTCGCCGCTTAATTCAGGATACACCGTCACGACCCCATCAAATTTCTTCAAATTTTCCTAATGTCGCGACCTGCATAAATGGACTGTTCAAGCCCAAAACTGCAACATTAGTTACCTACCGCTTTCATTTCAGCCTTGCCATTTTCCTCGTAGATTTTTACTCCACCGATCACGCATTTTCTACCGCTTTTTTCTTCTTTCTTTCACACTCCTCGTTAATAACAAATTGGTGAGTTTCTTCATATTTCAGATATTAATTATTCCTTTCGTATGAAAATCAAACGTAAAAATGGATTAAAAAATAGATGACTTTTAAGCTCATCAAACTCCCCTAACTTAAAGTTTTGCTTGTCCTCGCTAAAGGAAAGAAAGAATTGTTTGTCCTCAAACAAAAAGGACAGCTTTTCTCGTTTCATTTTAGTGTAGCGGGCCAATTTGATTGAAATACAAGGAATGCACAAGTTTCAGACATCTAGCTTCAAGTCCAGCTTCTTCAAGGTTAGTTTTTAATCTTTATAGTATACAAAACTAAATCGTTGAAATTGGTTTTACAAACAACATAATCATTAGATCCCGTTGAAAATACCAAAATTATTTTCCTTTCTCTCATCTTCATATCGAGTCACTTTTAACTCCCTAAAGTCCTTCACGCTTTGATTGTTTCCATATTTCCAAATTCCATAGGCTGGTTTTCATATTGATCCACTAATGTAGGTAATTCCAAATTCTTTCTTGATCAATCGTGCCTTTTCGGGGCTTATATTGTTAGGCTTGTAATGGGTAGGATGGAAGAAATTTTGAAGTTAAGATTACCCCGGCTTTTCCTATCGCTTCTTCTTTCTTGTAGTTTCTTTAATAAACTCCCTAAACTGCAGTTTGGAGCATTCCTTTGATTTCTTCAATTCGTGAACCGTATGTCCCCTATTTCTCACTTGTAATTTAACTGGAAATTTCCTGTTTGTCACCCTTCGTATGCGCAATGTTTTACCTTTTAGGCTTTCTAACACCTTAGCGAACTTTGGGTTAGTAGCCCTATACCAGATGGCATTAGGGCAGCCAGGGTGCTGGAACACCCCTAAGAACTTAATTGTTCAAGAGAGTTAGGCCACAAGATAAAACTTATCCCTATGTTTCTTTCTATTGCATTTTCTCGCTTTTCGTTTTTCTTCATTCCCTTTTTTTCTATATTTTTCTCTTGCCTCCTCAAAAACATATACTCCCCCAAACTTCATTTCTTTCTTCCTCCTTGAATTCCTGGGTAATCATATGTTCTTTACTGGAAGGATTGATTTTAGGATGGGTTGGGGTTTCATTGGCTTATTTTTGAAAAATGTGCTTGCTCAGCCCAATTTCGAACTAAGGTATATGCATCAAAGATATGAATAAGGATGGCTAGAATGGCTCAAACTACCCAAGAATGGCCTGTATCATCTCTTGTCGCTTGTATCACCTAGATTTCGCCTCAATCAATAATCTAACAAATTTAGAATTTGATTAAAGAAGTTGTGACTAACTATATGATTTCCTTGACTCATTTTGATGAGAAGCAAATTAATTGATATTCAACAGTTCCTCACTAATGCTCGTATCACAAACTCAAAAATATGTTTGTTCCTTCTATTGTATTACCTTCCTCTATTCTAGACTTATCCGCTAGACTAAGTCACTTTTGGTACTTTGCAGGTTTCACTAAACCTGTATTCATTTGGCCCCTTTATTCTATATTTCCTGCTTATTCCTAATCTAATCGTCATTTTATTCAAATTTCATTACATCTCATAGCTTTTTATTCTCGAATCCAATTCCTACTTATTTTCCAACTATGCAAACTACAAACAACACAAAATTTAACAACTAAATAACACAACAATTCATATTTCAAATTTATCATTTTATTTCCGATTCATTGCAAATGTCGATACTGTTTATGGGCTTGAGAATAAGGAAGGTCAACAATTGGGAAGAAGTCTATCTTTTTCTTCTTGGAAGAGGCAGAAAGATAGGGGATCCTGTGTCTAGGGTATTCAAATGAGTCGAATGGAGGGAATTTTTACTCTTCCTTTCTTCTTAGTTTTTCAACTCGATCTTTCTGCAGCGAAGATCTCATCGGAGAGATCAACCTTCATTAGCCTATCTTGTTCCTGCCTCCTGCTTGTTCATTGTGTTTTCCATTTTACCATTATTTCCAAAATTTGGAAAGATTGTTGTTAATCAAATCCAAATTTTCTAGCCATTCTCTTCATCGTAGGATTCGCATCCTTTGCTTCTTGTCTCTATCATCCTCAAAATTTTATTCTCAAAATCTTTTGTGTGAGACTTTTATAAAAATTTGAATCCCTTGATTTGTTCTCCCACTGCTTCCCGTCACCCGACACTGAGTAAAATTTTCTCTACCACCGCCGTAGCCTCACTTTGATGTGCAGAAAAGCTTCCCAACCTCTTGTTCAATCATCTCCTTGAAAGGGGCAATAGGTTTCCGAATCTCTTCTCGATACGAACCCCTTGTTATATAGTGCTTTCCGCTTGAAATAAGCCTCGACACAAAATCTTCCACTTCTTCTTCTCTGCCTTTCTCGTCTCGCTTCTTTCGTAACCGCTGGTGCTTCGTGCTTCAGGCACTTTCCACGGTTCTTCCTGGCTCTGATTTCTTCTTCCGTTGCACATATTCCTCCATGATCTCTCTCCTGTGTTGGGGTGGACAAGGCTCGAGGTTTCCACCATTTGAAACTGGGAAGGAAAGTTTTTTGAATATTTTGAGAGTTTGTAGTTTTCGTGAATTTAGAATCGTATGAAGGAGGATGAACTAAGCTGAAAGTGGAGCCGAGGAAGTTCTCCAACAGTTGCAATTCAATCAAGTTTTTGTGGGCTAATTATTACTCATTAAATTCGCTTTATTGCACATCAATTCCGCCTACTTTTATTTAAGACATTAGTTTTGTATATTTAAGAGAGTGAGTATTTGGCACTCACCTCTTCATGTCGCGATGAGATTGGTTTGTCGACATACTAAGTTTGTCGCATAACTAGGTTTTTAGGTATTGCCTTGCCCTCATGTCGTGACTTTGCATTTTCAAAGTTTTTTGCCGATGTCTACCTATGCCCTTAGTTTAATGATTCAAAACTTAAATTCTTTATTAATCCTATATACTCCTTGTGATATTTGTCTGTGGTATCTCCAATCGAAATTCAACAAGAATTCACTCATATTTCAATAGTTTGGTTTAGGGAGAAAGTTACTCCCTTTGTTCATGCCAGACATTTCAAACTGTCGGAGGTGTCCCTGGAGTCAAGCCTCACTCATACCTTTCACTCAAGTGGCACTCATCACTCGCATGATTCAAGCAAAATTTAATTAAACTACAATTAATCCTCAAAATTAAATCTATCTTTATAAGAACTAATCAAACGAAAGGATCGCAAAAAAAAAAAAATTCAAAATCTGTGCGTAAACTAAATTTTCTGAGTTGCCTCCATCAATGCTCATTTTGAGTCCTACCGGACTTGTCAAGCTGCCCTTTTCTTCCTAGATAATCCACTGAGCTCTTCCATTCCTTCCTCCCCGCATAATGCTTCAGTTCTTGTCCATTGACTTTGAATTCTTCTCCAAGATCAATCCTTATCAAATACCGCTCCAAATGTGACTGCTTGACACCACCGTACGCCCACTCCATTTGACTGAACTTCCGGGAACAATTTCAGTCTAGAATTAAACAAGAACCTCGTTCCCTGCCATTTCCTTTGTCTTATCCTTGTAGATTCTAGCATTATCATAGGCTTCATTTCAATTCTTCCAATAGACATTTGGGCAAATTTCTCCTCAGTAGCTTTAAAATCAAGTTCAACTTCGATGGCCCATCGTCTTCAGGATTCCAATTCTAGAGGTAGGTGACATGTTTGCTAAAAACAATCTATATGGGACATTCCAATGGCGGTATGCAGTCCCAGTAAGCCTATAAAGTGCATCATCAAGTTTGGAAGACTAATCCTTCTGCTGGAAGCTCACAAAGCCTTTTCAAGTATTTCTTTAATCTCCTATTGAAATTGGTCATTCATATCAATCAGGATGATAAGCCAGACTCATTACATGCTTGATCCATACCTGCTCATGATAGTTTGGCAACATTTGCTTGCAAATGGCTTCCCCATCACACGATAGCGTTCCGTGTTCCAAATCGCTTCAAAATATTTTTTGCAAGAAGCTCACAACCGGTATTAGCATCATTCCTGACAAGCCACACGCTTCACTCCGAAGTCACCCTGGAAACATAATCAACTCAGTAGTATACAGTAAATGATGGTGGAATGGTCCCATAAAATTCATTCCCACATCAAAGATTTGCACCACCACAGGCACCTCTTAGCATTTCTCATTTCTCATTGATATTTCCAAGTAATCTCGCATCTATCACACAATTTAACCCACTCACAATCTCTAAGATAGTGGGCCACTAAACCTGCATTGAGTATCTTATGAGCTGTTCTTTCTCCTGAAAAATGACCCCATATAGGATGCATGGCATATCTTATCTCGTAATTTTGCCTTGTCTATTTTCGTCTTCGCACACACTTTCTTATTATCATATGTCAAGACTCTTTTAAATACGCTGGATCATCCCAAAATATACATCCACGCGCCTGAGTTTCCTCTTCTGGTAGCTGAATTTCTGAAGGAATCCACTCCCACAAGCCAGATAGTTCACAAGATCAGCATACCAAGGAAGTTGGAAGGAAACTTTAAATAGTTGCTCATCCGGGGAAGTTCTCCGTCAAGATTACTTTCTTCTAAGTTAGCGTTTTTTCTACTTTGACAAGTGATCACCTATCACATTGTCACACTCTTTATCTTGATCTCCAAGTCAAACTCTGCACAATAACACCCACCTTATCAATCTTGGCTTAGCTTCCTTCTTATTACACGTAATTTGATTGTCGCATGATCAAGAGATGAATAATAACATGGGATCCCAAAATGTATCGTCAATTTTTCACAAGCAAATACTATGGCTAGCATCTCCTTTTCAGCTGCTGAGAATTTTTCTAAGTTTACTGAAGGTTCTACCAGCATAGTATATGGTCCTCGAATATTTTCCTTTCTTTGCCTCAGATGTACCTCCCCATTGCAAATCACCGGCATCACACATTATTTCAAATCCCCGATCCCATTCCTCGTGCAGCCATTATAGGTGCTTGAACCAATTTGATCTTGATTTTTCAGCATCCTTGAGTCATCAAAATTAAACCTGCATCCTTCTCCAAGACCGCATAGTGGTCCGTTATTTTTGAGAAGTCTTGATGAATCTCCTAGAGTAAATCAAAGATGCCCCAAGAAGCTTCTTACTTTTATCGCGGGTGGTGCAAGTGAGTTTTGATAATGGATACCTTGATTTACCTGGGCTTCACCAAGAGTAGAAATTTTATGCCCAAGAACAATACCTTCTCGTTACCATAAAATGACATTTTCCCCTAATTCATGCTAGCTCTTGTCTTCGCATCTTTGGAAGATCGTTAAGTCGCGCTCTTCAAACACCGATCAAAACCCGGATCCATACACGCTGAAGTCATCCATAAAAATTTGGCTAACTTCTTCAACCAAGTCTAAAATATTGACATCATACACCTTGAATGTAGCAGAGCATTACATGTTCTCAAAATGACATCCTTTCCAAGCAAAACATGTAAAAATGAACGGTCTGTCCGCAAAGTAATAGCAATCTGATTGTATCCCGGTCACCCATCCAAGAAACAAAAATGAGGTGTTCTTGCTAATCATTCAACATCCGATCAATGAAAAGGGAAATGATCTTTTCTCGGGTTATTGTTCAATTAGAATCACGCATACCTCCATCCCGCTAACGCTCTTGTTGAAATTCCATCATTTTTCTCATCAAGGATCACAAAGAAAACCCACCCTTCGAAATCACATGGACTGGCTCAACAGGACTATGGAATTGCATAGATAAACCGCGATTCGAAGCAATTTGAGTACCTCCTTCCTCGACCACTTCCTTCATCAATGATCTCGCCCCTTTGATGTTCTACGCATGGCTTTGAAGTTTCTTCAGCGCACTTTGTGCATGCAAAATTGATGGACCTCCCATGCCCTTCAATTCTTCAACGGACCAAGCCATAGACTCTTTATGCTTCTTTAAGATTTTCAAAGAACTCCTCTGTTTCCCAAGATCACCAGTCTAGCAAGAGATAATCACCGGCCTCTTTCGTATTCTAAGTAAGCATACTTCAAACGACTTGGCAACTCTTTCAATACAAAATTTCTCTTCACCGGTTTCGATGAATTTCCCTTTTTTCATTATTTTCCCTTTATCATTTCTGTTTGCTTTCCAGGCTCACCACGCCTATAGAATGAAAACTGTTGTAGTGGACAATCGAGTAGTCATCTTCTGTTATACCGAATTCTATCTCTCTTTTTCATTGATAAAAAATCGAGCACATAATCATTAGGAACATCGTATGTCGTAGTACAGCAGACACTATCAACTACATTGCAATTTTCTCTGTCTCATTCTATATTCTCGCATGCTTTGATCGTTGAGCAAAGAATTTTCCTCTCCAACCTCCCTCTAAGGTAAGAGAACTCTTTGTATGATGCTCCATCGTGGCGCCCAAGAGCTAGAAATGACTGCCCCCAATAGCAAGGGTATCAGGAATTTTCTTCCATGTCCGCACGATTTAAGTTCCACCGGGAAAACAAATTCCAAATACTACCAGCATCTTCCAAGACTCCTTCCAAAGGTTTTACCATCGACCGGCTCGCCATTTGAAGAGTAAGGAAGGCAGAATGAACTCCCCAAACTTAATCATTTCTGGGCAACAGTGATCAAAAGCTATACTTACCCAGTCGCAGAGCTTGGAATTCAACTCTCAAATGATGCAAGGAATTGTAAAACCCCCGGATCTCATCTTTTCTCGCAATTTTTCTTTATCACAAAGACTCCGCAGCGTGCTGAGATTCACAATCCCTTCTTCTTACTATCTTTCTTTTCGTCAAGATGTCCTTCAGAATTCAGATAGAGTAGCATCCGAAAGTCACCACTTCTGCAAAGCGGTGACATCATTCTAGCTTGAAAGGTTTTCAAAAACTTGCAACCGCTCCTATTTTTGATTTCCTCAGCCTCAGGGAAATGGGACTGCAAACAGATCCCTGAAGATATCCTTCCTGCCTACCTCTTCTTTCTTTTTCTCCGCAGTTCTTCCTTTTCCGGGCTTTCTTCTTTTCAAGGTCGGGCCATTTTTTTTCTTTCATCTTTTCTAACTCTTCCCACTCCTAAGCCGCATGTACCATGTAGGTCTCCTTGGATTCTTCTTTGTGTCACTGGGAAAGGCATCTTTCCTCCTCGGCTTTGCGTGGTTAGGCCAGCCGCCCTACTTGTGTCTCCCGTGTTCTTCAGTGGATGCATTGGTGGGTGTTCTCAAAAATTTGAGAATTGGTAGCGCTTGCTTTCAATTCTCGCAACTTGTTCATGGAGGTTCAATGCCTTCTTATTATCCCCATGAACAACATCTGTTTCAAAAGATCGGGCCCTTCGAATCTCTATATTCATTTATGTGTTCATTTCCTTGTCACGTCATTGAACTCGGTGGTTGTTGATAACTCGTTGAGGAAGCTCATCCATGTCAGCCTTGTGAAGCCCCCTCCACCATATGAGAAATTCTCATGGTTCCTCATTGGTGATAATGTGCCTAAGAAAGTTAGTATCGGTCTAAATGGTAGTTTCGCTCACCCAAGATACTTAACCTCTCAAAGATCATAGGAATTGTCTCTTCGCAGCCTCTCAAAGACTTCCTTCAATAACTCTCTTCAACTCAAGCCTCCTATCTCATGGGCGCAGGTGTCTTTTCTTCGTTTGTCCATCCCGTGCATAATGGCATCCAATCGTCTCCATGGCCGCCATCTCGCTTCACCCATGATTCCCTTCTCTCACAAGCTCTCTTGAAAACTCAGAAGGAGTTTTCATATTGCATTTAGCCAGGTCTTCAATTAGCTCTCTTGCCTCTTCATCACTTTTTCGTTTGAATGCTCCACAACATGAAGCATCAATGATCCCCTTGATATATCATTCGTGCATGATATACGTCCATCCAGTCTTCAGATCTATCCCATGCATCGGACATCTTCTCAAAGAACCGCTGAACCTTTCCAAAGTTACATACAGGCTTCTCATCTTCCCGCTCGGAACACAATGATTTCCCTCCTTCTCTCTGAGGTGAGGGTTGGGGAAAGAATCTACCTAAGTAGCTCTACTAACTCCTCCCAAGTATCAACAGAGCCATACGGTAAAGATTCATACCATGTACAGATCTCAGAGAGAATGGGAATAGATGCGCTGATTGACTGTCTCACCCCATTCTAACTTCACTCAGATAGGGCCATCTTGAGAAATCTTCCCAGCCTGCTTCGGTCCTCTCGTGGACACTCAAAAGAACCGATGCTGCTGGACCATTGTAATTAGTGCTGGTTTAAGTTCAAAATTATTTGCATCAATAGCTGGCTGCCTGATTGCAGAGTACTCATCTTGAATAATAGGCTTCCAGAAGTCCTCCATAGTATCAGTGATTGGAGGCCTTCTAGCTGCTTCTCTATGTGCTTCATTCTGATCCTGTCTTTCATCTGCCATGGTCAGTTTTCGCTCTTCTTTATCTTCTCAAGCTTCGAAATGCCTCTCTAATTTTAGGTCTCGCTGAATCGACGTTGTTCCGGTTTCCTAAGTGCATTAAGATTTTGTCCCTGAAAATCAAAACACACTTACATTAATAGGATTAGTCCGGGTCAACAAATATTTCACATTATTTATATGTTACCGGGCTAAAAACACCACTCATTAAAAGCTATTTTTGTTCTTTTTCAAAATGTCCAAATTAGTACTTCTTCGTCTAATATCGATTTACTAAATTCTTTCATCCCCTAGTCGCCATAAAACTTGTCAGACTCGACCAAAACACATGTACAAATTTATAACACTATTACCCAAGGACTATTGTCTAATCCCCGGCAATAATGCCATAAAACTTGTTAAGACTACATCAATAAATTGTTGTGGATCAAAACACCTATTCAAATTTAAGACTTATTATCCAAGGACTATTGTCTAATCCTCAGTAAATAAACCATTAAACTTGAGTGTGAGTTTCTTTAACTATCATGTTGATTAAAAGATATTTTTGTAAGAGAAAACCATTTTCGTGTGGTTTTGATCCAGTATACTGCAAGTGCACAGGTCGACAAGTAATAAAATAATAGTTCGGATATCGATTCCATGTAGATCTCAAGAATTTAATCAATCACCCTAACTACTTAAGCTCCATACTATTTGGATGATAATACGATAAGGAGATTTTGCTTGAAAGCTTGAAAATAATGATAAAGAAAATGATTAAATAACAAATGAATCAAGATAGAAATATCAAAATAACAAATTTAGATTTAACAATTTATCTCTAAAGGAAAACATTGAATAATCAGCTATTGTGAAGAATCAATTCCTATAGTCTCATCAGAACTTTGTTTTTCGAACTACGTATCTTAAAACTAGTCCAAGGATTAATATAAGGTGATCGATCCTCTCCAAACCACACAGCTTCATCATCTCACCTTAATCGTTTCTCTAACACGCAGGTGAGATAACTACTTTTAAATCTAGTAGCCTTGTTCTGGGTATTTTTCTTTCTCAATACTTCATACCCACAACATGGACTGCAGACCTGAGCTCCTTCAATTTAGTCATTGCCGAGGTTTGCACTATACTGGTTCCTCACCCTCAAAATTAGAATAGCTTACTCTTTCCTCGATGACTTATAACACCTGGCCGACCACTCATTCGAATTGGAGGTGAACTCTCTCAGATACTTAAATTAATAACTCACTCAACTCATTCTCTACATAAGTGAGAAGAGGATGTATTGATTTAAATACATAGAGTAATATTAGATCAAAGAATATCGTTCAAATACCTTCCGAAATTGTTTCTTACTCGTGAATGCTCTCCTCGCGGTCACCCAAAATACCTCCGAAATCGAGTCAGAACAACCTCGTTATGTGGGTACAAGAGAATCAAATTGGAATCAATTCCAAGATACAAGCAAACCAAAGAAGTCGATGAATATCCTCAAGTTCAAATATAATGAATAAATACCGCAGAAAGATTATTTCGATAATAACGCCAATTCAATGGAAGTCAATAAATTATTGATTATACCATACATTGTCACGATCAAGTAAACCATCAGAACTTGAACCGGGTGTTCGGAATCCAAAATTTGTCCGGAATTCAAACAAACTGCACAGTAATTTTAAGAAATATAAATCACATTCAACAAATCCTTACGCCTAACGCTCAAATCCAAATTAGAAACGAAATACAAACTACTCTAATTCACCAAATGGAAAGAAAAACGAAAAAAAAAAGAAAAGAAAGAAAAGAAAGGTACAAAATACAGAGCCTTCAAAGAACTCCAGATCTCTTTCAAGTCGCTAAGAGTCGCTTCGCTGGTAGCAAACAGATGCATAGGTTCTCAAGTCACCCTAATTCCAATGCGCCTTTGTGGATTTCAAGTGGATCGCCCATGTTATCGCCGTGTCGCGACCTCAACTCGTCGCGACATCGCTTTAAGAATCAATCTTCAATCAGCCGCCCCCGATGTCACGACATCAATCTCTCGTCGCTACATCACTCTACGGCTCGCTAGGTTTCAATCGTTGCCCGCGTCGGCATCAATATCTTATCGCGACATCAGCTCATGTCTTTGCAGCTTTCAACTGCTGGTTCCTGATGTCGCGACATCAATATCTTGTCGTGACATCACTTTATGGCTCTGCAGCTTTGAACTGGTCGCTCCTAGTGTCGCGACATCGATCTCTTGTCGCGACATCAACTTAGGTTCTGCAACCTTCAACTGAGCAAGTCTCATGTCGCGACCTCGATCTCTTGTCGCGACATCAACTTTAGTCTCTGGAGGTTTAACCGTGTTCCCTATGTCACACCAACCTCTTGTCTTTACAGCTTTGAACCGGGTCGCTCCCGGTGTCGCGGACATCAACCTCTTGTCTTTACAGCTTTGAACCGGGTCGCTCGGTGTCGCGGATATCAACCTTCACGCGACATCGGATTCCAGTCTCCTGAGGCTTCACTGCGTTCCTGATGTCGTGACATCAATATCTTGTCGCGACATCAACTTAAGGAACTGCAACCTTAAACTGAGCAAGTCTTATGTCGCGACCTCGATCTCTTGTCGCGACATCATATTATGTCTCTGGAGGCTTCAATTGGTTGCTTCGTGTCGTGACGCTGCCCTCCGTCGACAACAAATTAAGTCACAAATGGGGGCTTTCATCTTTTCAAACTCGTCAGAAGGCCAAGGCGCCTCTCGTCACTTCCATCCCTTGTCATGAAGATCACCTCGTCGCCACATCACGACATGTTGTCACGAAGATCATTCCTGTCTCCTCGTTAGTCCTCGCTGCCTAATCCAGGATGCTCGCCGCGACTGCATCAAATTTCCTTCAAGCCCCGATGTCACACTGCATAAATGGACTGTGCAAGCCCAAAACTGCAACATTAGTTACCCAAATGTCTCATTTCGCCCGCCATTTTCTCGTATTTTTACTCCACCGATTGCCGTATTTTTCTACTCGCTTTTCTTCTTTCTTTCACACTCCCTCAATAACAAATCGTGAGTTTCTTCCATATTTCTCTCGTGATATTAATTATTCCTTTCGTATGAAAATCAAACGTAAAATGGATTAAAAATAGATGACTTTAAGCCATCAACGCTCCCCTCGCACTGTGAAAATAATATCCTCGACAGGCGAGCTAATGCTCACAGTGGAATCGCCCTCAAGGGCTACTCCACCTAAGCTGCAGTGCACGTTCCAATGAAAACACACATTCAAGCAAATGTACGATCCCATTCAACATCTACATGACTAACTCGCATTCCGAAATCCTCACCGACTCCATCACACTCGCCTAAGCCTCGTATGAAAATTATTATTTCGTTTGTTTGTGGACAACCTCCCATGTGTATATATATCAATCAATAGCCCGACAATTCATATATTATTTGTTTGTGGACTATCCTCCGATGAATATCAATTGGGCCGCTCCGACGATTGATTTTTATTAATTTGGACTACCCTCCGATAATTAATATTTTTAGACAACCCTCCGAACCGTTTTCTCTAGACTCATCTCATGCACTCACTCCTATAGTCCTAGGTGTTCCAGTGCATATGGAATGCATGTATGCCAATTCCAATACGCCTAATTCACATGTGTAAATATATAAACATGCATATATTTACAAACAATCAATTCACAATCATGTCATGTAAATTCTCATTTCATACATCAAAATTAGCTCACTTGGGCTAATGATCAAACACGAGCAATTTAATTTAAATCACTCGACCAAACATATATTTTCACAAAAATATATTTTGAGAACATCGTTTCTGTGAATGCCAAACCCTACTACTATTCCCAAAAACATGAAATCACCTGGCTCACTTAATAACCCGGGCTCACGGCCATTTCCGCCTCAATCCAACCAATAAATGATTTTAACACAAATAAATACATACTTCACACCAAAATCAGCCGTGAGCAAATAATGGCTACTCCATTTTGGTTCCAAAATTTTATATCACTCGTCCCAAGTTTTCGACGATCGACGGCCCCTCACGGCCTCATTCGACCAAACATCTGCAAAAACACTTAAAATGGGAAAAACTCAAGTAGGAGAAACCCTACCTCTCTGCAAGGGAGTTTGTCAAAAACTCACAAACTGCAATCCACGCTTAGCCCTCTCCGCTAGAAACTTCTCCTTCTTGTCTCAAGACTGGCCGACTGGCCGATCGTCGTATTTCTAGAGAGAAGTTTTCTCTCTCTAAACCACCAAGTACACCACTCGCATCTCCTTCCCGATTTTCACTTTTTTGCCCTCATTTAAGTGGAGAAGACGGCCACTGTTCCACTTGTCCTTTAATCCATTTAATCCATTTAATTGATTAATTATCTTCTTTCACCGCTTTGATATCTCTAAGACTATCTCGCCGTCTATCGATAATTTCTACTCATACTAATTTACAAGATTTAAAGATTATGAGATGCGATTGGGTCAAAGATCAAAATCGCTTTTACTAACCCGAAACACAATGCCTCGAAAAACGTGCCAACTCCGATTGTTTCGGAATATTACGAAATTTTACGTGCTAATAGATTTTTCGAGACGATTCCAATCTGAAACTGGGCTTTCACATCCGAAATCTAGAGTAATAAATTACTGATTTTTTTAATTTTTAAATAACAATTTTGTAACGAATTACGATTCGCCATTTTTCCAAAATTTGAATGGCCTACACAACATATGGTTACGAGAACCAGATTTAAATTCCATAGTTGTGGATAACTGCGAACAATGGAGTGACACCTTGTTTTGGATAGGCTACATATATGGCTACTTGAAATCTTCAGAGACATGGGGAGTACAGCTGGCTAGACATTTCAAGAAAAAGATTGAGGCATGTAAACAATCTATTTACCAGCTGCAATCTGCAAGTGATGACAAGGTTGTAGCTGAGTTCAACAAAGCCAAACAGTAGCTCAAGAGGAGAATCATTGGAAAAGTGTCACTGGCTAGAGAGAGGCGATTCCAATTCCCAGTATTTCCGCGCAGTGGCTTCGGCTCGAAAACGTAATAACAGAATTCGGTCTCTCAAGGATGATTTCGGTAATTGGGTCTCTAATTAGGCAAGTCTTTGTTTAATTCCTGAGAATTATTTCTCCTAATTTTTTGCAGCAGATCAACATTGGCAGGAACCGGCCCGACCCTCTCATTTATTTCTCCTATGGTTTCTCATGAAGCTAATACTAATTTAATTGCTCCTTTCAGTATTGATGAATTTACACAAGCAGTTTTTTAGATGCATTTAGACAAGGCTTAGGTCCGGATGGTTTCAATCCAGCTATGAAATAAAAGATGATGATGACAATCCCTCTTCAAAAATATAAATTAAATTTGAAATTTTAAAACATCACTTCGCTAAGTAAATGATAAACCACCCATTGTACTGTAAAGCTCTTCTAAAATGTCTATTATTTGACTAAAACGGTAACATATCACATTAAGACTAAAACTCTGGGGCTTTTAAAATTCTTTCAAAACACAGTTCAAAATCGATCGTTATAAAATTTTTTTATTTACATTAAAAGATAATAGGATCCATATATGTTAACCAGGATTATAGCAAAACTATAAATCAATCTCAATTCCTGACTTATCTTTTACCCATTTCCCCCCCTAAATAATATAAAAAAGATAAAAACAAAGTATAACAAAAGAAAGTGAAAGAGTAATCTTACTTTTTATTGCTTTCATAAAGATGACGATTTAGATTCAATGAAACTTAATAACTTTCTCTCTATTGTATTGCTCTCTCTCTTTCTCAACTCTATCTATATCTAACTCTTACTACCTCCTTTTATAGAAAGTGAATTAACTAAAGAACAAAATCTAAGACTATTTACATATAGTTACGAGAAATGATATCAAAGTCAAGTGGCTTTAAAAGTACAAGACTAGGACTAAATACAAAACAAAATGGTACCACATACGAGGACAAGTTTCCCAAAATACACTACACTTTAATTACAAAGTAAATACGTATGAGGACAGACGTCTCAAAGTACACTACACTTTAATTACAAAGTCAATACTTTTACTATTTTGATATTAATATGTACAAGTGGTTGAAATCTTCTCCACATTTTTATATGTATCATTTCTTTTATTGATCACTTTCTAGATAAGCATGAATTTAGTTTTCACTGATAAGACTATTGAGGGCTTCTTTGTAGAGTGAATATTGTTTGCATAACGCACACTGTTGCTTGATTTGATATCATCTTTATCATTCCATTGCATTCTCCAAATTAAAATAACTTTCTTCATCTAAATTCTTCCAAAAGTTTGCATCATCATTGAGGTAGGACATTTATGATAAATATGCCCAAAGCTAGTTTATAAAATCTTATTCTTAAGAGATTACAAAGATTTTTGGGTTCAAAATTTGATCTAAAGGTTTAGTTTTCCACATGGATATAGTTTGAGTTTCTCCAATAAGATAAAAAAATTTATTTCTTGTGTTTCTAGAATAAAAAATTCGAAAATCTCTATATCTACAAAAATATGAAGAAAATTCATTTCGACAAGTCATTTCCCATTCTAGTTTTTGTCGAGGGATTAGCGCTTTTGTTATGTTTCTTACATAAACATGATGATAAATGTAAACTATGGTTCCAAATAATTTTGAACAAAGTGAATTGTTTCAAAAGAAAGATCTACAAAATGTTTGGTTAAAAGATAGTCTAAAATAGTTGTTAATTTTTTAGGAAAATTAGGATTTAGTAATTATCGGTTAAAAATATATATTTTAAATTCTTGATCCATCGCTTAGGCTGAGTTAAAATATTTCATTCAAAATAGACATATTTACATAAGAAAGGTAAACACCAAAAAATAATTTAGGATCATGATGAGCCATATATTCAGTTCTAATTTCACTGTTTTTGGTTTGAAATTGTTTATATAAAAGACTCTGGTTTTTTTAAAAAAAATCATATTGTTTTTGCAAAAAGAAAGGCTCTATTATAGCATATATATCATACCTGAATTCACTACAGCCACTTGACAAGCCACATACCGACTTACTTTATTTAAACAATTTCAGAGGTAAAATAAGAGTTTAATTAATCGATTACCTATTAAACCAAGAAAATAATTTTCACGCTTACTCTTACAGATTACCTATGTTTACTCACTAATATTTACCTACAAAACTATTCAATCGATAACTACGACGCCAAATTTTGGCAGGAGCTATTAGCGACAACTTACGTATAATTTTACCTATTAATATTTATCTATTAAATTCATTTAGTCGTAAATACAATGTCATTTTTTATCAAAGATATTAGCGACTATTTACTTAGATATTACCTATTAATATTTACCTACAAAACTATTCAATAGGTAAAAATATATATTCTTATTTATCATTGATTTACCTATCATTAGCTTTGTAGGGTAAATAAACATATTAATTTTTTATATTAATATATAAAAGAAAAGGTTAACTTCTTAAGACCTAGCCTCAATCCTTCCTACCGCGAACACTCGACTCTCGACCCCTTGTTCTACAATGCTTCTGGGACTCCCGACGGCATCGTCTCCTTCTCTACCTTCACTACTACAATAAACACATTTGTTAACATATAATTTATTGACTTAAGTGAATATCTGTCATTGTAGGTCATTAATTTAAGCAATCTTAACATATATGAGTCTTTTAAAAGCCACCTTAATGTCACGCCCCGATTTCCGGGTCGCGAGACCAAATACTCGGGACTTTAATTCGATTTTTTTTAAAAGCCTAAATTATACCCGTGGGTATGGCCCACATATTATAACATAATCAATAATGACCTATACATTTACCGAGTCCCATTTATAAATACATAAAAACTTTACACTTTCTTACAATTACAAACTGTATAATCTAACCTACATGTAGTGAACCCTTACAAGTGTGTGTCGGGCTCCAAATTTCGTATGCTGATGCTCACGATGTCTTCTCCCCTGTGACCTACATGGATTAAAAACTCCGTGCTAAGCTTTACGCTCATGGGGAAACATTTATATAGAAACACATGATATACACAATTATAATAAGTGTATAACCCATAACAAATATCAGAAATTTTACATGCATTCATATCATGGACTTATATAAGCACTTATGCTTATCACAGTTTATGTTCATACGGACTCCCGTAGGAGTTGGCTGCAGAACTTATTCTTATGCGTAACTTATCCTTATACAGACTTATGTGCATTCAGACTCATAGAGTTACGTAACTTATGCTTATGCTAATGAGTTTAATCTTATTCGAGGTACCCGTGAGGTACCATTTTCTTGCAGATTACTGAATCGTATAATCGTATTTCCTGAGCACATATTTTGTCTTATGGAACTTATCGGTCTTACTAACTTATACCGGTCTTTACGGAACTTATACTTATCTTACTTGATACGAGTACCCTTGTACTATCGACTTATACTCATTTTATCGATACGAAAATTGAAATTACTGACTTATAATTTATTTGCGTAACTCGCACTTACTTTACCTGGTACGAGTACCCGTGGTAAGGTAACTTATACTTTTATGTTATCGAGACAAGAGTACCCTTGGCACATGTAACTTGATGAAATACGAGAGGCACCCAAGGTGTACTACAGAATCCTAATCGAATACAGAGTACCCAGAGGTATTACAGAACTTACAGATGTGGACTTAATCGAGACTTTAACTTATTCAGATACAGACTTATCAGATACAAGAGTACCCGAGGTACTAACGAACTTGTTTAGATACTCTGAGTACCCAGAAGGTACCATGACTTAATCGGGAGACAGACTTATTCAGACATATTGAGTACCCGTAGTACACAGACTTATCTAAATACAAGAGTACCCTTAGGTACTACTAACTTATCGATCGGGACTTATTCGTGAGACGTGACTTATCGATATTATAATTCGTAGGTACTACTGGCTTATAATGTAGACGTAACTTATCGAGACTAACTTATCTTATATCGGAGTACCCGTAGGTACTACATAACTTATACAGAGACAGGAGTACCCATAGGTACTACAGGACTTATTCAGAGACAAGACTTATCAGATACAGGACTTATCAGATACAGGAGTACCCGTAGGTACTATAGGACTAAATCAGAGACAGAACATAACTTAATTAAATATGTGAGTACCAGAGGTATCCGCTGTAACATTTTCAGATAGCAGGAGTACCTGTGAGGTACTGGGCAGAGCTTAATCAGCGAGACAGGAGTACCCAGTACTACGTAATCCTATTCGTAGACAGTGACTGTCAAATACAGAGTACCCGTAGGTACTACGTAACTTATCGATACAAGAGCACCAGAGGCACTACTTTGTTTATCTCGCATACGTGACGTAACTTACTCGACACAAGAGCAAATTCGTGAGGTATTACCAAACTAGATCGACAGACACATATTCAGATACGTGGCTTACTGTGACACAGTGAGTACCGAGGTACTACAAAAGATTCTATTCAAATACAAGACTTATCGATACAGGACTTATCGACGTAGGAGTTATCGATACAGAGCAATTTCAGGTACTACAGTAACTTATTCAGACATAAGGCACCGAGGTACTACGTAACATTGGGATATTGTGAGCACCAGAGGCAATTCAGAGCTTAATCGTAGACGTGCGGAGTACCAGAGGTACTGGGCGAACTTATTCAGACACAGACTTGTCAAATACAGTGAGCAACCCGAGGTACTACATAGCAAATACAGAGGCAAACTGCAGGTACCACTATATCACATACGCAGGCACCGTAGGCACATCTCATCTTTACCATATTCGGCCTTATTCTTATTCAGATCTTATCATATAATTGTTAGATTAATTAATTGTAAGAATACTAATGAGAGGACATAAAGACAATAAGTAATTCGAAGGTACAAAGATGTATCCAGAGTGCCACGTGACTAACTCGTAGAGCCTATACTAGTGTGCCAAGACGGCCGAGTGCCGTAGCACTAATCGAGAGCATCATACTAGTGCCAAGCATCTACGAGAGCGCCGTAGCACTAATCGTAGAGTACTGGCATACTAGTGTGCCAAGACGGCGAGAGTGCCGCACTAATCAGAGTACCGGGTTACTACGTGCCGGCACGATCGAGAGTGCCGTATATTGGTCTAATAATCGGCCTTAGGCAATTTTACAATTATATGAGTTCACAACGCTATCTTATGCGAGAGCACATTACCTACACATACGCTCCGCGACGCATCGTATTCCAAATACCGCAAGGTATGATGAGTAATGTAATCACACCTAACTATGTATTCTTATTCTTCTATGAATCTAATAAAGTACTCCAGAATTGAATCAATCCACCTGGACGTCCAAACTCTCAAGCCATGGCATTTTCTATGCCAACTAGCTCGCACCGATTTACCAAGGGACTGTTTGTATTACTCATTTTTCCAGGTCTTGACTTCATATTTTGACACTATGTCCTTATACTCATTTAAATCTAAGGTGCTAAGGGTCTTCATTCCAATTGAATCACCCAATTCGAGTAATCTAATCCTCGAGTTACGTCCTAAACATCCCTGACTTCTCTATGTTCAAAGCTTCTAGTCTAATCACTCTGCACACGACCCCACTTTTGAGGAATTTTTGGGGCCACCTAGAATTCTGAGATACTTATTAAATGATGGTTTTTCTCCTTAGTCTATTTTATGTATTACTTGAATCACCAAATCGGATAAGAAATGAGCGAGGCCACAAATACTTGGGAAACTGATCGTACTGGTAGAAACTAGAACAAGTCTCTACCAGAACTTAACTTTCACTAGGACTTGGCAAAATGACCAACTAAGTTCACTGTAGAACTTAACTTCTACCTGTAGAAGACACCCGAGAATGCCTGTAATGTAGTGTTTTCTCACATTTTTTTCTTCACTTTAACTACGGATCGCTCCCACACTTCCTAATCTCAAACCATTCCAATTCACCTTTGAATCACTTTTCTATTCAATTCATCTTCATTTTATCTTCTTTCAAACCTTCCATGAATTTCTCCCAAAATCATTTCCAAATATGGTCTAACCTACACAAGTTAAATTAAGGATTCGTTAGGGTTTACCTAAACCCTAACTCAATTGCTTAATATTTAACCATGAATCCAACCTCAAGGAGAGAAGGATTCCCCTACTTTTCAGGGATTTAGCATTTACCAACCCTACTAATAAATCTTTGATTAGAAGAAACTTAACAAACCCTAGGGGATTTGGAACTCATAGTAAACCTCTAGAATCCCACAAAATCCATGTGATTCATAATAGAGTTCATATCCAAGGTTAGATCCACACCTTTTGACCTGATCCCTCCTTTTCTTTCTCCCTCTTTCTTCTTCTCTTCCTTTCTTCTCTTTCACGATTTTACTCTCACAAATGAGACCACTTGGCTTTAAATTTATGTTAGCTAAGGCCTTGTTTGGCCATCAAACCCATTTTTGGGTTAAATTTTCTAATTGCCATCTAGCCCTTCAACTCATTATTATTTGCTTTCAATTTACTATTATTTCTATTTTGGGCCCCATAGTCTCTTCAATTTATGACTTTTAAGCCTCTTTTGGACCAATTACAATTTTATCCTTAAATCTTAAATTTTGCCCTCATTTCCTAAGCCACATTTAACTCACGAAACAAATAAATTATGCTTACAATTTATAAACATGTTTAAAAAACGACTATATCTATTTTGGGGTGTTACACTTAATGTATGTAAATTAAGAAAAAAAACAATAACTACGCATAATGACATTATCTTGACTTTTATTTTTTAGGTTAAGGTTGACTTTAATTATTATTATTATTATTATTGTTATTATTGATATTATTATTCACTCAAGAAAATTGAGTTATAATGGTGTAACTTTAGCAAGATGATTAAAATTTATAACTAAAATGCAGATTTATTGAATCCAAGTGACAAAACAAATAACCTTTTCGTCAATAAAATTAATTGGGTTTACTATATAAATACCTATGGCCAGAGAAAAAAAATCCCCTATATAGACAAATCAATTTTATTTTATTTTTTGAAACTATAGACATATCAATCTTAAACCCACTATTATAGATATCCAAATAAAGACATGTATTTTGATCTCTCATTTATAGTTTATGCCTAAGCTACCCTACACAACAAGAAGTAGGACTTTAGGTCACGGTCACCAAATCATTGAACTCCGTGACTAAAACTCCGTGACACAAACGTCACAATAGTAGGCACAGGCAAAGGTTTTAATAAGGCTCCTATGTGATCGCGGGATCGTGACCATATGGCTCATTTTTGTACGCTATAGCAAAAATCGTGACAAAAACAGATGGTTAGTTCGCAGTTTTTTGGTCACGATCGCATGAAAAAACCGTGCAAAAAGGGTGCAAAAGTGCCTTTTAGCTACTACAGATGAAACTGCTAAGAATGTGTCCTTAGCTACTGCTTTCTATCGACTGCTAACTAAGGCTCTATTTTAAGCTAATGTCCTAAGTTTGTCATGATTTTGGCAGGACTGCTACAAAATGGACTGTTATGACAATGTTACATCACCATGACTCAAAAATTATTACATTTAAACAATTAGTCTTTTATATATTCTCATTTTCCAAACCTATAATAAACAATTAGTCTTTTAGACCTATGTATGTAATCAAACAATTCAACAATCATGAAATTCAAAATTTAAAATAGTACAATATATCATAATAAATTATCTCAAAGCAGAAGTTAAAACTAATATAATATGACAAAAAACAATAAAGAGATATTAAATTTAGTTTTAAGATTCTAACATTATAATGTAATAAGTCAATTAACCAACCATCACATATTAGCTTCAAGTAAAAACCAAAAAATGAGGAGAATGTATCATATAAATAGCATGTGGTCTACTTCATCGCTTTAAGTTGAAATTGTTGCATCATTTGCATCATCTATTCTTGAAGTTGTGCTTGCACTTTTTGCATTTCCATATTTTTTCCATCAAACTCTTCTTGAAGTTGCACTCTTTGTATAATACAAATTGTTGCACTCTTTGCATCATTTGTATCATCTGTTCTTGAAGTTGTGTTTGCACTCTTTGCATTACCATAATTTTTCCATCAAACTCTTCTTTCACTTATTCTCGTGTCTTCCTTTGAACTTCTACCAACTTCTTTTCAAATGTTTCAGTAGCTGTTGTAAACTTTTGTTCTGCAACTCTTAACATCTCTTGGGCATTTTCAAGTTATGTTGACAAAGTAGATCTTGATTGCCTCGTACTACTGTTACCAAAGACTAAGGTAGGAGTAACACCAAATTCATAACCTCGAACGCGTTCATGCCTCTCTCGACCCATTTCTTGGGCATATATGTCACTACGGTCGTCACTATAGATGATGTAAGTAGTAGAGCGAGGTGAAGAAGAAGACATCCTTTCAGGTTGTGATAGTAACTGCTCAAATTGATCCAGATATTACAAAAAACAAAAATATTAGACTTGTACAAAAAATTTAGTATGTAACTATGATTGAAATACAAGGATATAAAATTTAGATACTTCATTACCATGTTTTGCTTAGAACGATCATCAACAAAGCGTCCGTCTTTTTGTATGTATTAAGACAAACATCTCAACTCTATTAGGTTTAGTTCAAATTGTTCCTTTTTGTGCATATTCTTACAAGTAAAACAATTAAGTTATTTTTTATGAACTATTGATGTATAAGTAAATCTTATTAATAATAAATTTTCTACATGTTCATGTCGAATTTGAGCATAACTTTTTTATCCCGATGTATGCTTTATAACTTGCTTTGCCCTATTAACTTTGTTTTTTTCCAGAGATATCCTATATCAATTAAAAAATAGCATATCACCTATATAGCTACTAGAAACATAATAAAAAAATACTATAAATGAAGTATTAAATTAGATATAACTAATAAATATGATCTTATTTGAAGATGAGTATGAAAAGATACACTCTATGAAAAAAAATCATTATGTTTACCTTTGTCTCGGGTGTGTCCCAAAAGTTAATGAGTCACCTCCATTCATCATCTGATTATAAGGGTCATAATACTTGACCTTCATCTTATTTATATAACTTCTGAACAGATTTCCATAATATTGAAGAGTGTAGCTCTTGCATGTTTCATCCATTTCATATTTCTCCTATATTTCATGAAAATGTTATATATAATTAAGAGGTTTCATTTTTAAACAATAACATTACAATTTATATGAATAGTAATTGACATACCAATATTAAGGCGTAAAGCTTTTCCTTTACATCTTTACTAATGTGATGTCAATCTTGGATGGATAGGTACATTGTGTTGAGGTGTACCAATATTCTCATGCTAACTAGAAAGTCTTTCGCCAGATTGTCATAATAAAAAACTGGCCTTTTTGTATTGAAATGTGTTGATTTTTTTTCTCTGGGTTTCATACCAAGTAAATCCAAGTTAAGCATTGGGTCACGTGTCCTTTTTTTGCTAAAGGAACCTTCTAAAAGTAAGAATGAAATTATATGGAACATAATTTATTCTCTTATATAAAATTAAATAATTAATTTTCATTATTTGAGAAATTAAACATATGTAAACACAAATATTATAAGTAAAACTAAGCATTATTATCTTAAACATACCAGTAATGGAAGTATCTAAAACTAAAATCACGAGGAACTAGTAGGAAGTAGTTGCAGAACTGTAATTGCATGTTTTGTTGTAGATTATCGAGTCATCCTCTGAGAACCTTGTGTAATCTTCTCTTCGATGAGACATTTCCTATATAATAAAGTAATTTATAAAATGAAATATAAATAAGTTACATAAATAACATGGAATATATTACAACAGATATATCAAATAATATATATTATGTACTTACCAGTATTATTAGCTACACATTATTTATATCCTCATCATGAATAAATTTATTATCTCAATCAACAATGTTTCTTTGTTGTGATAGTAGAACATCTGTTTGGACAGTTTCTCCTATAATACTACTTCTTTCCTAATTGATTAAATCATTCTCAATTACATCATGCACATCATGTTGGCTATGAAGTGTTATAGACTGTTGATATGGCTCTGGATCATTAGTAGATACTTTATACCAGCGATGATTTACCAATCGATTTTTACGATGGGGAAAAAATCCGTTTGGTCATACCAATGGAATATCAATAGAATTTCAATTTGAAGTTTCAGCCAGTTTAATAACAGTTACCATCGATGTTTCCAATAGATAAGATCTGTTGGTAAACTTGGCTTAAGTTGATTTTCTCACCAAACTCCGGCCAACCAATTCTGAAACGGATTACCAACAAAATTTACTAATAGATTAAACTCTATTGGTAAATTTTGGTGAGTGTTGGCACCATATTATAAACAACATATTTATCACGTTGTTAAACTATTATGTGAAATATCAGGTTAGAGTAAAATACCAGCGAACAAATACCTGTTGGTAATACCAGCAGATGTAATTTGTTAAAAATTACAACATTGTATAAAATAAAAAACTTAAACTTGTATCTTTTATATTGCCTAAAATAATCTACTTTTTACATTTAACTTATTATTTCTATAAACAAATTTTGTTTTAAAAAAAAAACTAATTTTTTTTTATATAACATCATGTTAATAAAAAAAACTCCTAAAATGACTCATGACCTAAAAATTTGGTAATCATAAAATTCTTATAATTGTAGCCCCAACCCGAGGAGTCGGTTGACAACCATAACCACAGATATTAGTAGGCGTCGGATGATCAGAAATATCCTCTTGGTCAATCCCATCCCTGAGGACTGTTTTCTCTATATTTTTCTCGCAAATGTATACAACTTCTCATATTATTATACAAGAGTTTGATATACAACTCTTTTACGTGCTAAAATATATAAAAACAGATTGTCCCAATATATTTTACAAACATAGTGTTCAAGGCCTGGCAGGCCCTCTTTCATGCGGCGGCCTTGAAGGAGCGTCGTCCTCTCGTGTACCTAAAAGGGTGATCCCATGACGGGGTGAGTAAAGCCCAGTAGATATATATCCTACAAGGGCTACTCTATACCTAAATGCACATGCAATGCCAGTTACACAATCACACACCTAAATGCCTGCATGTCATGAATAAGATGCGACCAATCATGACCCAATCCCGAGTCCTCAGTGATTCTTTCACACATGCATATGCCAAGTGTGAAAAACCATCATGAGCGTTCCGTCCATGACCCTTTTTCCAAAACAAAATCTTTTGGTTTTATTTATTTTTATTGGGCGGAGTCTCCGTCCAGTACTTTGATCGACCTCACGAAGTATTGTGGACAATCTCGGAAGTATAACACTTTGGTGCGATTCTACGTACTATGGACAATCTCTCCGAAAACTTCTCCTTTCACAGTAGGGACGGAGTCTCGATATATATATATTAGAGCGATCTCAGGGAATCATTTGCATTATGTGATGTACCATCGAACCCCAAACACAGGGTCAATCATTTTCATGCACTCACACCCATGTCATGCGATGCCCCATGCATAAATGTAATGCAAGTGTCATTGCATGTCATTTTATGCTACATATATGCTACGTGTCACATGCAACATATAAAACACACATTATATGTCAAGTGGCACAAATAAATATGTCTAATGCATATAATTATTTTCATTTTTATCCCACATATATCACATAATTTCACACATTAACATATTATTCAATTTACAATAATAACACACATTAGCCATTCTCGGCCATAATTCCGGCTAGACTTGGCCTCGGAAAAATCTAGACTTAGTCCAGAAATTCCAACTTTTGTAAATATTATACAAAAATTCAACACGCAATTTCCTTCTCAGGCCATACACAGCCCTGAGCATTTCAGATACAATCCGGTTCCGAAAACAGAAGTTCCAGAAACCAGAACGGACCATTCCTCAACTGTCCGTGACCTAGCCCACTTCTCAGCTTATGGTTTTGCTGAGCACTTCAACTTATTAAATTCTAGACTCAACGATCTTTCCGTAGAGTCTAAGAACGCGCAAATCGGAATTCGGAAGGGAAGGTTATGGTCGTCCGAAGTTGATGCTACCAATTCGCAAGGGTGGTGCGGAAATTCGGGCATATCCCCGTTTTCCATTCTGCAAAGATTTGCTCAGTTCCGGGACACTGTGCTCGGCTTCGATGGTCCCGGGAACTCATATACTCGATCCATGACCGTTCCTGACCATGGAGCTACACTGAAATAATTTGTCTATTGAGCGAAATTGTTAGGCCCCTACACGGCCCCTAGGCGTGAAATGAATCGGAGTAGGAGGAAACCTACCTCTTGTAGCACAGGCTAGCTCACTTGTTAACCACTAAACCTTGCATTGTTCGCGAACCAGAGAACACTGGAAGTTCTCATTCCTTTTCTTTTCTTCCTTCTTTCTTTATGTTCTTTCTTTTCTTCTCTTTTCCATCGAACTGATTTTGTCTAGGTGGAGAATTCCTTATCCAATTTACTTGACACCTGGTATTGCCATGCCATGTGTCACTTGTACCAACCCTCCACTCAAGCCATTTCTCATGCATAGCCATACCTTGACATTTGGCCTTCAGTTGCCAAGTGTCTTCATGCATGTTATTACCATGGCATGAGCCTTCATGCCACGTGTCCCTATATGTGAAGTTCGTCTGTTCTTTTTTCGAAATACGTGAAATTTTGACATCCTGAAATTCAACGAAATTGACAATGTAACTGGAATTTTGAGAGCCGAACTCAACGGTGAGGTTTATTATCGTTGTCGAGATCTAGAAATTCCCAAGCTTACCGTTTGTATTACTCTTGATGATCTATCGTTCACTTTAGTCTCGAAATTCACACACATATACATACAATCACATGCACATATACAACGGTCATTTATCATTAAATGTGTAAAACCGGAAAAATTCAATTTTCTGAACAAGGTATGAGTAAATTTCGGTTGGAAATCGAAAATTTTTAGATCTCGAGCAGTGAAACAAATTTTATCGTTGAATTAGGTCTCGAAAATCTAGTTACCGTCAAATTTTTGTCGGATTCGAGATAATCGAATTTCATATTTTGAGATTGCTAGGTGTCAGGTGACACATGGCATGATCATGTAGATGCCATGTAAAACCAAGAAAATTAGAAATTTTCAAAAATGGAAAAATAATAATAATAATAAATTGCTAGAATGGTTCGGGAAGTCTAGAAAATTCTCTGAATCTCGAATGACCAAGCAATTTGCGCCGTTAAATTCGTCTCGTGAAATCTAGTGACCCAGAAAAATTAGGTCAAATTATGAGACAATCATAATTTTTTACGAGTTTCTGGGTGATAATTCGCCAGTGACTCCAGGGATGAGATTTTTACGAAAATCTCAGAAGTCAGGAAATGACTTGAACTAAGTTCATTTAAAATAAATTGAACTGAAAAGAAATAATTTTTTTTTAGATTAGAAAGAGACTTGATTTCGAATGAGAGATGGACACATGGCGCAATGTGAGCCATGTATCCAAATTAAAGAAAGAAAAGAAAGAAAAGGATAAAATGAAGGAAAGTCAAAAGAAAAAAAAAAAAGGAAGGAGCAGATGACAGTGAGAGGAGCGAGAAAGAGAGGGAGAGAAAAGGAAAAATGGGTCTTTCGCTTCTCTCTCATATTTATGGAAATCGGGCCGTTGGTTTTTGTCGGAGCAAGAAGAAAAGTTTATTCACGCATCGAGAGCTACTCGTGAGTACCAAAATCTTAGAGTTTCGTCAAACTCCACGAGGTAGGAAATTTTCCTACTTGGGTTATTTCTAGCAAAAATGTCATTTAATGGCTTGGGGTTTTCTTAGAGGCCGTGAGAGGTCATAAATTTATGCGAAATTTGGGAGCGAGTGTAGGGATTTTTAATTTTGGGACTGTTGAGCGGTCAGAGCATTTTCGACGGAGTTCGGACCAGTGTTGAGATTTGGTTTTAATCTCGGGACTAATGTCTTCGGGTTTTATTGAGTTTTTTAATATCACTGTAATTTGTTGATGAATTGAACCAAAAATGATTCATGGTCGTGAAGGGATCGAGAGGTGCTCTGTTTATGTGGGTCAGATTTTCAGCCATTTGTGTGTGTTGGAAAAATAAGTAACATCTTCATTGTATGTAAAAATTATGTTAATATGTGCTTGCGTGATGTATTAACATGGAAATGGTGATGAATGGAAATTATATGTAGGAAATATAATTATCCGGAATTTATAAATGTTGCATGTAGCATAACATATCATGAAATGACATGAGCATTTCATATGCATGGTCACATCGCGTCAAGTCAAGTGTGTGTGCATGGTGTTGGTTATTCACCATTCTTGGTGAATGTGTGGTGAGCTCGGAAACGGGACAACGTCTAAAATCGAGACTCGCGGTTGTGTAAAACAATAATAATACTAAATGACTTGTGTTTAGGTGAAGCAAGATGAGACAGATGCCCCCGGGGTAGAAAGACTAATTTATTCTTAATTCGGACATAAGTATCAATGATGAAAGTTAAGCGAAAGTGTCGAAGGCATCTGACGCGGTGAGGCCGTAAATTATGACGAATAAACACCACGAGATTTGGTAAATTGAATAAACATTGGAGTTGTCAATGGGTTGGAGATCATTGGGTAAACACGATAGTGGTTTTCCTATAGCATTACAAGTGTGAGGAGTCAGCCGAGGACTCGGGTTGTGGGCATAAGGAGTCTCATCTCATGCGTGACACGTAATATTCCATATAGGATTGCATTATTTATATGGAATGTGATTGAAACGTTTTATAGTTACCATTGCATGTGCATTTTAGGTGGGGAGTAGCCCTTGTAGGAGAATTTTATATTGGGCATTGCTCTTTATTAGGACCCCTTTGATCACGAGGGGTGTACGAGGAAACAGCGCTCAGACGAGAGGCCGTGATTATAAAGAAAGTGATGTATGGCCTTGATATTACCTTTGAGTAACATTTTATTACCTTTGAGTAACATTTTGTAAAATTATTTTGTATAAAGGAATTGTAATTAAATTCTTTTGGGACTATTGTCTAAATAGTCGGGTATGTAATTATGGTAAGAGGGTCGTGATCAGACTCTTACGGACTATAATTAAGCGTTTTATTTTCATATTTTAGATTTAAATGTGAATGAATGGGTCCCAGTAAAGGGATGTATATATTGGGTATATGGGCGAGATGGACCGTGAGGCCGATACTACTATTGAGACCTGGATGGAGTTATGATTATTTTGTTATACATATTGTATGTTGGGTGAGCTCCCCCCAGACAAAGGAGACTACTGCTGATTTTGTCGAAAATATGGATCCTAGATAAATGGGACACAACCGGTGTGGTATCGGGTCACCGAAATCCACGAATTTCGGAGTTGGTTGTCAACGGGACCCTTAGTTGAAGTCACAACTTGGTGTCAGGCCTGAGTAAGCGATTCCACTAGGGAGCTCGAATGTGGGTATACACAAGTATGGTCACGATACTAGCTTCGTCTGTTGGAGTATCAGAGTCTAGGTACGTAGTCTGAAGTACGATGGGCATGGGTCTAGATCATGCATTGTTGTGTGTTACATGTTTTGTGCTTAACATCTTTGTGTGATTTGTGTGAATAATATACATGAGTAGATTGTATGGAACAACAGGGTTAGAAAGAAACATAACCTTAGGGGTTCGGAAAACAAAATGAACATGATAGTTCGGGAACTGATTTGTATTAGTGTTTGGCATTACGCACCACTAAAGAGAAAAGTGAAACCGGTGTAGTTCATGATGTTAAATTCTATTAGTAGTTGGGACATGCTGCTAGTTAAGCGAGAAAGAAATCTAATATTTGCTATCTAACATGTGTAGATGACAAATCGAGGAAGAGGATGTAGAGGTCGTCCATGGGACAATAGTCAACCACTACTTGTGTTTGACCCACAGGCCTTTATAGAGGCTATAGGCATTGTGTTAGCATCATTGCATAGGCGGCGCGGTGGGTAGCGCCATGAAACTAGTGCAACGGTGGGCCAAGGGGGGACGAGTAACCTCCAGGGGTTTCAGGCACATCATCCTCCGACATACATGGGAGGAGGGACTTGATGGTCAGGACAACCTTCGCCATCGAAAGAGAAGTTAAAAATGCACGGAGCATCCTTGATACGAGTGCTAGTGGAAAGAGGAAGGAGGATCATCCTTCTTCTAATTTGGGAAAGAAGCAGAAGACTTCTACTTCTCGAGGATTTCAGGGACGGGGCCACGGCTATCAAAGCTAAGGCCGAGTCGGGGCTCGCTACACGGGGTAGATGACATGCTACCATTGCCATCAGCTTGGACATATGAGGTGGAATTGGCCTCAGAGGCAAGGATCCCAGGGTTTTGGGTAAGCACGGTCGACCATCGGTAGGACGGGCGCCGGATCTGATTCGTTCCTCCTTACTGACATAGGCGAGGAGCCGGTGCTCAGTCTCACGGTCTTTGCTGGCATACTATTACGCAGATAAACTAGAGAGGCCAGGGCATGGGAGAAGGACAGGGTTCACGGGCCGAGACATCGGGGGCCTAGGGGCGTGTCTACACCATCACACCACAGACTGAGCCAGTTGATCAGTCGATGATATAGGGTATGTTTATGTTATCTCATCTATGGGCAAAGATACTGTTTGATTATGGTGCATCACATTCTTTTGTTGCTGCATCTATGTTTTGGGCTTAGAGGTGGAGACCTTGGATGAGTCGTTACATGCGAGTTCTCCCCTAGAGATTAGGGTATGGATTGATCAAATATGTTGGGATTGTGAGTTAGAGATCTCAGGGATTCTGCTCATGGTGGACCTTCGGGTAATGGACATATCAGATTTTGATGTCATTCTTGGCATGGATTGGTTGATGGCACACCGAGTCGTCATTGATTGTGATAGTAGGAGGATTACTTCCTACACACGTGACGGTATCCGTGTGAATTTTCAGGGGGAGAAGCATGATGCTTTGCCCTAGATTGTGCACAACTCCAGGTGGAGTGGATAGTTGATGAATTGGCTAGCAAGCCGTACCTTAGAGGATCAGGAGAGACAAGATTTAGGTCTACCTCGAGTGGTTTGCAAGTATGAGGATGATTTTTACGATGAGCTCCCAAGGGTTACTCGCATAGGGATATGGACTTTTTCATTGAGTTACACCCTGGTACATCACCCATATCTAGGACTCCTCATAGGATGTCACCGGTTTAGTTGCAGGAACTCAAGGTCCAACTGCGGTTAGACAAGGGCTCTATTAGACCGAGTACTTCACCATGGGGCACTTCGGTTTTGTTTGCTAAGAAGAATGACAAGACTCTTCGACTGTGCATTGACTATCGACAGTTGAATAGGGTTATGATCAAGAATCGGTATTCATTATCGAGAATTGATTATTTGTTTGATCAGTTGAAAGGGGCGTGAGTCTACTCCAAGATAAACCTTCACACCAGTTATCATTAGTTGAGAGTTAAGGAGATTGATATCCCTAAGACAGTGTTTAGGACGCAGTATGGGCATTTTAAGTTCATAGTGATGCCTTTCGGGTTGACAAATGCTCTAGCGGCATTCATGGATCTCATGCATAGGGTATTCCAACCCTACTTAGATCAGTTTGTTGTGGTCTTTGTTGACAACATTTTGATCTACTCCTAGTCTGAGGACGAGCATGAGGATCATTTGCGGATTGTTCTCCAGGCACTCAGGGACCATCAATTGTATGCCAAGTTCATCAAATGTGAATTTTAGCTTATTGAGGTGAAATTCTTGGGACACGTCGTGTCGGCTTTAGGTGTGTCAGTAGACCCTGAGAAGGTTGAGGCTGTTATGAGTTGGGAGAGGCCGAAGCCAGTCTTCGAGATACGCAGTTTCTTGGGACTGGCGGGGTACTACAGGAGGTTCATTGAGGATTTCACCCGATTAGCAGAACCTATGACTAGATTGACTCAAAAGGGGGCCAAGTTTGAGTGGGATGACTTGTGTAAGAAGGCATTCTAGGAATTGAAAAAGAGGCTTACTACGGCTCCTATTCTGATAGTCCCAGAATAGGGACAGAGGTACACGGTGTATCGTGATGCCTCTAGGGACGAATTGGGATGTGTCTTGATGCAGTCCGTGAGGGTTGTAGCTTATGGTTCAGACATTTAAGAATCATGAGAAGCGGGAATTACCTACATAATATGGAGTTGGTGGCTATTGTCTTGCCTTATTGATTTGACACCACTATTTGTATGGTGAGCAATTCGAAGTGTTCTTCAGACCACAAAAGTCTGAAGTATATTTTCACACAGCGGGACTGAACATAAGGCAACGTAGAAGGATGGAGTATCTGGATGATTATGACTTCACGTTGCATTACCATCCTAGTAAGGCAATTATAGTAGCCGATGCACTTAGTCGGAAGTCACGGGGAGTACTAGCTAGTGTAGTTTCTTGAGAGTGGCGGATGCTCGAGAACCGTGGGACGGTTGGTACGATCTGATGATCGGGCTCGGGAGTATGTTGGGGTTTAGTGGATTCTTCCTGCGGGCAAGGTGATTAGTCCTAGGGGCGTGAAATGACATCCATCGGGGACCCAGTACGATCAGTATAAGTGATGAAGGCTGGGTCATCCACACAGATGGTAGCCTTCGATATAAGGGATGGGTCGTGGTTCCCCAATTGACCGAATATGAGAGAGGAGATCCTCACAGGTTCCAAGCACTCCGTTTCTTTGTGAATCCAAGCGCACGAAGATCTACGAGATCTTCGTCGCCAATGTACAAGAGTGGAATGAAGCGACACGTTGGAATTTTGTTACTTGATGTCTCACGTATCAGCAGTGGTGAGCATCGAGCGTGCAGGGTGCCGCCGGCCCGTTAGAGGTAGTATAAAATTGGAAGTGGGAGCGTATCACGATGGACTTTGTGACCCACTTGCCCGCGGACACCGTAGAAACGAATCTGATTATTGGGTGATTATGGACCGGCTCACTAAGTCGGCACATTTTGTAGTAGTGCGGATGACCTTCACACTGGAGGAATTCTGCTGGTTGTATATTCGAGAAATTGTTCGGCTATATGGAGTGTCAGTCTTTATCGTATCGGACAGGGACCCCCAGAATTATGGCACACTTTTGGAAGAGTTTCCAAAAGGCCATGGGAACACGATTCAGCGATGAGCGCTGCGTTTCATCCATGACGGATGGTCATTTAGAGAGGACCATCGGATTTTAGAGGGCATCTGCTGCGAGCTTATGCGTCCTAGATCTTAAAGGTAGGCTGGGAGGAGCACCCTTAGTGGAGATTCCTGGCTTGATTGATGAAGCAGTATGCAGATGGCACTATGGGGCCTTATATGGGGTATGCCGATCCTGAATCTATTGAACAAAGGTGGGAGAGAGTTCGATCACTGGTCCGGATCTGATTAGAGACAACTCTAAGAAGGTGAATTTGATTCGGAAGCGCCTCCTTACGACTCAGAGTAGGCAAAAGAGCTACGTCGACAGACGACGTTGACCTCTAGAGTTTGAGGTGGGTGATCATGTCTTCTTGAAGGTGGTGCCTAAGAGAAGGTGGTCGATTCGGTAAGTGAGGAAGCTAGCGGGTATATTGGGCCGCCGAGGTACTCGAGAGGTGATGATTGAATATCGATTAGGCCTTCTGCGGTTTATTAGGTGTCCATGGTGTTCACGTCTCATGCTTTACTAGATCCAACTCATGTAATGGATTAGGGAGGATTGTTCTTGATACATATGGGACAGCCGAGGAGGGACCGGGTAAGTATCGGTTAGCCGGGATTGGGTTTTCTGATCTGAGCCAGTGTATTTAGTGAAGGTGTTGTGGCAACACCGAGGAGTGGATGAGGCAACTTAGGACGATGCGGGCCACCTATCCTTTCTTGTTTGAGGATGAAGGTGCGTTTGTCTAATATTGGAACTAGAATAACTATTGCATATGCATGTGTTTATGTGTGCTAGTGTGTATGTAAATTTCGAATGAAATTCTTTTAAGAAAGGAAGGAGAATATAAGAAGCAGGGGAAAATTAGAAAATTTCAAAATTAGCAAATATTAATAATAATAAATTGTATAATGGATTCGGGGAAAGCAGAAAATTCTCTGGAATGTCGGATGTGAGTAGATTTCTTATTTGTTAAATTCGTCTTGCAAAATCTAGTGACCGAGAAAAATTTCGTCAAATTTTGAGACAATCGGAATTTTTTACGAGTTTATGGGTGATAAGTCGCCAATGACTCTAGGGACGAGATTTTTACGAAAATCTCGGAAGTTAGGAAATGACAGGCTAAGGTTCATTTAAAATAAATTGTTTGAAAATAAATAAATTGTTTCGAGCGACGGACGAATAGAGATGGACACATGTACGATGGGAGCCGTGTATCCAATTTTTTTAAAGGAAGAAAAGGATAAAAAGAAGGAAAGTTAAAGAAAAAAAAAGACAGGAGCCAGGGACGAGTGAGAGGCGAGAAAGGAGAGAGAAAAAAGAAAAATGGGTTTTTCGCTTCTCTCTAAGATCTACGGAAATCGGGCCGTCGGTTTTTGTCGAAGCGAGAAGAAAAGTTGATCTACGCATCGAGAGCTACGCGTGGGTACCAAAATCTTGGAGTAACGTCAAACTCCACGAGGTAGGGAATTTTCCTACTTTGGTTATTTCTAGCCTAAAGGTCATTTAATGACTTGGGGTTTTCTTAGAGGCCATAAATTTCAGTCCTAAATTTTTGGGACTGTTTTCGGACAGTTTGGATAGGATTTTCTGGACGGTTTTGAATCAGTTACGGGCGTGTTGAAGTTTAGTTTAATCACGGGGCGATGTCTTGTCGGAGTTTTGTTGGAGTTTTCGGTATCAACGTAATTTGTTGATGAATAGAACCAAAATGGTTTATGGTCGTGAAGGACGGAGAGGTGCCACTGTTATGTGGGGTCGGATTTTGGCCATTTTGTGTGTTATTGTTGGAAAAATAAATAACATGCTGTTGTGTGTAAAAATCATGTTAATATGTGCTTGCGTGATGTATTAACATGGAAATTGTGATGAATGTAAATTATATGTAGGAAATATAATTATCCGGAATTTATAAATGTTGCATGTAGCATGAAATAACATGAAATAGCATGATTGCATTTCATATGCACAGTCACATCGCGTCGAGTCGGGTGTGTGTGCATGGTGTTGGTTATTCACTATTCTTGGTGAATGTGTGGTGAGCTCGGAAATGGGACAACGTCCAAAATCGAGACTCACGGTTGTATAAAACAATAATAATACTAAATCATGTGTGTTTGTGCGTGTCACGTCCTCGGCCCCGCTAGAGCGAGATCAAGGGGCCTGAAACTATCTTGGGACTCTTTACTTGTTTTTCGGACATTGGGTGGAGCCCCGAGTCTTATAAGCGAATCAAAATATCATATCTGAATCTGAAATAAACTATCAACGTAGTAGTGTTTAGTGTCAATACATAGAGTCTTTGAGTCCCATTTACATACATATGCAAAAAGCGTACATTTACATTTTACATGTGAAATAAAACCTACTATGATAAACTCCTACTAGTTTGTTGGCCCAGCAATATGCGGAAAATCACGGACATCCTCCTCTGTACGTACATGGATTAAAACCCGTGCTAAACTTAACGCTTAGTGGGAAACATATGACTTATATGTATACATATGCACTAATACTCATTTCACGATTAAGCATATAGTTCTGGATATACGATGCGAGATATCGAATTTTTCATGAATTCATATAACGGACTTATACACATACTTGTACTTATATCGGACTTATACTTGTTCGGATCTCGAGTAGGGTTGCGGGCTTACTCTTGTACGGAGGTACCGTAGGGTACCACGGATCTTATACTTGTACAGAGGTACTCATTAGGTACTTTCTGGGCTTATACTTGTGCAAAGGTACCCGCGATGTCTGAGCTTATACTTGTTCGAGGAGAATTGCGAAGAGATACTATATTCGGAGCGAGCGATGTACATTACTTTACTTTTATTCATTTTGAGACTCTTATCATATAAGCGTGACTCACCTAGACCGGGTAATAAGAAATGAGTAGGACACAACACAATAAGTACCCAAGGTATGGTATAGTGCGGTACTTAGTAGCACAAGCGGGAGTGCCCGTAGCCGGCGGAAGGTGTCTTCGCACTAATCGGGAGGTACGAAGTACTAAATGGGCCCAGAAGCACGAGTTAAGAGAGTGTAGTCGCACTAATAAGAGAGTACCGAAGTTCTAAATGTGTCGAGAAGCCGCGGTTAGAAGTGTGTCACTGTCCAGTACGAAGTACTATACGTGCACACTTGCGTGCTTGAGGTGTCATGTCATTCAATATCTAGTCTTAGGTAGTCCTACAATTACATGTGTTTCAGAACTTATGATCTTATCACATGGGCGAAGTGCGATTACATTTTCCTTTACCTTACAAACATGAATAGACCATTTCATACACTTATAGGGTCCTCATTAGTCCAATAGACAAGTCCTTGAAGCAATAGAAAAACAAAACAAAACAAAACATAAAAATTTCCATGCTATGAACAGTACTATGTTGCGGCGTAGCTTTGCTATGCCTCGGAGTACCCGAGGCTTATCGGCATATCCTCTCGGCCACTTGTAGCCCAGTGGACGTGCCGATCTTGGCATGGACCTCTGTACCTTCGTGGGATCCCTCTGTTGTAGCGTAGTACCCCGAGAATTTTCCAGTTTTCTTGATTTCGTTCATTTTTTCAAAAATCCAACAAAAAAACCCCAAAATAATCCAAAGCATCTGAAAACAACTCCCAAAGTGTGTTCTAGCCCAGCCAAACCAAACATAGAGATTAATTAGGGTTTCCAAACCCAAAGAAGTCAAATACTTGTAACTTAGGTTAACACAACACCAAACATGTATCCATGCATCATAAACCAGAATCCATACTCAGGGAGGATTCCATACTCATCTTATACAAACTAGGGTTTCACAGACTGACTTTCAACAAATCTAAGGTTAGGATGAATTCCTAACTAAACCCTAGAAATGAAACAAACTAATATCCATACAAAAGTCCAAAAATCCATACAAATCCATACATAAATAGTTTCCATACAAAAATCATAGCCATCCATACCTTTCCTCTTCTTCTTCCTCTACTTCTTCTCTTCTTCTCTTTTCTTCTTCACGTTTTTTTTTGCTCCCCCAAAATGAGAGACCAACTTAGTCTTATCCCTATTTGGCCTTACTTTCCTTTTATTACACTTTGGTCCCTCATCTCTCCACTATTTACAAATCAAGTCATTCATATTTCCACTTTAGCATCTCATCTTCTTATGTTATGACTTTTATGTCCCCGTTTTGACAAATTACAAATTTACCCTTACTTATTTCCGGGTTTCTCAGTTTTCTCACTTAGCAAAATAATAATTACAAAAAATTCAAAATGCACTTATAATATACCCTAATTATGTTTAAAAATGACTAGGGTGTATTTCGGGGTGTTAAAGGGTGAAGCAGGATGGGCGGATCCCCCAAGTGAAAGACCCAAATTTTATTCTTGGTTAGACATATATATCCAGAGATGAAAGTTTGCGAAAGTGTCGGAAGGCGTGCGAAGCCTGCAATGAGACCCCGGAAATTTGCATCCCAAATAAACACACGGGATTCGGTAAAATTGAATAAACATTGGAGGGTTGTCCAATGGGTTGAGTCATTGGGTGAAACACCAATGACTGGTTTTCACACTTGGCATTGCAGGTGTGAGGGAGTCAGTCGGGACTTGGGTTGTGGGCATGAGAGTCTCATCTCATGCATGACACGTAATATTCTATATAGGATTGCATTATTTTTATGGAATGTGATTGGGTGTTTTTATGGTTGCCATTGCATGTACATTTTAGGTGGGGAGTAGCCCTTGTAGGAGAATTTTTCTACTGAGTGTGCTCGCCTTTGTGGGACCCCTTTTAGGGTATAGGGGTGTATAGGAGGCGACCTTTCCCCGGTGAGGCCGTGATTATAGAAGAAAAGACCCCGTGTGTGGCCTTGATATTACCTTTGAGTAACATTTTGTAAAAATGATTTGTATAAAAGAATTGTAACTAAATTCTTTTGGGACTATTACTCTAAATATTGGGTATATAATTATAATTAAGAGAGCTAGTGATTGGACTCTTACAATTTGTAGTGTGATTTTATTTTCATATTTTAGATTTAAATGTGAATGAATGGGTCCCGGTAAAAGGGATGTATATATGTGGGTATGGACCGGATGGACTGTGGAGTGATACTACTGTTGAGACCTGGATGGAGTTATGATTATCTTGCCACAGTTTGTATATTTAGGTAGAACTCCCAGAACAAAGAAACTCTTGATTTTTTGAAAATGTGGTCCAGATGATAGGACACAACGGTGTGGTATCAGTCGCCAAATCCATAAGAATTCGTAGGTTGGCGGGTTGTCAGTGGAGCCCAGTTTAGGGCGTCACATGCCACTTGGCACATAGAGGGAGTGACACATGGCACTTGATGGCCATGTGGTGTAGCAAACTTGGATGAATGGCTGCGCATTAGTAGTACTGACCAGTGAAATTATGGGAAAGAAAATCAAGAAAAATTAAAAAAAGTGATCACTTGACATGTGTGGCGTGTGGGAGGAAGTACGAAGGTGGAGAGAGCTTCCCATTTGGACAAGTCGGTGGATGAGGGTCAAGCTAGAGAGAAGAAAAAGAGAAAATGTAAGATAAGATAAAATGAAGGAAAAAAAAGAAAAGAAAGAGAAAAAAGGAGGAATGAGAAAATAGGATGGGAAATGAAGCAAAGGGAGTTCGGTGGATAAGAGGAAAAATCAAAGAGAAAGGGGGAGAAACAAATACGGGGAGAGAAGGAGAGGAAATCGGATAGATAGGTGATGAGAGAAAAATGCAGGAGAGAAAAAAAAAGAGATTTTCCAGACATTTTCGATGATTTAGGAAGCGGTTCGAGAAGAAAAATTCGATCCCGCATCGAGAGCTACGGCGCGATCCGGTGCAAAATCTTGGAGTTTCATCAAACTCCACGAGGTAGGGAATTTTCCTACTTGGATTATTTTTAACCTAAAAGTCATTTAATGGCAAAGGCTTTCTTCGGGGCCGTGACTGGCCGTGTGATTTAGTCCTAAGATTTTGGAACTGAATATTGGAAATTTTTGGGACTGGTTCTAGACAGTCCCCGATTGTGTTGAGATTTGATTTTGATATCGGGATTGATGCATTCGGGTTTTGTTGTGTGTTTTGGTATCACGGTGATTCGGTGATGAATGGAACCAAAAAAGGGTTCATGGCAGTGAAGGGACTGAGAGGTGCCTTGTATTTATGGGTCTGAGATTGGGATCATTTTGTGTGTTGTTGCTTGATTGAATAACATGTTATTGTGAAAGATCGTGTTGATATATGCTTTTGATGGATGTAGATTATATGCTTAAGTAAATATAATTATCCATGTGTTGAAAATGTTTGTAGTTCTAATTTTGCATGTAACATGTTACTAGTATGAGGAAATGACATAATTGCATTTCATATGCACGGGGACATCGCTTCAAGTAGGGTATGTGTGCATGGTATTGGTTATTCACCATTGTTGGTGAATGTGTAGTGAGCTCAGAAATTGGGACAACGTCTAAAATTGAGACTCGCAGGGTTTTCAAATAAATAATAATAGATTTCGTGTGTGTTTGGATGGCTGAGATCAGGTGCCGATCCCCCTGGGGTGAAAGACAGTACTGTTCTTGAAATTAGGACATATGTATCCAACAATGAAAGTTCGCAAAAGTTGGGGAAGGCATGCAAAGCCTATGGTGAGGCTTTGGAAATTCGCAACCCAAATGAACACACGGGATTTGATGAAATTAAATAAATATTGGAGGGTTGTCCAATGGGTTAAGTCATTGGGTGAAACACCAATGACTAGTTTTCACACTTAGCATTTTCATGTGTGAGGGAGTCGGTCAGGACTCGGGTTATGGGTATAATGAGTCTCATCTCATTCTTGACATGAGGAAATATGTGGCGCCCAATCCGGTCATTTTTTTAACGGTGTCCATGAACAATAGCTCAAGCGGTGCACTTTATTGGCTGGACAACTTTGTCATGGCGAGAGAAGTCTGTAATCAGCGACAAAGAGTCCTTGTCGAACTGTATGCGCAAAGTCGTGCTGTGATCGCGTTGTCACTCGCATGTTGTGTGCGCATGTAGCTTTGCGCACAAAACGCTCGCCGTTGGTGTGCACTCGTAATGCGTGCCCAAGTCTGTCGATGGGGCGCGCCCGGCGCCTGTCGTGGCGAGCATACATAGGTCGCGACATAAAATCGCCAGTATTGTGCACCACTTTGGAAAACCTTGTTGCGACATAAAATCTTCTATCGCGATAGGAATGTCCCACCCTTGGAAAAACTCTGTTGCGACACAAGGAGACCCTTATCGCGACCTAAGCCTAGCCCATCTCAAAACCTTATCGCGACACTAAATTTATGTCATGAGATAGGGCCAAAAAATCTCTATAGCGACCCAAACCATCCATCATGCCTGGAAATAGTGTCATAACACGGAGATCCCTGTCACAACACAGAGCCAGAAAGCTCTATCGTGCACATAAGCTGCACTGTTGCGCGAGCGTCCCATTCAGGCGTGCACGTCTGTCGCTACCCTAGGTCGAGAGTCAGTGCTGGCGGCCCAGAACCCGTCGTGACACGGAAGACCTGTCGTGACACGAGGGCTAGAAACCTGTCGCGGCTTGAGAATTTTTTCTCTGTTACCTTGAAGACCCGAATGGGCGTAACCCTCTCTAGTCCTCCTACACCTCCAGTTTTCCCTTTTTCTTTCATTTCAATACACCCTCATTTCAACACACAATAGCCTTTTTATTACAAGGGCAACATGAAACCTGGAAAACTAGCCAAAATGTATTAAAATGAGTTTAATTACAACTCTGTTCTTTTTACATAACAAACTGGGCTTTCCACCCGAAATTTACAAACTACAAAACAAAGCCAAATCTGTTTTCTTCTCCACTAAAGTCTTGGATGCGTTCCATCTCGATTGTATCTCGGTGCGAAATATTTCTCCGCGGCCGGGGTGAGCAATGCCGATGAATAAATTTTCCTACAAGGGTTACCCGCAGCCTAAATGCACATCTGGTACACACATCATATCGCATTCCGCGGAAAATACAATGCAGTGATTATATCATGTCATGCATGAGATGAGACTCCTCGCGCCCCTGAAGCCCGAGTCTGATCGACTCCCTCACTTTGCAATGCCGGTGTGAAAGCGATCCGTGGCATTTCGCAACGACTAATCCCATCGGACAACCCTCCAATATTTATTTAATTTTTACTAAATCCCGTGTGTTATGTGTTTGTGGGCCGCGTCATTTTCATGTTTTCACCGCAAGATCGTTGCACGCCTTTTCAACATTTTTACGGTCTTTCCACCCTTTGATGATCATGTCTAACAGCGCGTGAATTGGGTCTTTCGCGAGGGGATCGACCCATCTTGCTCAGCCAAACACACGAGATTTCATTAACACATTATTACGTTCTCATCCGCGCCAACAATGAGTCTCAATTTTGGGCGCCGTCCACTTCCGAGCTCACTACACATTCACGAGATGGTGAATAACCATTACCATGCAACTACGCTCGACGTGCGATATTCACCGTGCATATGACATGCAATTATGTCATTTCAGCAATACATACAACATTCATGATTTATAGACTTAATTATGTTTCTACAATATAATTTGCATCATCAAGCAATCCATGCTATTACATCAATTGAGCATGTAACTGACATGATTTTCACACAACGATGTATTTATTCTGTTTTAAGCGATAACACACAAACGCCACACATGGACGATAACGATGCGAAAAATCGATCTAGGTACTTAACGATCTGAAATTCAGCCTTGGACTGTCCGAAAACAGTCCATAAATTTAGTCTGAACTATTCAAAAACGGTTCGAAATTTAGTTCCGGACTGTCCGAAAACAATCTACAAACTAAATCTAAACGTAAATCCGGCATTAGTCCAAAATCTTTGGGGCCGGAAATGCGCGTCGTTCAGACCTAAACACATCAACCATTTGAATGGCTCTTAGACAAAAATTAAACTGAGTAGCAGAAAAACCCCTACCTCTCGAAGTTTGGCAAAAACTCCAGTTCTTATGCCCGATGAAGCTCGTTGTGTAGAGGAACTTTCATGCTTGCTCGATAAAACCAGCTGTCAATCAGTAAATCTAGAGAAGAATGTGGAAGCCTATCTCATTTTTTCTTCTTCTCTCTTTTCTCTCTTCTCTTTATTTCTTTCCCATTTCCTCTCCCCCACCAAAATTTGGTCCAACTTGGTCAAGTGGATGTCCTATTTGCCACGTCACCCTCATTAGCTCTCTTGGATTTTACCATCATCTTATCCATAACTTTGGATTTCCATCCTCTTAGGTTGTGACACATGTCCCACATGGGTCCAACTTAGACTTTTGTTTGACTTGCTCTCCATTTGACTGTGCCTCCATATAGGCCATCAACATGTGCGAGTGTCACTCGTTACTCTCGATGCCTCAAAAAATGTAAAATTATGATTGTCTCGGAATTCGACGAGATTCGACGAGGTAACTATATTTCTCGAGACAATTCCAACGGTGAAGTCTGTTTTATCATCCGAGATATAGAAAAATTTCAGATTTTCCGCCCGATTACCCGTTTTACTATTTTCAAAAATTGAATTTTGTTTTTCCAGTTTTACAAAATATTCCATATAGGATTGCATTTTCTGTATGGAATGTGGTTTCATGTATGTATGCCATTGCATGTACATTTAGGTGGGAAGTAGCCCTTGTAGGAGAATTTTTCTACTGCGCATTGCTCACCTCGTCGTGGGACCCCTTTTCAAGTACAAGGAGTGTACAAGGAGACGACACTCCGACTAGGCCGTGATTTGCGAAGGAGCTATGTGACTTATGAGTAATATTTTTTTGTAAAGTATTTTGTATAAAGGATTTTATAAAAATTCTTTTGGACTATTATATAAATAGTAAGTGCGTAATTATGGTAAAAGGGTTGTGATCGGACCCCTATAAACTGTAATTATTCATTTTCTTTTCATATTTTAGATTTAAATATGAATGAATGGGTCTCGGTGAAGGGACGTATGGAAGTGGTGACGAGTAACTCGGTGACCATGGGTAGTTGGTACCGATCCGGTACCAAGACTTAGGTGCAAGACGATCTAAGACAGAAATTCCGTGAGTTGACGGGTTGTCAACGGGACCCCGGAAATTGGGGCGTCACAAAATGACTAACCACATACCTCCGTCCTTAAATAGGAAGCGATAACTGGCATGCATCGTGTCCTCATGTTCTCATATTGCCTCCTCCACTCCATGGTGTTGCCATAATACTTTCACTAGCCTCACGGTCTTGCGTCGCAAAACCTGCTCTCAGCTATCCATAATACTTACTAGTCCCTCCTCGAAGGTCCCATCTATATCAACTGTAAGCTCGCCTCAATCTACTACATGAGTCAGATCTGGAGTGTACTTCCGGAGCATGGAGACATGGAACACCTCATGAACACCTGACAAACTAGGTATAGCATGTGATATGTAGTGCCTACCCTCCAGGTATCTCAAAGGGTCCAATAAATCTGGCGTAGCTGCACACCAAACGCGAGCTAACCACTCCTCTGCTTAGGCATCACCTTCGAGGAAGACATGGTCACACGCCTCGAGCTCTAGAGAGGTCGGCGTCACTGTCGGCGCTAACTCTTGGAAGCTCTGACGATGAGAAGACGTCTTCGTATCAAGTCCACCTTCACTAAGGTGTCTCTAATCAAATCCGGACCTGTAGTGGAGCTCTCTCCCACCTCTGTCTAACAGACTAGAGATCGACACGGTCTCCCATATAGTGCCTCATAAGGTGCCATCTGTATACTCGCCTGATAACTGTTGTTGTAGGCGAACTCTACCAAGGGAAAATGCTCATCCTAGCTACCCTTGAGATCTAGGACGCATGCCCGTAGCATGTCCTCTAACACACATGGTTCTCTCGATTGACCATCGTGCATTGGATGAAGCGCAACCTCATCATCAAGCTGCGTACCTGGCCCTCTGGAAAGCTCTTCAATGACCGTAAACACGGGATCTATGTCCCATTACAATAGAGGCCCGACCTCCATGTAGCCGGACTATCTCTCGTATATACAGCCTGCAGAATTCCTCTAGTGTGAAGGTCATTCCTATAGCTAGAAAATGTGCTGACTTAGTGAGTCAATCTCCTATCACCCATACTACATCGTGCTTCCGTACCGTCCTTGACAAGTGAGTCACAAAGTCCATCGTGACATGTTCCCACTTCCACTCTACTACCTCCAATGGCTGGAGTAGCTCCACTGGTCTCTGGTGCTCAACCTTTACCTGCTGGCACGTGAGACACCATCGAATGAAATCCCCAACGTGTCTCTTCATCCCGCTCTAATAATGCTGGCGACGAAGATCATGGTACATCTTCGTGCCACTGGATGCTCTTACCAAGCGGAAGCTGGTGGAACTCCCTAAGGATCTCCTCTCTAAATCGAGTTAAAGCGTGGGCTAACCCGTCCCTATCACGAAGATTGCCCTTTGTGTGAATGCTGACTCGTACTGTAGCCGGCTTTACCACATCCTTGATGGATACCAACTCTGCGTCCTGTCCTTGGGACTCAATCACTCTGTTCAGTAGGGAAGGCGTAGCCACCATTCCCTAATGCTCCCGGGCACGATCGTTTATCACTGTAATTCTAGCGTCCGCAGTCTCGAGCATCGCCACTCTGAGGAAACTACACTAGTAATACTCTTTGTGACTTCTTGGCCGCGCCATTTTCATTTACCTTACCGGGGTGGTAATGCAAAGTGAAGTCTAATCCTCCGGATACTCCATCCATACGCTCTGCCTCATGTTGAGTCACATTTGTATAAGTCTTGGACTTTGTGGTAAAACATCTCAAACTTCTCATCATCTGAATAGTGGCCTTGAATCTTTAAAGCGAAGACTATAACCTTGACTCCGTATCATGTGTGGGTAGTTATTTCGTGATTCTTGGTATCTAGAACTATAATCCACAACCCTCTGGCGCATTAAAACAAATGGTCATTTTGAGCATTGCGTATACAGTATGCGGCCGGTCCCTTTGCAGGGCGATCCAAAATGGCGGGCGAAGTGAGCCTCTTGCTGAATTTGTGGTCTTTCGTTCACAGTCATCCCACTCAAACTTGACCCCCTTCCAGGTCAACCTCGTCATAGGTGCAGCTAGTCAGGAGAAGTCCTCAATGAACCTCCTGTAATACCTTATCAATCCCAGCGTATATCTTGAAGGCGTTGGTCTCTCCTAACTCATAACTACCTCGACTGGGTCCATAGAGACACCAAAGTGACACTACATGCCCCAAAATCTTACCTCGATGGCTGGCTTCATACTTACTTGAACCGCATAACTCATGCTCGAGGTCTGGGAGACGTCCTCAAATGATCCTCATGCTCACCATGATTAGGAGTAGATCGAGATGTGTCAAACAGGCCACCACAAAATAGTCTAGATAGGGTTGAACACCTATGCAGGAATCCATGAATGCCGCTAGGCGCGATACCGTTAATTGAAAGAAATCACTATGAACTCAAAATTCCCATACCGTGTCTTGAACTTTGTCTTAGGGACAAATACGCCTCCTAACCCTTAGCGGTATTAATCGGTCGAGTCTATCTTGGAGTAGACTCGCCCCTCTCAAGCCCGATCAAGCAGGATCATCTCAATCCTCGGTAAGGGATACGATTCTTGATCGTAACCTGTTTAAGCTATCGATAGATCAATACCTGATCGAAGGTCTTATCGTTCTTCTTTACAAACATAACCGAAGCGCCCCAAGGTGAAGTGCTAGGTCTAATGAACCCTTTGTCCAACAATTCCTACAGTTGGACCTTGAGTTCCTACAACTCATCTAGTGCCATCCTATGTGGAATCATAGAAATAGGCGACGTGCCAGGATGTAACTCGATGCAGAAGTCTATATCACTCGATGGGGGTAATCCTGGTAACTCATCTAGAAAAACATCCTTGTACTCGCAAACTACCCGAGGTAGACTCACGGCATGTCTCATCTCATCCTCTAGGGTAAGGCTTGCTAGCCAACCACTCAACTGTCCGTGCCACCTAGAGTCGTACACAGTATGGGGTAAAGTATTGTGCTTATCCCCCTGAAACACAACACAAACTCCATCTTGTGTGTAGGTAGTATTCTCCCTCGATCTGTCGATGGCGACCGATTATTGCGTCAGCGATCCATCAAGGATGACATCAAACTCGGTCATGTTCATGACTCTTAAATTCAACGTAGTAGAAGTCAGGAGATCTCTAACTCTAGTACAGCATATTCATTGAACACTCACCACAGTTTTGAGAGCTCACGCCTAGCGACTTCTCCAGGTCTAGACCTCTATTAACTCCTCATGATTACAACAATAAATGAATCGATACGAGAATCAAATAGTATCTTTGCCACAGGTGAGATAACAAAAACATACCATGTATGGTAGCGTTGCTCTATGGGGCTCGGTCACGTGGTACTATATAGGCGATAAACCACTACCCTAAGGTCCACTGAAGTCTTAGGCTGTGTGGCCCGACCTCTGCTCAGACCCAGCCTCCTAGCCTCTCGACACAATGCGTGATGAAGGCACTTGTGCGATACCTGCTTGGTGGCTTGGTCCCTCGGCCCATCCCAGGGTGGAAGGAACAAGCGGTGTGCAATAGACGCCCCATTTGGTGCCCCAAAACTATGGTGTCCCATAACTCTGGAATCCCTGCCTTTAGGGGCAATCCTTTCTTCAATGTCCAAGCTGCTGACATTGGCATATGTCGGCCTTGCACAGCTAACACCTGCACTTACGGCCTTAGCCACGATAGTGTGACCTATCCCGGACGTCCTCGAGGAATAGAAGTTCTCTACTTTTTCCTCGAGCTCGAAGAAGGCTGATCCTCCTTCCTCTTCTCACTAGCACCCGCATCTCGGATGCTCTGAGCATCATCAATCTCTCTCTCTCTCTATAGCTATAGTTGTGCTGACCATAGAGTCCATATCCTGTAGGAGAAGTCCCACAATCTTGCCCCGGATGGACAACTTTAGACCATCCTTAAATTTCCTGACCTTGGCCATATTTGTGGCCACATAATCATCCTCGAAACGTGTTAACTATGTGAACTTAGCCACATATTCGAGTACTGTCATGGATCCCTGTCTCAACTCGAGAAACTCCCGAGCCTTGGCATACCTAGCCGATGCCGGGAAAAACTTGCTCATAAAAAGCTCTCAAAAATATGCCCATGTCATGGCCTCCCAATCCCTAGAGGTTTTCACCCAATCCCACCATACATGGGATTCACCCTGTAGCTAAAATGTCGCCAGACGGATCCGTGTCACATCGGAGGTAATCTCCATAGCCTCCAAAACTCTCTCTATCTGTTGGAACCAATGGTCAGCCACCACCGGGTCCCCTCCCCCTCTAAACGTAGGAGGATGATGCGCTCTAAACCTCTGGAGGTCACTCGGCCCTCCGGCCCAGCCCGTTTGCACTAGTCGTGATATGGTGGTAAATACGGCGCCTTCGCCTCCTGACCACATGCTGATCAAAGCCGGGCGGTGGTGGCCTGTGCCAAGTGGATGACCTCTACGTCCGCCACCCTTGCCATCTCTTTTCATTGCCTTCCCGCATTAGTGGTGCATAATGCCAAACACTAATAAATAACCATTCTTATGTAATCATGCTTATTCATTTTCCGAACCCCTAAGGTTACGTTTGCTAACCCTAGTGTTCTTCAATTTCTATACACATTCTATCATGCATATATTCATAACACCACAATACATCTCCCGTGGAACATATTAGAACACAAAAGCAATCAATGCACACAATGTCGTGTTCTACACCCATGCCTACTAATCCTAGTACTAGATACCTAACTCTCGATACTCAACTATGACAAGCCAATATCTGAAAAAAATGGTGGATACCCCCACCCAAGTTCCTAAGTAGTCGTTAACCTAAGCTCTAATACCAAGCTGTGACGCCCCAACCCGAGGGTTCGGTTGATAACCCATCAACCCGTGGAATATTTGTGGGCATTGGATGATCCAATGTCCACGCTAGTCAATCTCATTCACAGGGACTCATTTCTCTATATTTTTCTTACAAATGTATACAACTTCCCATATTATTATACAAGAGTTTGATATACAACTCTTTTACAAGCTAAAATATATCAAAACAGATTGTCCCAATATATTTTACAAACATAGTGTTTAAGGCCACAACCCGGCCCTCTCCGTACTCATGGCCTCGAAGGAGCGTCGTCCTCTCGTGTACCTAAAAGGGTGATCCCACGACGGGGTGAGCAAAGCCCAGTAGATATATCTTCTATAAGGGCTACTCCCCACCTAAGTATACATGAAATGATAGTTACACAATCACACACCAACGTCGCACAAGCCATGAATAACATGCGATCAATCATGACCTAACTCGAAGTCCTCATCGATTCCCCACACATGCATATGCCAAGTGTGAAACCGTCATGAGCTGCCTCCGTCCATGACCATTTTTCCAAAACAAAATCTTTTTGTTTTATTCTCTATTTTTATTAGGACAAGCCTCCGAAATATAGTGTGGATAGCTCCGATCGCACTTGGCCAACCTCCAAGAGCATCGTGGACACCCTTCGATATGTACTTTGGTCGCCTCCAAGAAGTATCGTGACACCTCCGAAAACTACTTTTCTACGGTTAGGACATGTTTCGGATATATATATATATATATATATATATATATATATATATATATATATATATATATATATATATATATGACAGCCTTCGAGAATCAAGCTTGTATTTGATGTACCATCAAACCCCAAACACGGGGTCGATCATTTCCATGCACTCACACCCATGTCATGCGATGCCCCGTGCATAAATGCAATGCAAGTGTCATTGCATGTCATTTCATGCTACATGTACGCTACGTGTCACATGCAACATATAAAGCACACATTACATGTCAAGTGGCACGAATAAATTATGTCTAATGCATATAATTATTTTCATTTTTATCCCACATAATTTCACACATTAACATATTATTCAATTTACGTAATAACAATATTAACCATTCTCAGCCATAATTCTAGCCAGATTGCTTCGAAAATCTTAAATTTGTCCGTAAATTCCAAATTTTGTAAATATAATACAAAAATTAACACACAATTTTCTCGCTAGGGCCATACGCGTACTCTAAGCATTTTAGATAACTGTTCCTAAAACGTAAGTTTCGGAAACCGTGAACGGATTGTTCCTCAACCGTCCGTGACCCACCCCACTTCTCACCCACGATTTATCGAGCACTTCATCTTATTTAATGCGACTCAATGAGCTTCCAGAGTCTCTAAGAACGCCGCAAATCGAATTCCTGGACGGAGTTATGGTCGCTCAAGTCATACCGACAGCGTGGGTGGTGCGAACCAGGCATATCCCTATTTTCCATTCGCCTGTGATTTTCCGCCCAGGATGTCAAGGCCTCGATGATCCCGAATCATATACTATCCATGACCGCCCCATAACCAAAAAATGCATCACAATGAAATACTCACTCTAAAGTGGGCGAACGTTAAAGCCCCTACACGGCCCTAGCCGCATGAAATGAACCAGTAGGAGGAAACCACTGTAGCCCATACTAGCTCACTTCTTAACTAATCGAACTCGTGACCGTTTCGCGAACCGTGAGAACAATGGAAGTTCTCCTTCCTTTCTTTTCTTTCTTCCTTCTTTCTTTCTTTCCTTCTTCTTCCTCATTTCCACCGAACTCGATTTTGTCTAAGTAAGAGAATTCTTATCCAATTTACTTGACACCCGTATCACATGCCATGTGTCACTTGTACCAACCCTCAACTCAAGCCATTTCTCATGCATAGCCATACCTTGACATTTGGCCTTCAGTTGCCAAGTGTCTTCATGCATATTACCACGTGGCATGAGCCTTCATGCCACGTGTCCCTATGTGGTTTGATTGATTTACCTGAATACATAAAATTCTCGACCGTCCTGAATTCAACGAAATTCGACTATGCAACTAGATTTCACGAGACGAACTCAACGATGTGGTCCATGTTGTCATCCGAGATCTAGAGAAATTCCTAGGCTTACCGCCTGTATTGTAACGGTAGTGACACACCCCCACCCCTACTAGCAGGTGATGTGCCAACAATCCCACAGAAACTCCCAACCGATACCTCCAACAACTAGAGAATCCTATGAAGCTAAACCGTGTTGCTTACTGAAAACTTGTATAAAAAAGTTTCTTTTCTAAACTTGTGATTTTATAAAATTTCGGTAGCATAACAGCTGTATATAGGACATATCCTAAATCCTGTAAAATAAAACTATGTACATACATATGAAATACTATACAAGTTCAAAGTGTTTTCTAACAAAAGTTAGTTACATTTGAGTAAATACATCACATATAACTAGAAGTCAGGAGGACCCTGATATGTCCCAATGCCCAGCGTAGCTGTACCTGGAAGATAATTTTTAAAACAGGAAAATAATGAGCTAAAAGAGCTGAGCGAGCGATGTTTATAAATGCTTCGCTTTTCGAAAATGTTTCAAAACTCGTAAACAATCTTTACAAAAACACTTTTAGAAAACCTTGCTTGCTTTGCTATTAAAGTTTCTAAAACTTTTCGTGAAAATGCTTGCTTGCTTATCAGTGGTTGATTTTAAGCTGTATGTAAAATTCTTATAAATATAATGATCAACCACTGGAGGCCTTTCTTGCTTGTTGTACCCTAGCAAACACGAGAAGCCTATATCTTTACCGTGCCAGTGGAAGGACCTCGTGTCCACATCACACAAGTACCCTAGTAAACACGGGAAACTTGTGTCTCTACCGTACCGGTGGAAGGACCTCGTGTCCACATCACCTACTTCGGTAAATATGGTGGAAGGCTCCATCACCACATAATAAGCTAGGTGCAAGGACCTCGTGTCCACATCACCTATTCCGGTAAATATGGTGGAAGGCTAATAAGCTAGGTGGAAGGACCTCGTGTCACCTATTTCGGTAAATATGGTAGAATGCTCCATCACCACATAATAAGCTAGGTAACGTAATAAGCTAGGTGGAAGGACCTCATGTCCACATCACCTATTCCGGTAAATATGGTGGAAGACTCCATCACCACATAACAAGCTATGTGGAAGGACCTCGTGTCCACATCACCTATTCCGGTAAATATGGTGGAATGCTCTATCACTACATAATAAGCTAGCTCGCTAACCCTATATACTCTAGTACGTGACACGGTCCTCCTCTAATGCATGAGCTAAGTTTGCCGACCAGACAAATATAAAATGAAATGAAATCATGTCTTAACTTCTCTGTGCACGTACGAAATACCTTTAATTGGTAATGCTTGCTTAAGACTAGAGATTTCTTAAGGCCTAACTTATACAAGATAAGTTTGCTTGCTTGCTTAATAAAACATATTGCTTGCTTGCTTTATAAAATATGGTTTAACAAATCAAAACCATAAGCTTTAAAATATGGTTTAACAATTAAAACCATAACATACAAATCATAAAACGATTTATAAACAATACAGTAGTATTGAAAAATAAAGTTTAGAACACTCACATTTCCGTTTACAATAATTGAGCAAGACTTCACAATTTCTCCGCCTCCGCTTTTACCCTACACATTCAATGTATTAGACCAAACGTGTCATCACAACGAAGCAACTTGCACATTTGGTGCTATAATTAAATTTTTCAGAAAATATGTGAGTCTCAAATGCCTTTCACAGGCATATGGCTAGATTTTAGACTCAAGGGGCTTTCCGTAGAGTCCAAGAACACCCGAAAATAGTTCTGAAAATCCCGTCCGGATTATCTGAAAACAATCCCGAAATTAAGCCCGGATTATCCAAAAATAGTCCCGAAAATTCCTAAAAATTCATAAACTTAATCCAAAAATTTTGGGACTGAATTTTACGGCCTCTCACGGCCTCTAAGAAAATCCCAAGCCATTAAATGACATTTAGGAGAGAAATAACACACGGAGGAAAATTCTCTACTTCTTGGAGTTTGACGAAACGCTAAGATTTTGGTGCTCACGCGTAGCTCTCGTCACGTAGACCAACTTTGCATTTTGCTCCGATGAAAACCTCCAATCCAATTTTTGTAGATCTTAGAAAGAAGCAAAGAAAGAAAAAAAGACAATATGTTTCTTTCTTTCTACTAACTCTTTGGGCCGAAAAATGGCTTTCACCCTTTTTGACTTTTCCTTTATTTATTTATTATTCGGATATATGACTCATATTATCTCATTCGAATCCGTTTTTGCCCCGAAACAATTTATTTCTTTTTAGTTCAATTTATTTTAAATGAACTTAACTCAAGTCATTTCCTAACTTCCGAGATTTTCTTGAAAATCTCATCTCTGAAGTCACTGACGACTTATCATCTAAAAAATCGTAAAATATTCCGTCTGTCTCAGAATTAGAATGAAACTTTTCTGGGTCACTAGATTTCACGAGACGAATTTAATGGCGCAATCCGTTTCATCATCCGAGATCTAGAAAATTTTCTAGGCTTCCCTGAACCATTATGACAATTTATTATTATTATTATTATCCTTTAACTAATTAAAGTTTCCATGATTTGTACTTTCACCCCTCCACTTTCCTTAATTGCAAAAGTGCCACCATTATTTGAAAACTTTACAATTTCATTCTTAAAAACAACTTTCAAAAATACTATTATGACACTCAACTAATTAAGGAAGCTCTTAATGCACATATGCGACCATACGGTTACACATACCGTACACCCCCTGAGGACGGGGTGTTACAGGTAGTCTATCATTTCACTTTACCTGGGTTTCATAATAATACATATAATTCCAAACCATGGGCGAATCGATGAACAAGGGATTCAGTATAATGTCTTTGTTGATTTCTAATGATGCTTTCAACCAGAATCGGGCCGAGCGTAGGGTCAGCTGGGCCGACTGATTGTCAAGGGGCCGATGCGCTTTTGGATTGTTTGGGCTGAGGTAGGATCGCTGCACTATTGATCTGCAGGCTCTGGACGTAGCACTCCTCTGCAAAAACAAGGAAGAAGGGGGGTCGGCGAGGGCTTCGCCCGTGGCCGCTCCGATGCCTAAGTCAGTTTCTTTTTGAGAGAAAAGAGAGACTGCTTAGTATTGGCGTATGTTTTTGCGTACCTTTCACCGATGGGGTGACCTTGTATTTATAGTAGATGTTCTCCCAATTTGATGGTAATTAGGATTCATTCCCATTGGATGAGATATTTCTTATTATATCCTCAGACGGATTTGGTATAGATATAGAAAGAGTAGTTTATTTGGGATAATCTTCCTTCCTTATTCTAGGATCCGATTTGATGTTGATCTAATATTGTCTTTCTTCCTTATCGGGTGAGATTTGGCTGACTCATGAATAATATATTATTGTAATATTTTCCGTACTGGAGACTTCCCATAAGTGGCCTGGGCCGCTGTGATTGGACCTCTCTTCCGGGCTGGCCCAAAAAGGTTGGAATGCTGGCATAAAAGGCTTGAATGCCTTATTGGGCAAACCTCTCCTCGGGATTCAAATAAGCCGGGCCTTCGTGCTTCGCCGGGCTCTTCGGTCGGGCGCGGTGGGTCATGAGCCATATTTTTCAAACCCTATCAATCGCCTCGCACCCTTGTGTACCTGCACGCGGCAAGGGTTGTAACGCCGTGATCGGGTGCAATTTCCACGTTTGCTCAGTATCGATTAGTTGTGGCTCGTCGCCGCCATTTGTCTTATGATAATGATGACTCTTCGGTTTTCGCGCTTATTTCTTCCATTCCTTTCAGTTTCCTTTTGTTTCTTTTGCGGACATCCTCTGTCTTGTGTGCCATTGTTCTGGGACCTTTTATTTGCCTTTAGCGAGTTCGGATTTCCTTCTCTCTTAGTCTTCTGTCTGAGCCTTTTTGTGCAGAGTCTTTATCTGTTGTCTTTCTGGGTCCACTGTGTCTTGGTTTCTTTGATTTCTTTCGAGCGATAAGGCGAGTTGTTTTGGGTTGGCTGAATTTTGTTTCATTATCCACTTCGCTCATGGGTCCGGCCGCTCTTCCTCTCTCGCCAGACGATGGTGATTCTTCTGGCTTATCGATGGTTCTAGACGAACCGGTGGTGTCTCCAACCGCTTCGGGTCGTTGTCTCGAGGTGCTCCCAGGTGCTCTCTTCCTCGCACAAGGGCAAGGGAAAATGAACCTGATTAACACCAGGGTCCGAATATCTCGAGATTTGCCTTTCAAAGATACTTTAACCGGGACCTGAAGAAGGCCTGGGCTTCTCCTCATATGGGGCCATCTTTGCCGACGTTATCGCCTCCCTTCTGCTCAGTGGTCCCCCGACGTTTTGACCCTATGTGGTCTCGTGGCCTAGGATGGTGTGTTTCTATGGCCTCTCGATAACGGCTCCGCTTCCTCCGCACCCCTTCATGTGCGGGTTTCAAAGACAATGTGTGTCCCGCCTGCCCGCGCCCAATGGTTGGGGTATTTTGGTTAGTCATTAGTTTCTTTAGGACGTGGACTCCTGTCCCCCAAAGATAGCCCTGCTTCTTCACCTTTTTAGCCCGAAGGAGACATCCGAGGGCTTTCTTTATTTTTCTAGGCGTTCCGGTGCTCCTCTGGTGATCTCCGATCTTCCCTCCTCCCACAGGCTGTGGAAGGGACGCTATTTTTTCGTTAGTGGCCGTAACTGGGAGTATGACCCTCTCGACAAGGATGACACCCTAGGCGTTCCGGTGGCTTGGACCACCCTCGAGAATCTTCGTGAGTGTTTATTCTGTTTTTGGTCATAACTCAGGTTCGGCTTATCGGGCATTCCGACTCGCACCGCCCATGCTTTCGTGTGCTCGCATTGGACGAAGGCCGGGCATCACTGCCAGAGCGCCGCGCGCTAAGGTCCTTTTGTCCTTATGTTGAACTGATCAAGTCGGATGTTCTCGGTCCTTCGAGTTCGAGGTCCACTAGTTCCGCTGCTTTGAGATCTTCACCTCATTCTACCATGAAAGTTCCTCCCGTTGGGCCCTCTACTGCCAAACCCACTAGGGGGAACTGTCAGCCCAGCCAGAGATGGTGTCCCCGGTTTCCCTGAGAGGGAAGCCAAAAATCTCGCACTCGTTGAGAAAGACCGCTGACTTTGGTCAAAGTTCCAAGTTGGGCATCTCCCATCCTCTCCGTCCACTGCGGTTCGAATCGGGAGTGGGAGCATTCCGCCCCTCGGTTCGCACTCTATAGTTTTGAGTTCGCGGTCCCATTCTCGGGTCCGCCGCAGGCGGAAGGTCCTCTGTGGGGCCGCTGAAAGCAACCATTGATGGTCGCGCCATCACCGTCTGAATCCGCCTAAGAAGAAAGCTGCTAGATCGCCTTCAGAGCGGAAAAGGCGAGTAGATCAGAGCCTAATCCACAACTGGTGGTGACGAGGACTCTTTACTTCACAACGTCGAACTTGCGGCAGGAGCGGTTTCGTCTATTCTCATGACTCGACCTAAGAAGTCGTGTCATACGCCTGATGAGGCTCGCCCTATCTCTTCGTGGGTCGCTCCGTAAGTCGTGACCTTATCATATTCGATTCCATTTAGCTGGTTTCGATCCCGCATCGATGTTGACTTAAGGCCGGGTGCGTGGCTACTCATCCGCGGGTTTAGCCAGAAGGCTAACCAAACGGGCTATGTCAAAGCGCCCGGCATATAAGGCGCAGGTGGCTTCCTCTCATCCGAAAGGTGCCGAGCCGCGAGGTCGTGCAACATATGACCGAGCGTGAAGCTCAACCGACAGAACATATCACGCCGCCTGCTCCTGCCGAGGGTAGGGAAGACGAGGTCCTAACAAATTTTGAGGGCGGTTGAAGGCGAGCCTCGGGAGGCTCCGATGACTCCGAGGGTTGTGTAAAACGACTTGATCTGAGGCGAGGGACTGGACCGCAGTGATGCCTATAGTACGAACTTCAGATGGTTAGGGATGAGCTTCTAACATCCCGAGGCGAGCTTCGTGAGTCTCAGGAAGAACTGCGCTCGATCAAAGACGATCTGCGTGATAAGACGACGCAGTTGGAAGAGGCTCGTCGCGAGGCTAACGAGGCGCCGCCCCGCTGGGACGCTCGACTAAGGAGTGCCGAGTCATGGGATCTTCATCAGCAAATTACTTTGGTGGCTCAACGGGAGGAAGTTATTGGAAGACTGAGGGCCGAGGCGTCTAATCAATGGATCTCTGGGTGGCTTGCCTTTCAGAAGAAGGCTGTCAATGCCTATCCCGGCCAGGATTTCAACATCGACCTCCCCAGCGATGAGGAGGAGGAAGGGTCCTTCTCTGCTGATTATCTTCGAGAACCTGGCACTCCCGCTGAGGTCCACTCTTCATCGTCCCGCTTCTCCTTCTTTCCACCTCCGTGCTCGCCTTGCCCGCCTCGACACGACTTTTACACTTTTCTCTTTTTTTTGTCAGTCAGACCCAAGACATATGTAACCTTTTCTTCAATGAACATTCATTACTCTCATCTCTACTTCTTTCGCTCCGTTTGTGCCTTCGCCTATGCTTGATTTGACTTTTTACTTTGTCCGCACATGGTCCGATTAAGCGCCCGGTGCCAGGGATGTGTTGAGCTCCCAATTCCGTCCGCTGAGGCACCCCGGGCTTCAAGCCTTATGGGCTGAAAGCCCGAGCTGAATTGAACTTAGGCCGCATGGCCCGTGCCGAGTGGATGAACCGCCGAAGTGAGTCGGGTCTGGCCGGCCGAGCTGCCCTCGAGCCGATTCGACTCGGGTCGCATGGATTGTGCCATGGATGAACTCTGGCCAAAGTGAGCTACCGCTCCGCCTGATGAGTCATCGAGTTGAACTGCCGATGGGCTCGCCATGCGAATAGTTGGGCGCAGCTCGCCCATGAACCGGGAGGAGCTCGCTCTATGTGGAATTGGCCGAAGAGCTCGCCTACGGGAACTCGCCAATGTGAACCGCCGAAAGCGCAGCTCGCCTCTGCGGAATCACGGTAAGAGCTCGCTCTACGTGAATCACGGAAGAGTTCGCCGGCGCAATTGCCGGGAAGAGCTTGTCTATGTGAACTCGTCAACGTGAGTCAGCTGGCTCCGGCGCCGTGGGTCGTGGCGATGTAGCCCGAGCCGATCCGAATTCCTTCTGTACGTGGACTGCGCAGCAGGACGAACTCGTCAAAGCGAGCCGAGCCTGCAGGCGATGTGGCGAGCGGCGACGTGAGCCCCGAGCCGTCCGACTCCCCAGCAACGCGACCAGGCAGAGCAGACGAACTCGCCAAAGTGAGCCACCGGGCCCGCACCGTGTCCGAAAGGGCGATGTAGCCCTCGAAATGGTCCGACTCATCGTAACGTGACCAGGCGCAGTAGACGAACTCATCGAGGAGTCATTGGCTCGGCGCCGTGGTCGAGTGGCTATGTAGCTCGAAATATCTCGACCTCGTGTAGCGTGACTGGGCCCTGCAGACGAATCCAGTCGTGAGTGAGCCGGGCTCCGGCGCTATGGTCGAAAGTGGCGATGTGTACCGAAATGGTCCGACTCTCGCCGTGCAAGGTGACTCGTGCGCAGTGTAGGACAACTCACAAAGTGAGCCGCTGTTCGGCGCCGTGGGCCGAAAGGGCGATGTAGCCTAAGCCGGGTTCGACCGTGCAGCGTGACTCGCCCGCACAGACGGTGACGCTCTTACCCGACCCGACCACCCGCTGGGGCGATCCGAACCGAGTCCGGATGCCACTAAAATCACTCAAAATTACTCAAAATCATATCTTGCGGGCTGAATACTTAAATTGCGTTTCCATAAACATTTACATTTAACAAAATCCATTTACAATGTAATCAAGCCTTTCAAAATGATTTACAAAATTGATGTTCAAGATTCAAATTGTTATAAAATATCCATATGTTAACACATGACATGAGTGCACATGTCTGAAAGCATTACCCGAGATTTCTTTCTTTACACTCGACGCCCTCGATCTTGGGTCCGCTATCGATCACTATCTATCACTGCACTGGGCAAGATTGGTAAATACGCTTAAGCATTTCATGCTTAAGTGGTTTCATACAAATCCATTCCTCGCCCAAATTTAATCAATTTATGCAATTTAATAATTCAGAACTTTCAATCATTTGGATGATCAATATAAATACATTACATATACTTTGTTATATATATACAATAAATTATAGTTCATTGATCATCCCATAAATACATTTTCATAATCAATATTTCTCAATCTCAAATCAATTCAAATATGCTCACAAATTCAATTTAGTTCTGACATTCAATTCAATTTTGAAAATCAATTCAGTTCTGAAAATAAATTCAGTTATGCCAATCAATTCGGTTATGTCAATCACTTCAGTTATGCCAATCACCCGCTTATGCCCATCAATCTCGCTATGCCCTTAACTAATTTAACCTATGTCTTCGACATATACAAGATATCGCAGTCACCGACACGGTCCCGCCGGGTCAGCAGGCCCAGATTACATGGTTTTATAACACAGCACGGTCCCGCTGGCCGTTGACCGGTTATAAACAATCAATATGGAACACTACCGATACGGTCCTTACTGGCCGCCGGACGGAGGACACATTAATAGTCTCGCAGATCGCGATTCACCCTATCGTACTCAATATATCCTTAATGCGAAATAAACGGTTAACATTCTATTAAGGGCGTTCAAATCCTTTATAGCAAAATATAGTACAATATGTACGCTTGTATAAACAGTTTATTTTCAATAATCATGAAATTTTTATATGCAAATATTTCACAATCACTTTTCTCAAATCAATTAAATCAATTCAATATGCTTTTAGAACAACATGCAAAAACTTGAAACGAGGAATAGGAGTTGGTAGAACAAACCCAAAATATTTGCACTTTGATGCCAATCCTTGAATCTCAATCACAGCTTATTTTCCTGTCGTTCCTATTCCAAAACCATTAAAGAACAATATTATTCAAGTGTACTAGTGGTTTTGGTTAGGATTGATTTTTGGAGTTTAATATGAGTTCCAATTTAAACATTCTATATGTAGATGGATTCTTGACTCAATGGGCTTTCCATAGAGTGCAAGAACACTCGAATCGGAGTTCGATGCAGTTAGGACCTTCCGTCGAGGTCATACGCCAACTCAACCGACGAGCGCATCTGAACCGACGAGCTTCGTCTACCACCCGGTCAAACATCTTCTATACTCTCAGGAATATTAATGTGTATTCTTGACTCAATGGGCTTTCCATAGAGTCTAAGAACAATTCCAAATCGGAGTTCAAACGAAGGAGATATGACTCCGGTTAGAGGTCATGTGTAGTCAACTTTGACGAGTCGACCAACTGACACGAGTCGCACTGGAGTGACGAGCCTACCAAACACCTCGGTCTGACATTCAACATCCTCTCAGGTATATAATGTATTCTTGACTCCATGGCTTTCCATAGAGTCCAAGAACACCCAAATCGGAGTTCAAACGTAAGGAGATATGACCTTCCGGTTGGAGGTCATGCGTATCAACTGAATGAAACACCCGAATCGACGAGCAATCGCTTGACGAGCACCGCTTGACGGAGCAATCGCTGATCACCACCGTTGGACGGCACTAACGTTGGATCGACCACTATTTGACGGACCACCGCTTGGACTACCACCGCTTGACGACACCGTTTGATCGATCACGCTTGATCGCACCACCGCTTCGACCGAATAATCGCTTGACCACCACCGCTTGATCTATCACCGCTTGGATCTAATTAATCGCCATCACATCTGACTCCACCAATCGCTTGACGACCTCGGTTTGACGAATTCACCGCTTGACGAATTAATCGCTTGACGACCACCGCTTGACGACATCAGTTGGATCTAATTCTATTGATAATTTCGGTTTGACGACCACTCCACCCATTTGGACTTATTCGTGAGTAAAAAGACCATAACTTGATCTACAAAGGTCCAAATTAAGAAATTCAAAGCCTAAAATCAAGTTCATTGATGGGTTGAAGCAATTTCACAGAAGGACTTACTGCCAAATTCTTTATTTATGGATCCAAAACTCGTTCTAAGGTCCTGCTAGTTGACCCGAACTGACAACCGAATTCGACCAGATTTAGCTGGGCTGACCTCATTAAAAGGACTATAACTTAGTCTACAGAGGTCCAAATCGAGAAATTAAAAAGCCTAACATCAAGCTAATTGATGTGGCTACAATTTACTAGAAGGATGCACTACCAATTTTCCTTCACTTCGTACCCAAAAATCAGCTCTAAGGTCTTGGCTTAATACAAGACTACACAATGTGGCAGCTTCCCATGGTTTTAAAATGCAACCAAACTTTCCCTATACGATAACTACCCAACAATCCTTAGGGTAGAAGAAGACCAAGTAGGAGAAGACCTTACCATGGAGTTTGTCTAAAGTCCCCTGCCCGTCTCTACTTGTAGCCTTGTCACTAGGAAGGACTCTTCGTGCTTCGCCGAGACCTGGTCCGATCGTCAAAATCTAGAGAGAAGGTGGAGCCTCTCTCTCTAACTTTCCTTTCTCTATTTTTCTTTCTTATGGATCACTTCTTAATCGTACTTTAAAAAGGAGGAAGCTTCCTCCTTTCCTACATGCCACATCATTTCCTTTGATTTTTTTCCTTACTCATTTATATCTCCTAATATCACTTAGACATATAAACTTATTTACAATTGACCTGGGTCCCCATTTTACAATTTCTATATTCTCTTTCACTGGGTTCATTTCTGATTCAACAATCATCTAATTAATATTAAAAAAAAATTTTAAAATACCTAAGTTGGCTCAATTATACCCTAATATATAATAATTTATTATAAAATTTTAGTGGTATTTTTTGGGGTAAGCCATAGGGACGAACTCGTCAGTGAGTCGGGTCTGGCGCTCAGGCCGAGTGGCCATGTAGCCTGAGCTGACCCGACCTCGATAGTGTGACTCGCACAGAGACGAACCTCGTCAAAGTGAGCTGTGGCTCCAAGCGCCGTGGCCGAGTACGATGTACCAGCCAGTCCGACTCCTTAGGCAATGGACTCGGCCCTGCAGTAGACGAACCCGCCGAGTGAGCCGGGTCTCGGCGCCGGTGGTTGGAGTGGCGATAGCCGAGTCGGCCTCGACCTCGGTGCAGCGTGACCTGGCCCGCAGTAGAAGAACTCGTTAGAGTGAGCTACTAGCCCGGGCCGCGGGGCCGGTTACGATGTAGCCTCGAAATGGTTTGACTCCCCGTGTACAAGATATGTCCGTGAGTAGACGAACTCGCCAGAGTGAGTCATTGGGCTCGGCGCTGCGGGCCGAGTGGCGATGTGTTCTCGAGCCGACCGGGACCTCGTAGCGTGACTGCCTAGAGTAGACGAACCCGTCGAGTGGAGCCGGCCGGGTTCGAGCGCCGTGGGCCGAGCGGCGATGTAGCCCAGCCGATCCGACTCCCCTCGTAGCGTGACTCGCCTGCAGGCAACCGCGCTGAGTGAGCCGTTGGGCCTCGGCGCCGTGGGCCGAGGGCGATGTAGCCTCGAGCCGGGTGTGACCTGCATGCAGTAGACGAACTTCTTCAAAGTGAGCCGCTCCAAGCCAGGGCCGAAAGTGGCGATGTGTAGCTCGAGCTGATCCGACTCCTCGTAGCGTGACCGGCCCGTAGACGAATCCCCGTCGAGTGAGCCGCCGAGCCCGAGCCCCGTACCGAGCGGCGATGTAGCCCCAGCCGATCCGACCCTCAAGTAGCCGTGACCGCTCCAGCAGACGAACCTGCTAGAGCCAGCCGCTCCGGCGCCGTGGGCTTCAGTGGCGGCGTAGCCCCGAGCCGGCTTGACTCCCCGTGCACCGCGTGACATGCCCGCAGTAGACGAACTCCGCCGAGCGAGCCGCCGGCTCCGGCCGGGTCGAGCGGCTATGTAGCCCCGAGCCGATCCGACCTCACGTACGTGACATGTCCTGCAGTAGACGAACTCCGTCAGTGAGCCGCCGGGCCCGGCGCCAGGGCCGAGTGGCGATGTAGCCCGAGCCGGTCCGACTGTGTAGCGTGACTTGTCCGCAGAGTAGACGAACCCGCTGCAGTGAGCCGTCGGGCTCCTGGGCCATGGCCGAGTGGCGATGTAGCCTCGAGCTGATCCGACTTCGTGTGAGTGACCCGCCTGCAGGACGAACCTGCCAGAGCGAGTCGCCGCAGGCTCCGGCGCCGTGGCCGAGCATGGCGTAGCTTGAGCCGATCTCGACTCTCGTGTAGCGTGACTGGCCCGCAGTAGGCGAACTCGCGCAGTGAGCCATTGGCTCCGGCGCCGTGGCCGTCGACTTCCTCGATTTTCGAAAGGTGCGAGCCGCTTAATACGGATTTATGGAGAATTGAACGCTCGCGACTTTGGGTGCTTTTGCTTTATAAATGGTATTACCATTGTCGGAAGTTTATACTTTGAATATTCTCGTTTTTCCGTGCGTGAATCGAACCGGGCGAGATGAAGAGTCAAGTCCGGGTCGCCTCAACCGGGATCCCCTCCCGAAGATTCTCGGTCTAGCTCGCTGACTTCCACCCGTGCATTCGAACTTACCGGAAGGGGGAAGTGGAGTACCTACCGTGTGTATTTAATTCGCTTGTCGTACTCAAAGTATCCATAGTGTCAGGAGCACGTCCTCTTACTACCTCGCTTACACCGGCTGAGCTCTTGCTTGAGGCCTCAACCTCTTGTTCCCATGATTGCTTTCCCCGCTCCAGCCGAGGTCAAGGCAGCTTCTTGTTCCCGACGTGCTCTCCAAGTGTTGCTTCTGCCTCTCCAGGCTAGGTGTGGCTCGTGCCCCGCTCGTGGATTCGTCGCCAGCCCTTGGGTGGAGCACCTATGCTAGCCGTCCTTCATGGGGGTCACACCTCCTGAAGTTTGTCGCGCCCTTGCGGTCGCTGACTGGGTTCGATGAGTTGTTTTAACTCTTCTGTCAGACGTTGATTGGTGAGGCGGAGTGCTTCCACTTCTTCCGTGTTGGCCTGCATTGTTTCTAACACGCCGGGAGGTCGGATGTCTGTGTTGCCCGATGGATCTTGCATCCTCGAGGGAAAGGTGTTGCTCCCGCCAGGTTCGCGGTTGATATTAACCGCGAATCGAGAAATCGCTTATATTTATAGCGAACCGCTGCCCTACGCACGGCGCCAAATGATGATGTTTTTCAATCTAACTGGCCGGGAGCGCAGGGTGGTCGCCGGGCCGACTCGGATTGCCGGGCGGGCCGCACGCTTGGATTGTCCGGGCCGAGGTAGATCGGATTGTTGATCCGCGTGCCTGACGTAGCACTCCTCTGCAAAAACAAGGAAGAAGGGGGGTCGGCAAGGGCTTCGCCCGTGGCCGCTCCGATGCCTAAGCCGCTCTTCGAGAGAAAAGAGACCGCTTATATCGCGATGTTTTGGGCGCATCTTTCACCGATGGGGTGACCTTGCATTTATAGTAGATAGTTTTCCCAATTGGATGGTAATTAGGATTCATTCTATCGATGTGGGATATTTCTTATTATAAATCGTGACGGACGGTATGTGATATAAGAGTAGTTTATTCGGGATAATCTTCCTTTCTTATTGGGGGATCCGATTTGATGTCGATCTAATATCAGTTTTCTTCCTTATTGGTGAGATTTGGCTGACTTGCGGAATAATATATTATTAAAAAGCCATATTCTATTTTCTCAGACTCCGCTGGAGACTTCCATAAGTGGCCTTTGGGCCAAGCGGATTAGACCTCTCTTCTGGGCTGGCCCTAAAAGGCTGGAATGTTGGCGTAAAAAGGCATGAATGCCTCATCGTAAGAAACCTCTCCCTGGGATTCAACAAGCTGGCCTTCGTGCTTCAATGGACTCTGTCAAGGCGCGTGGTCATGGAGCCTTATTTTTCAAACCCTATCAATTTCAAAGCGAAACTTTGTCGTCTGACCTAACAAGACAAGTTACACCAACAGGTAGCGACAAAATAGAACACATCACAATTTCAACAATATCAATATAAAAAAAGTAAACAAAAACAAATGAAAACCCTCATAGTGAAAGAATCCATTTTATTGAAAATATATTGTAATATACATTTAAGTATCTAATTTTTAATGAATATCTTTGTAATAAATATATTACCATCATTGCAAAATGAAATTGATATTTTTGTCAATATTTAATTGGATTTTATTTGATTATGAGAATTTATTATAGATATAGCCTTTTCATTTTCATCAAATTTCCATATTTTTTTATAGACTTATACAAATTTAATTAGATTTTATTTGGACAACCGTTGCTTTGATGAGGATTTAATGTTAATATACCATTGTTGTCTTTTATCTCATTTTCACCCATTTACATATTAAGGTTTTTCTATTTTACTGATTTTATTTTACCTTAAAAATTACTATTATCAATTCATTTGTGTTTTATTCTTTGTTATATATTTTTCATTTTTTTAAAAATAGTTAAATAGAATCACCCAACTAATTAAAATATTAAAAATTATTATTTTTAAATATGCCTAATAAAAATGAAAAATAGAAAACATCAACTAATTAAAATATTTAAATATTGAATTTTTTTAATCATTGTCAAGTCTTATACTGTTTATTTAAAAGGATATCTTTCATCGTAATCATTTGATTTTCTTACCTACCTAATATTAAATTAGTTCACATATCTAACTCAGTTAGTCAAGAGTTACTAAAGTGTTTAGTTATAAGAAGAAATCATTCACATTAATTCACTATATACAGAAAAAAAAAATTGTTAAACTAAATTTAATAATAGAGAATTTTGTTATGCAAATGAAGACAAAGATTTAAAGATTTTCATACCATTAAAATATGTATTATCTATAATAAAATGATAATGACAATAATATTAAGATGAACAAGCTCCTCATGTGTTATTTAGAAAGTCTCATCCGATGCCACATAGGAGACACACCACTTATGTACGTGGTAATTATAATAAATTTAAATTGCATAAGTATAAATATGGAATAATTATTAATTTATCACTTAAAATTTTATTTTTATTAATTTATAAAAAGTAAAAACTCTGAAAAGAAAAATAAAGTGATAATTTTTAAAATATAAAATTGAATAAAATATATATTTTGAAAACTTTTTAAAATATTCATAACTAATATACTTATTTATACTCATTTTGAAAATATAGGTTTATACTTTTATTTATTAATAGTCATAAATAAAATGAATAATTATTTTTAATTTATACCGATAATATACTTATTTATAATTATTGATAGTTTCTTTATAAAATAGATAAATATGAATATCATATATATAGATAATGAGAAATTATTTATATGAATAATTACAAAATTAAATAAATTAGTTATTTACTATTCATAAATTATTTTATAATTAAAATATAAATGTAATGTATTTAGATAATGCAAAATTATTCATATGAATAATTATTAAATAAAAACCAATTAGTGATTAACTAATATTCATAAATAAATAAAAATATTTTAATTCATATAGCTAATATATTTATTTATAATTACTTATATGGGTATTATATATATAGATAATAGGAATATCTATATGGATAATTATTAAATTAAAATAAATTAGGTATGGATTGATTTATAATTACCAAATTAAATATGTTAATATTAAGGGTGTTGCTACACGATATCACTGGTGTAAAAAAAAAGTCACTATAATTTTATAAGGGTAGTGATTTACCAAAACTTGGACCACTGTCGAAAAATTAGTTAAATGGATTTCATTTAAATAAGGTCAAAACTATGGAATTCATTTTAGTGTCAAATCAATGAATGAATTTAAATGTGTCAACCACTACGCCGAAAATCGCTAAATGGGATTTACTTTAGCGTGCTGAAAACTTGCACTCTAAAATTCTTAGTGGGTCTTTATGTTATTTAAATTTTATACTTTCCAAGTTTACTCTTAAAAACTTTCTATTTTTAGAAATGGTGTCGTCAAGCATTTTCCTAATATTAAATACTACTCATATTTTAATTACCAAACTCACCCGCCCCTTAAACCTAGTTGTACCCTCAATTCTTTACCCAGCCTTAGCCCTCCCTACCCATAGAGTCACACGGCCTGTACTCACACTTAAATTTTCGATAGTATTGATAATTTGATTTTTTATTTTAAAAAATGACCAAACGACCTACACCCACACCCAAATTTTCGAGCAGTACTGGAGTAATTTGATTTTTATTTTAAAATGACTCTTCAATATATATATATATATATATATATATATATATATATATATATATATATATATATATATATATATATATATACTTATCGCTTAAAATTTATTATAGATAAATAACATTAACTCTTAATTTTATTTTATTTTAAATAAATAAAGTTTTGTAAGAGAAATTTTCAAACATAAATGTACTATCTAAAGTGTTTCCATAAATGGTTTGGAAGTTTATGACGAGAAAAGTTAATGATTTATTTGTTGACTATTTTCATATTAAAATAGTTTTTATATTTTTTAAATAAAAATTTATTTGAAAACTTTTTAACTTGTTATTGATATTTCTAAATATATTTAACGAATGTTTTTTTATGTCTAATATTTTATTTTTAATTATTATAATATAATTTATATACTATGTTGGCTCTAAAACAAATGAAAATATAGAAAATAATTAAAAAAATTATTTAAGAACACCTTTTTATTTTTTAAAGTTAACCTTATTTTGATGTAAAAAAACACACACCTTGTTTTCAATTCATAATAATAAAAACTGCAAATTTTTTAAGGTGTTTTTCTAATTATTTGTTTTGAAGAACTTAAACCTAATTGTGACGTTAGCCAAACATGCCCTTCTTGGTTTTATAAAGACATAATGTAATGGGGTTTTGTAACTGAAAGAAGATGTATATTTATATTTATATTATTTGGAAATAGTAAAAGTTTGTGGTGATTTCATTTTGGGAAAATTTGCAAGGTTTTTTTTTTTTCCTTTTATTTTTATTAAAGTGTATACCCCAAATTTGGGCTATAATTCTTTATTTATTTAATTTTATTAGATTTTGATGTTATTTGATTGGATTTTCCTTTTTTTATATTATTATTATAAAATATAAAAGAGGCGGGAAGAAGAAATTTTTGGAGGCGGACGACAACTTTGAGGGGGTGCTAAAGAAAGGTCAAGAGAAAGTAGAGACTGACAAGGCCTTATTCCATATGTCTTTTTAATTTTTTTTATGGACGTCTCTTTATTTTCTATCATTTTGTTGCATCTGTGTTTTAGATAAATCAAAGTGGTTTCCCCACTTCCTACTTTTTTTAGTGATTAGATGAATAGTGCTATAAACAATTGTGAGTGAAATTATGGGCTTTAACCTTCAATAAATCCTTGGTGTTGCACATTCTATTTGTGCTATGAAATATTAATCCATATTTCCATATTTCCAGTTCAAGATTTGTAATGTAGGTATGCTCATATTTTTGATATTCATGTTTTTATTGCAACATTCGCAGGTAGTTATATTTTTGTGAGACTATTTATTTATAATTTTTTTTATTTAATTTTAGATGCTTAGGTGCTTAGACATTGTGTTTTCATAAAGTTTTAGGTTTAGATATATAAATTTACTTTGACTTTTATTTTAATAAACAATTTTGTTATCAATTTCTTTTCTATTTGCATTCATCTATTCTATACATTTTTCACATTTTTCGAATTCACAATCACATTTTTAGATTCCTAACTTTGGTGATCTCTACCTCACTTTTCCATTTTGGCATTTACTTTTCTTATTTTTTGTATCTTATTTCTCCTATTTCATATATTTACTTTTCTCTCATAAAAATCTTATATATTTTTCAAATTAGTATTTTTGGTCAAGTTTAGTTTTGGGCATATACATTCCATATTTGGCTATGTATCAATCGGCCATCCTTATTTGCTCCATATTTTCAAAGATTTTGTTTTCAATTTTAGATGATTTTTTTTATTATTCATTTTAAAACCCTTTAGTGTATGTTTTTCATTTTGGCACGTTGCAAAGACAACCTATTTTCCCACCTACCTCCCCTTTATTTTCAAACCTTTATTTTTAAAGTTTATTTTATTTTTTATTCATATTTTATTCATTTATCCATTTTATCTACTCTACTCTCCATTTATTTAGTCTATTTATTTCCAATACCCTTCAGTTTGTCAAATTCGTGGGTTTTAGATGTAGAGAGAGAGGAGGATCTTGTGTCAGTAGGTATGATAGTGTTGGGTAGTGATCTTGTGTTGTGAAGGTGTATGATAGTATTGGATAGTGATCATGTGTTTGGTAGAATAAATAAAATAAAATAAAAACTAAAAGAGTTATAGAATAAATGGATAAAATATGAATAAAAAGAAATAAACTTAAAAAAAGATTTGAAAACAAGGAGGTAGGAAAATATGCTGTCTTTTGCAATATGAAAAATGAAAACATACACTAGCACATTTAAATGAATAATAAAAAAAAATAATCTAAAATGGAAAACAAAATCTTTGAAAATATGGAGCAAATATGATGATGATGGATACATAATATAAATATGGAATGTGTATATATAATTAAACTAATATAAACTTGACCCAAAGAATATTAATTTGAAAAATATATAAGATTTTTTTATAGGAAAAGTAAATATATGAAATAGGAGAAATAAATATATAAAATAAGAAAAGTAAATATATAAAATGAAAATTGAGAGTGAGAGATCCTGGATAGGATTCTAAAAAGGTGATTGTGAATTCAAAAAATGTGAAATGTATAATAGGTAAGATAGCAAATAGAAAAAGTTATTGATAACAAATTGTTTATTAAAATAAAAGTCAAAGTAAATTTATATATCTAAGCCTAAAACTTGATGTAGAAACACAATGTCTAAAAAACACAAGAAATCTAAAATTTAAATAAAAAAATTATAAATAAATAGCCTTATAACAAAACATAACCACCTTACTCCGTAAATTTCCATTGTAATAAAAACATAAGGAGAAAAGAAAAGAAATGTGACACCCTAATA